>CM053785.1:699609267-700059267 GCA_028749045.1 Cupressus sempervirens | reverse complement strand
TCTAACAAGGTGGACCTAGCAGTCCTAATTGCTCCTAGTAGGGTAGATCATTAGAAGTGATCATTGTAAGCCTTAACAAGCCAACTTTATGCTACAATATTAAAGTTTTGTGGGTATCATCCCCACCCCAATTTTACTTTCTATTTGAAAGGTTCATGGGTCACCAAATTATTGTGTTCAAGTGTTATGAATGATTTATGCTTTCAATTTCTCATGCATGCAGTTAGATCTGATTTAATGAATTAAATGGTAATTGGATTATTGCAATTAAGATATGAATTTGGTAAAGTTTTTAAGGTAATCAATTCACCCCTCCCCTCTTAGTAACCTAGCATAATCTTGAATACTTCCAACAATTGGTATTAGAGCTTTGAGGTTCTCAACATAAAGTTTGACAGCTTGAGCAAAGATCAAGGAAAATGGAGATATTCAAACTTGATAAGGCAATTGAAAATGAAAAGATAGATCTAGAAATGGCCATTGAACAACACAATAAAGCTAAGGAGAAACTTTCCCAATCCCTAAAAAGAAGGAAGGAACTTGCAAATCAAATGAAAGATCATTAGTACATTGAAGAAAAGATTGAAGATTTTTTCCCTTTAAGTAGTTTAGATGAAGCAAATAATGCAATCAAAGAACTCTTAGAGAAGAATGGTTCCTTGCAAGAAGAAGTTGGAAAGCTTAAAAGAGGACAAGAAATTTAGTCAGTAAGGCTATGTGAAATCTTGGAACAAAGGAACAAGATGAAAGAAGTGGATGGAAGGAATAATGAGATCCAAAACCAATCCCTTTAGCATGCAGATCTTATGAATCAAATCTCCAATGCAAATGAGGAAATCGTGAGCCAAAGAAAAATCAATGAAAGATTAAGAAATTATCTAAATTTGGAAAGACAAATCAATGAAAGAATAAGAAGTGAGCTAAGATCTAAAAAGAAAATCAATGAAAAATTGAAAAATGACCTAAACACTGAAAAGAAAATCAATGAAAGAATGATGAAATCCCAAGCAGACATGGATCAATTGAATCAATTGAATGAGCAGAATCTCTATATACAAAAAGGAAAAGTAGGAATTGGATACAAAGAAGAAGGTGAATCCTCCAAAAAAGGTACTCAAAGGAATCAAAGACCTAATTACAATCACTGTGGTAAGATAGGTCATACATCAAACAGATGTTGGAGTAATGATAAAGTAAAATTCAATGGTAAATGCTATAGTTGCAATCAGCATGGTCACAAGGCTAATGAATGCAAAGAGAAACCAAAATTTGAAGGCAAGTGTCACAAATGCAAGAAACAAGGTCACAAGGCATCAGACTACAGAACCACGTCATTCAATCCAACATTAAAAATTGTGAAAGCAATATTTGGTTGGGACTACAAGACTTGGTTTAGATGTCATTACTATGGAGAATATGGACACATTGGCATTCACTGTGTTAAACATCACACAAGGAAGAGAGATACCACCATAAAATGTTTCACTTGTACATAACTTTCTCATCTAGCCAAGAATTGCATGAATATAGGTAGAATTGAAGATGAAAAGAAAGAAAAAGTAGATAACATTTGAAGGTAGATGAGGTAGCAATGGATTCCTAAATCTACCAAGGAAGCCAGTTCAAGTAATGATGGTCATGTCACTCAAGA
Organism: Cupressus sempervirens; assembly: GCA_028749045.1. Classification (NCBI taxonomy): domain Eukaryota; kingdom Viridiplantae; phylum Streptophyta; class Pinopsida; order Cupressales; family Cupressaceae; genus Cupressus; species Cupressus sempervirens. Next base: position 700,057,616 of record CM053785.1, on the reverse strand, counting down.
AGTGGGTGACTCCACCATTTCCAACTAAGTTCTTAAGGAAGAACTGGAATTGCGTCATCATGATCACATCCAAACAGTTCCAATTGAGAGGTGACAAAGATCCAAATCAGTATTCAAGATATAAAAGGATCATCAAGGAAGATCAGTATTAGTTATCATCGAGTTTCCTTCTCTACCAAGGTTGGGTCATGGACTCTATTGAGAAAAGTTGGGAGTAACAAGAACATGGTTGATTACCATGTTATGAAGCCTTTACCAAGCAATCTAAACAAATAGTGGATGACAGCTTGTTGCACATAATTATGTCAACACAGCTACCTTCATACCGAGCATTAATTGCAAAGTTTTAACAAAAAGTAGGAAATTGGATTCATTTTCATCAAGAATGCTAAGTGTTATTAGGATCAAGTGAATTGCAGAGTGATCAACTGACTTCAAGTAAAATTTTTAGCTAAAATCCTTCAAAGTTTTTCATGGCTTACTGAGTAGCCATGGCACCATCAAGAAATAGAAAAACAAGGAAAGGGTTAGAAATGTTGGTCCGAGGAGTCGAATGGAAAGCACCTGATTTCAAACTTGTGCCAATGGTTGCTGAAACCCTTGATGCAAATGGAGCACAATCATAGATCCCTCCTAAGGTACTACTCACTAATGATATTCGAACTCATTTTAAGTGTGAAATTAAAGAAATTGGAACCCTAGAGATGGATGATGCCCTAGGAGAATTGTGTGTAAATGGTGTTCTTAAACCTAAACATAAACATTTGGAAGGAAAGGGTTTAACCCACATTTCCCACCTACCTCAAAGTTTCCAAATCAAATGGATTAGATACATCCTAAATTGAGTTCACAATGGTCAATTATGGCTTGAGCAACTAGTTTTGATCACTAAGAAGATGATTCATCGCATCATTGGCCTTCCCATGCTCTCCAAGGCCAAAACCACTTAAACCCTAGGTCGAGTGGAGTTAGAAAAGAAAACCCTAGCTAAGTGAGATGATAGAGGTATGAATATTAGTAGTTTAACTAATGCATGTGATAGCTCACAAGATCTACAATTCTAGACATCTAAATAGTGTGTCATGTGAAGTAGTAGACTTGGCATACAAAGTTGTGAAGAATAATCTATCATGTGATCTTGTAGATTTGTTGTTGAAGCAATTTAACAAAAACATGGAAAGTATAAGGACTTCCAAAAATAACCCTTGTGAATTCAGTTCTTTGTTGACTTGTTTATTTTTCTATGTTCAAAAGTTTTCCCCTTCAAAAGGCACAGTAGTATGGAGAAAGGATGTGCCAATGCTAAATCAGATTAACAAGTATATTGCAGGAATGGGTGAGAATTTTGTTAGTATAATGGATACTTATTTTGATGTCTTCAAGGATAAAATGAATAGAAAATTTAGGATACCCTAAAAATTGGCTGAAGATTACAAAGATGATGTTTGTTTCATGGTAGACTGTGACAAAGTCTACATTTAGGCAATGAAACCTAGAGTTGTATGGGTAAAACCTCTTCCCTATGAGGTGAATATAGATGAAGAAAAGGACATAATTGAAGCCTTGATAAATGAGCCTATTGATCCAAAGGCACCCCACTTTGGAATGTATGATGAGGCCAAGGCAAGAATAGAGCTTGAAATCAAGCTTCTACATGTGGTTAACAAAGGAAAGAGGAGAATAGCAAAACTCAAAACCAACACACCTCTTATGTTCACTAAGCATAAAGGAGAAGATTTGGAAGAAGTAGAGGATGAAGAGGAGTCAGAAAAGCAAGAAGAACTAGTGAAGAAGAAAGGCTAGGTGATCATCACTAAGCTATCCACTGCAATTTTTACTAGGAGATCCAGGAAGAAAGGCAGTGAAGTGGTCTTTAGAAAACATCCTCCCACCTTCCAAGAAATATTAAAACAATTTGAAGAAGGTGATAGCATAACCAACTTCAAATTATTAAAGTATGGAATCAAGATAGAGGTTGAGAAGAAATAGGTTGAAGAATTGGTGCTAACCAAGATGGGAAAATGGAAGTATTCCCCTGATCAAATAGCCTCCTAGATCTCTAATGAATTATTAGAGAAAATAAAGCTAAGATGGGACTTTTCTATGCAAATAGCTAAAGATATCTATGTACAAACCCTGAGGCAATTGCTATCGAGCATCACAGATGCTAAGGTTAAAGAGTCCATAAAGAAAAATTAAGACGAGATGACTATTAGATTTAATACTTCTTTAATTTTGATAAAGGATATAGAGCATGTGGTCAAGAATGCCACAAGTATGTGGAAGAATTTTTATCACTTTCATAAAAAAAGAGACTTCCCAGTAGAATTCAAGGATGATGACAGTGATGATGAGGAAGAATAAACATATACTGAGCCAACACATTTTGACAATGAAGAAGTTGAAGAAGATAAAGAGGAAGAAGCTATTGAAGAAGACAAAGAAGATGATGAGGAGATTTATCCTATGAAGATAGCAACCATAGTCATTGCCTCACTTCCTCACTCTCTAGCTAAACTTGCAGCATCATCAAGTTCAAATATAGCATCAACAAGTATGGTTATGACCACAAAAAATACATCAAACATCCAATCACTCTTCATTCCCTCATAGCTCAACACACCATTGATAGAAGTGTCTACCACTTCATCTACTGAGCTATAGCTTCCCTCTTCTTCAACTCCCAAGTCAACATCATCAATAATGAGTATAGTGCCTTCCATAATTTTGAGCTCTTCAACAGTAAGTACTTCAGTTTTGTCTTCTACAATTTTGGATACTTCTATAAATACTTTAGTTTTGGATTTAGCAAGCATACCAGTCATTTTTCCATCTATTGATACTATATCAATTTTCATTGCTAGTCCTACTATCTCTACAATTTTTTCCACTCTAGATTCAAAGGTATTAAGTATAAGGACAGTTGAACCTAAGGCTCAACCAAGTAGAATATTTTTGAGTAGAGGTAAGGAGATAGAGAAGGATATTGACCTAGATGAGGAGATTGAGATTCCCAAATGGGATTTTGATAATATCACTATAGATTAAATGCATATAGCTAGTCAACTCCTCCAAAAGAAGGCAAAACAAAAGAAATTAAGAGAGGAGAGAAACAAAGAATATAAAATTATAGAAGATGCTAAGAATATTTTGACTGAGGCAATAGGTGTTGAAGTTGATACTTGTCAACAAATTCTATTTCAATTAGAAGAGGTAGTCTAGAAGTTTAATGAGGACTCTAGTGGTCGAGACAAATTGATTGAGAAAGTAGAAAAGAAATTTGATAATAAAGTTCTTGAGCACATTGCTCAGCAAATAGCTATTCAACAAGTGGAGCTTTCCTCAATTTTGACCAGTCTTCAAACCTCTTGCACAAATGTAACTTCACTTTTTGGAAAGTTGCATAATGTTTCTGAGATTACAAAGGAAATAAAGAGCAAACTGACAAAGATTGATGAAGATCTAAAGGCCAGTGCATAGTAGTTGCAACTTAACCCTAGTTCAAGCTCTGCACATCATATGAAAATTAGATTCTTGTTAGATATGTCGGAAAAGTTGTTGAGAGAAGAATCAAGGATCATGTCTACATTGATAGATATTCATAGTATGATCCTTCCCATCATGGATACAATGTAGAAGCACATTGTTTACTAAAAAACATTGATCCATGACACTAACTTCTCCATTGCAGACCATACGATAGAACTCTCTGCAGAAGTGCAAATTTCTCTACATACATGCAAAGTTTTGCAAGAAATTTGGGATAAGACTTTAGCACTTTTTCTCAAGGTACATTCTGATTTTCTTTCTTATATTGGTGTCTCCATGTAAATAAGTTCTGAATAAATATTTGGCATTATTGTCAAAAAGGGGGAGAGACACTTAATATGCTATATAAAGGGAGAGAAAATTATTATGTATAGTGAGATACTATGTATATTGTATGGGGGAGAATCACGCAAAGGAAAGAAAAGTGTATATAATAGAGAATTTTCAGATATAGTATACTATACATACCTACAAAGACAAATTTGGAAAAATCTCAAAAAACACTATACCATACTGAGCTAGTACCACACTGTAATGTATATAGGTTTTGGCTGATAAGTGTTTTTGTCACTAATTCCAAAGGAGGAGATTGTTGACATTTAGTCAAGTTCTTTTATTAGTAACAACACTTATTTAGATTTTGTATGTCTACCGAGCTCATTGAATAGTCTAAAGTGTTTGCCATGTAATTCAGTAGCCACCAATCTCTACAGTTCCTACCGAGCATCTCAATAGTTACCAAGGGAATTCAGTTACAAAGTAGTATGAATATGTGAAAATAATGTGAAATAAAGACATGCAAATGTGAATCAGCAGCAGACAAAGTGTATTGTAAGGCCATATTAGCAAAGGAGCAGTAGAGTCATATCTATCACATAAAGGTGATCAACACTTCAAAGAATCTCTATTAGAAAATTAGTTGTAAATCAGAGATCTACTATTTCATCCTAACAGGTGAACCAATCCAAATCCTTTAATAAGGTAGACTTAACAATCTTTTCTCAAATCGTTGTACTTAGTGCATACTTCATTGTGTGTTTGTAAAACCTCTAACAAGGTGGACCTAGCAGTCCTAATTTCTCCTAATAGGGTAGATCAACAAAAGTGATCATTATAAACCTTAATAGGCCAACCTTATGCTCCAATATTGAATTTTTGTGGGTATCATCCTCCTCCCCCAATTTTACTTTCTATTTGGAAGGTTTTTGGGTCACCAAATTATTGTGCTCAAGTGTTATGAATGTTTAATGCTTTCAGTTTCTCATGCATGCAGTTAGATCTGATTTAATGAATTAAATGGTAATTTGATGCAGGAGCATCTAGAGGTATAAGGGAAATCCTGTGTCACCCAAAAAAATTTACTTAGACTTAGTTTATGTTTCATGTGTTTTCATTTTTGGATACCCATTTGGGTCAAATAAAGGTTCCAACTCTCAGAGTTCAACTATCAGTGTGCTAGAAAATCTTGAAAAAATAGGAGCATGCAATTGGGCCATCATTTTAATAACCTAGAAGGTGTGAATTGGAAAAATGAATTTAATTGTGATTTAGAGCATTCCAAAAAAAGAATCAGGTCAAAAGGCCCCATGGTTTGAAAGTTATTGCAGTTTTTCGGGTTTTGGAGACCTCCTAAGAATGCTTCAAAGTCAGGTTAGGGGCATTAAATGACATTGAAAAGAGCCAAAAAATGGGGGATGAGCAAAGATTTTCCATAGGGCTATAGAGCGCTTCGAGAGCTTTCCAAAAATGTAAATGGTTCGTCAATCGGAGCTACAGTTCAAAAGTTATGCCTCCCGGAAGTTCGGTTACCGTTTCTGGATTCTTCTAGATTTGCATCAACCTCTACCGTAGCTTCTGGAACCTTCTATTTGGTCGGTGGATGCCTACTAGCACTTTCTAGAATGTACTCCTAGTCCTTAACCCTTCGGGGTCTATTTAAGGAGATTTTTGGCATTGTAAAAGGTAGTTCGGAGTGGAGTTTGAGAGGAGGTACTGAAAGGAGAAATTATCTTTGAATTTATGCTATTGTAAGCCCTTAGGGAATGTTTTGAAGTTTATTTTCTCTGTACTTTTTGTACTAGCTTATTTTCTCAATTAATATAATTTCCCCTTTTATGTTGTGTCCATTCTGTTCTTGGGGTTGTATTATTCTATTCTTGGGTTGTGTCCCCATCAAGTGGTATCAGAGCCGATTTTCCTGAGTGTGTAGACAGAGCGCCGACAGTGAGGCAGTTTGCACTAGGACTGTGCGGTTGTGGGTTTGAGTTAGAAGATGCCTCCATGAAGAGAGTGTGGTGGAAGGGCCAGAGCTATTAATCCTGAGGAGGTTAGAGCCCTCTAAAGGCAGGTACAAGATTTGCAAGAGGAGCTCCGTAGAGGAGCAAATGTTGCCGCTGGTGATGACAGTGAGGATGACAATGAAGAAGAAGTTATGGGACCAAAAGGGGAATTTGATGGGGAAGTTCTGAATCATGTAGAGGAAAGGCTTTTTAGGGCCATTACTAAGTTTGGGAAAAGACCCACAATTGAAGTGGGTGTATTTTTGAGAAATTTGAAACTAGATGAATTGATCGATTGGATCAATGAACTGGAAGAATACTTTGAGTATGAGGATATCAGGGACCCAGATAGGGTTAAGTTTGCAAAGGCCATGCCAAAATCTGGTGGCAAGAGGTTCAATTGGAAAGAAATAGAAGAGGGAAGGAGAAGATCACAAGATGGGATAGCATGGTGGATAAATTGAAGAAGCAATTCATTCCTGTGGACTACGAGATTGATTTGTTTAAGAAGATGCATGGGTTAAAGCAAGCAGGAAGATCAGTCCAAGAATATACAGAGGAATTTTGTCGACTCTTGATTAGAGCGGGGCATGCAGAAGCAAATAAAGATAAGGTTTCTCGTTATATCAGTGGGTTGTGACCTAGCATCCAGGAGGAATTAAGTCTGGTAAGAATGACCAGCGTTGAAGAGGCATACTACTTTGCCCTATGAGTTGAAGAGAAGTTGAATAAAAGGTTTGAAGGAAGACAAAGAGGGCATGGTCAAGGAGGAAGGGGAAGCGATAGATCATCTGGAGGTCACAATGAAACCCAAAAGAAAAATGAAGATGTGGGTACTAGCAGGAACCAGAGGAATGAGGGTTTCAACCACTCCCATGATCAAGACTTTGGAAATCAAAGAGAGAGGTAGAGGACATGGAAAAGGGAGAGGAGGCTTCCGTGGTACCTATTTCCATAGCAATGAAGAAGGTCATCATGCCTTTGAATGCCCTCAATGACAAGGAAGGACAGATAGGAGAGCTAAGGGCCAAGCTAGGGTTGCTCATGTGGATGAGGATGCACAATCATCACATTTAGAGGATGTAGAAAGAGGAGAGACCTTGGTAAATGAAAGAATCCTACTAAGTGGTGAGATTGAACCAGGACAAGGAGGAATTTGTTTTGTACTAGATGCAAGTGTGATGATAAATGTTGTGACGTGATCATTGATGGTGGTAGCACTGATAACTTGGTATTAGAAGAGATGGTCTCTAAGTTGAAGCTCAAGAGGGAGAAACATCCCCAGTCCTATTGGATTGCTTGGGTAAAAGATGATCATAAGGTCCTGGTAAGTGAACAATGTTTAGTGAAATTCAAAATTGGGAGTTACCATGATGAAGTTCTCTATGATGTTATTTTGATGGATGTTTTTCATCTATTGTTGGGTAGACCATGGCAGTTTGATAGACATGTAGTACATGATGGACATGCAAACACATACTCTCTAACAAAGGATGGAGTTCGCCACAAATTGAAGCCCATGAAAAAGGAAGGTGAAAAGGTATGTAGCAGTGCTAGGATTTGTCTTGTTGATGAAAGGAAATTTTTAGATGACATGAAACATCAGCACATGTGCTATGCTTTGATTCCTAGGAAAGATAAAGAAGGTAGTAGAGAAATACCACTTGAAGTTTTAGATTTACTAGGGGAGTTTGGAGATATTATCTCTGATAATGTTTCAGATGGATTGCCACCAGTAAGGCAAATTAGTCATCAGATAGATCTGATTCCAGGCGCTAGTTTGCCTAACAAGGCTGCTCACAGGATGACTCCTACTAAAATAGAGGAGCTAAATAGATAGGTTCAGGAGCTGTTGAGGAAGGGCTTGATTTGAGAGAGCCTGAGTCCATGTGCAGTATCTGCAGTACTCACACCAAAGAAGGACGGAGAGTGGAGAATGTGTATAGATTCTTGAGCTATAAATAGGATAACCATCAAGTACCAGTTTCCTTTGCCAAGGATGGATGATCTTATGGACTGCTTGAGTGGAGCTCAGTACTTCACAAAGATAGATCTGAAGAGTGGTTATCACCAAATACAGATTCAAGAAGGAGATGAGTGGAAAACAGCCTTCAAGACCAAGGAGGGTCTTTATGAGTGGTTAGTCATGCCCTTTGGATTGACAAGCGCCCCAAGCACCTTCATGCGGCTCATGAATGAGGTACTTAAGAAGTTCTTGGGAAAATTTGTTATTGTTTATTTGGATGATATTTTAATTTTTAGCAAGACTTTGGAAGAACATTTACTGCATATGCGTAGTGTCCTTGAAAGGCTAAGGGAAGAGAAACTGTTAATTAATCTGAAGAAGTGTATCTTTGAAAAAAGGGAGTTAGTCTATTTGGGGTTTGTTATATCAGCTGAAGGTCTCAAAATGGATCTAGAGAAGGTAAAAGCCATCTTGGAATGGCCTACTCCAAGGTCTGCTACTGAGGTAAGATCATTTCATGGTCTGGTTAGTTTTTACATGAAGTTTATTAAGAATTTCAGTGGCATATGTGCACCCCTAACTGATACAATAAGAGGGGATAGAAAAGAGTTCAAATGGACTGCAAAAGCTGTAAGAAGTTTTGAATTGCTAAAGAAGAAGGTAATAGAACAGCCTATGTTGGCACTTCCAAATTTTAGAAAGGTTTTCCAGGTGGATTGTGATGCTAGTGGCAGTGCTATTGGGACTGTATTAAGCCAAGAAGGTAAGCCTATTGCATATTTTAGTGAAAAATTGAATGATGCAAAGAAGTATTTTGATTATGATCAAGAGTTCTATGCAATAGTTCAGGCCTTAAAGAAATGGAGGCATTATTTATTGCCAAAGGAATTTGTTTTGTATACTGATCATCAGGCATTATAGTACCTAAATAGCCAAGGTAAACTGAATCAGAGGCATATGAAGTGGGTAGAGTTCTTGCAGAGCTATACATTTGTGTTGAAGCATAGAAGTGGAAAATCTAACAGGGTTGTAGATGCACTAAGTAGGAGACAGTTGTTACTTACAGTAATGCAGGTTGAAGTAGTTGGATTTGATGAACTCAAGAATTTGTACCCCGAGGATCCTGATTTTGCTAAAGCATGGAAAGCTTGTAAAGATCTTGTTGCTGTAGATAGAACCAAGTGGTTAGATTATTTGATTCAGGATGGCATGTTGTTCAAGGGTAGTCAATTGTGCATTCCAAGGAGTTCCATGAGGGAAAATCTAATTAAGGAGAAACACATTGGAGGGATGGCAGGACATTTTGGTCGAGATAAGACCATTTCCATTCTTAGAGAACATTATTTTTGGCCTCAAATTTCATAGGATGTGAAGAAGTTTGTACAGAGTTGCCAGGTTTGTCAAGTTGCCAAGGGGTTTAGTCACAATACTGGCCTATATCAGCCATTGCCTATTCCATCAAGGCCATGGGAGGACATAAGTATGGATTTTGTTCTTGGATTTCGAAGGACACAAAGGGGTAATGACTCAGTATTCATGGTGGTTGATAGGTTCTCCAAAATGGCACATTTCATTCCATGCCACAAAACTCATGATGTTGTCCATATTGCAGACTTGTTTTTCAAAGAGGTGATAAGACTACATGGTCTTCCAAGAAGTATAGTTTCTGACAGAGATACTAAATTTGTGGGGTATTTCTAGAGGACATTGTGGAAAAAGTTGAGAAAAGACTTGAAATTCAGTTCCATGCATCACTCACAGACTGATGGCCAAATAGAAGTGGTAAACAGAAGTCTGGGCAATTTGTTGAGATGTTTAGTTGGGGATAAGCCCAAGGGATGGGATATTATTCTACCACAAGAAAAAATTTCTTACAATAACTCTATAAATAGGAGTACTGGAAAATCACCATTCCAAATTGTATATGGGAGTAGCCCAAGGACTGCACCAGAGCTAAGGAAGATAGAACAAGGGGAGAGGACAAGTGCTGAAGCTGAGGAATTTGCTGAACATATCAGGCATCTACATGAGGAGGTTCAAGCACACATTACCAAGATGAATCAAGAGTATAAAGCTAGGGCTGATCAAAGGAGAAGACATAAGGAATTCCAAGTAGGAGATTTAGTCATGGTGCACTTACGAAAATAAAGATTTCCAACCGGTACTTACAACAAGCTGAAAATGAATAAATTTGGCCCCTGCAAAATTTTGAAGAAACATGACTCAGGAAATGCATATGAGGTGGAGCTGCCAAATGGTATTCACATTTTTCCCATTTTCAACATTTTAGATTTAACAGAGTATCATGATGATGGTGCAGATGAGGAGCTGGTGTTAGAGCCATGTCCAATTCCTGCTTCTAAGAAGGAGGAGATAGAAGACATTCTAGATCATCATGTGGGTAGGAGTACCAGAAATAGGCAGTATGAAGAGTATTTGGTCAAATGGAAAGGATGATTGATCGAGGACTCAACTTGGATTTCAGCAGCTGAGGTTTCCCATTTGGGATTTCCTCTACCATTCATAAAGTGACAGGGTCACTTTTCAATCTACCCTGGGTGTCTGATGCAAGAGCATCCAGAGGTATAAGGACAATCCTGTGTCACCCAAAAAAATGTACTTAGACTTAGTTTCTGTTTCATGTGTTTTCATTTTTGGATACCCATTTGGGTCAAATAAAGGTTCCAACTCTCACAGTTCAACTATCAGTGTGCTAGAAAATCCCGAAAAAATAGGAGCATGCAATTGGGCCATCATTTTGGTAACCTAGAAGGTGTGAATTGGCCAGATGAATGTAATTGTGATTTAGAGCATTCCAAAAAAAGAATCAGGTCAAAAGGCCCGACGGTTTGAAAGTTATTGCAATTTTTTGAGTTTTGGAGACCTCCTAAGAATGCTTCAAAGTCAGGTTAGGGGCATTAAATGACCTCAAAAAGGGCCAAAAAATAGGGGATGAGCAAAGCTTTTCCATAGGGCTATAGAGCACTTCAAGAGCTTTTGGAAAATGTAAACAGTTCGTCAATTGGAGCTACAGTTCAAAAGTTATGCCTCCCAGAAGTTCGGTTACCATTTTTGGATTCTTCTAGATTTGCATCAACCTCTAACGAGCTTCTAGAACCTTCTATTTGGTCGGTGGATGCCTACTAGCACTTTCTAGAATGTACTCCTAGTCCTTAACCCTCTAGGGTCTATTTAAGGAGATTTTTGGCATTGTAAAAGGTAGTTCGGAGTGGAGTTTGAGAGGAGGTACTGAAAGGAGAAATTATCTCCGAATTTATGCTATTGTAAGCCCTTAGGGCATGTTTTGAAGTTTATTTTCTCTGTACTGTTTGTACTAGCTTATTTTCTCAGTTAATATAATTTCCCCTTTTCTATTGTGTCCATTCTGTTCTTGGGGCTGTATTATTCTGTTCTTGGGTTGTGTCCCATCATAATTGGATTATTGCAATTAAGATCTTAATTTGGTAAAGTTTTTAAGGTTATTGATTCACCCTTCCCCTCTCAGTAACCTAGCATAGTCTTGAATGTTTCCAACACATGACTCGAGCTATGTAGAGTAGCTCGATCATAGTGATGACCATCTAACTCTACCTTGTTGATGAATAAGTGATTGACTATAATAGACAACAAAGAGTAGAGATTCCAACACTTTCTTCTATCATCTTTGGAACCTTTGATAGTATAGATCAAATTCAACATGATATCAATAACAAGTTTCAAAAGATTTATTTATCTTCCAAAAAAAGGGCTTCAATATTTCAAACATTTTTTGCCCAATCTTTATGTCAGGATTTAAATTACAAAATGGGAGATACAATTCATGTTATGTGACATCCAACCAATATTTTACATGTTGTAAATATTCCATACACCCAATCCTCTACTTGATGATATCTCTTCTATTTGGCAAAGGATTAGTATGATCAATCAAAAATTGAATAACCAAGTTCTTAATTGTTTCCCCAATATTACATTAGGGAACTCTTCATATAGCATCCAATTTCCTTCTAATGTACTATCAACCAAATTTTTTATCCTTTTCAAATAATGTAATATTGTGTTCTGACTATACCCATGTTGGTTAATAGTTTGTCTCCCTTAACTCTTTAGTTTATACCTTGACTCTTAGAATGCCCAATAGCTAGTGGAGAACAAAGAAGTTAACAATAGAATGGGTTGGCACAGTAATCTATCAAAGACCCCTGAATTGAAAGGTACAACTCCCTTTTAGATGCAAGAATTGCAATGAATTTATTTTTAGGTTTTTAGGAGGTATGCTCTTAAATAAAGAGCAAAGGAGGCCAATAACCAATGGATGTCGAGTCATTCAGATGCCGAGTTATATCATTGAAGTTGCAGTTGATGCTGAGCATCAAGGACTTCAAGTGTCGAGTAATGTAGTTTTGACATAGTTGTTTGTAATGGAACAAACTACTATATAAACCATTTTGGAGCTGATTTGAGGATTTTTTTATGATCTAGATGATAAGAATGAATCTTAATTGAGAATCACTATGCAAAACATGCAACTAATTAGAGAAAAAGGAAGGATTAAGAGGCAATATGGGTGAATCATTATTGTTGATTCATAACTAACTGTAATTCACCTAGATCTTCTTAAGGAGGACAAACCCTAAACTTTTTCAGGAATGTGGAAGGAGTGAAGAGATAAGTTTGCATGCACAAACATAACATTCATGGTGACTAAGGTGTTGTGAATTAAGATACATTACAAAATTAATTAGAAGAGAATAGAGAAAAGAGGTTAGAGGACAAAAGATATACATTTGATCAAATGAGGATCAAGAATATATGGAATGAGGTGATCTTTTATTTGGGAGCAGAGTGTTAACCACAAGATCATTTTTGAGACAGTCTAATAGGTGAATCGGTTAAATCTCTTAACAGAGTAGTCTTAACAGGATATTGTAAATCTTTTAATAGGGTACTTACTTCATTTTAAGTTAAAGTCCTTTTATCAGGCACACTTCTAATAGGGTATGAAAATCCTTTAACAGGTTAAGATCTAACAATCTTGTAAGCCTTTAAAAGGGTAAACCTTTCATAGCATAGATCATGTTTCATGATCAAACATTGTAACCTTCATTAGATACACTTTATTACTGCACTAGTGGAGATTTTTGGGTGCCATCACCACCCTAGTTTTACCTTCTCATTGGAGGGTTTTCGGGTAACCAAATATCTTGTTTCATACATGTGTTTAATATTATTTGCTTTCATACTAGGGATGAATATTTTTAGCTAGTTATTTGAGTTTACATGCAAATTATGAGATGGATGTGTGGTGAATGAATTTATGGTTAAATTTTTGAAGGATTGATTCACCCCCACACCCCCCCCCCCCCCCCCCCCTTCCCCCTCTAAGTTTACTTTCCCTATTGTATTTCCAATAATTGGTATCAAAGCATAATTCTCTAGAAAGGAAAGCTTTGCAACTTTGAAGAAAGATCTTGAAGATAGAAGTCTACAAGTTGGGAAAGATCATCGATAATTAGAAGATTGAAATCCAACTTTCCCTACATTAGTTGAATAAAGCAAGAGATGAGTTGAAGCAATCATTGAAGACAAGGAAAGAGATAGCTATTGAAGGAATGACACACAATACCAAGAGATTGACACTACTGAATTATTTGCAGATGGAAACACAACTGAATTTGATGCAACAATTGTAGATCTAATGGAAAATAATGGAGCCCTAACTAAAGAGGTCAAAAATCTCAAGATAGAATGAGAAATCCAATTAGTATTACTATGTGAGGTGACCAAATAGAAAAACAAAGTTGAAGAAGACAAAGTCATGATTGAGGATGACAAAAGGATACTGACACTAGAAGAGAAGACATCAAAGGTGAATAGGATTGCTCACATACAACTGGAAACATTGAATCAAATGATGATTTCCAATCATGAAGTGAATGAAAAAGATATTAAAATCACAACACTGATGTTGCACAATGAACAATTAAGAAATGATCTGAAAAGAGAGAAAAAAATTGCTGAAAGTTTCAACAAACCTAGTGATGGGAAGTCCTTTTATCAAGCACACTTCTAACAGGGTGTTAAAATCTTTTAATAGTATAAGATCTAATAATCTTGTAAGCCTTCAACAAGGTAGATCTTTAATAGGGCAGATCATGTTTCATGATCAAACATTGTAACCTTCATTAGATACACTTTATTACTACAGTAGTGGAGATTTGTGGGTGTCATCCCCACCCCAGTTTTACCTTTTCATTTGAGGGTTTCTGGATAACCAAATATCTTGTGTTGTACATGTGTTGAATGTTATTTTCTTTCATACTATGGATGAATATGTTTAAATAGTTATTCCAGTTTGCATGCAAATTATAAGATGGATGTGTGGTGAATGAATTTATGGTTAAAGTTTTGAAGGATGATTCACCCCCAAACGCCCCCCCACCTCTTAGATTTTAAGTTCCCTATTTTATTTCCAACAAAATATACTTTAAACATATCCCAACCAAACCTAAATCACTTAAAACCCAAATACATTAAAATAATAGGAAACCTGCATGGAGGGATAAGGAAAGACAAAGAAAAGGAGACTCGAAAAAAATACAAAGTGAGTGCCTTGGAGATTCCTAAGAAGTAAGTTACCTAAAGGCTACTTTTACATGCAATCTTGGATATAAAATCAATGAATACCAACAGCTATAACCAACAAGGAAAAAAACTAAAAGTTGGCAACAACCCAATATGAGATGAAAGTGAAGATATCTTCCTTATCTGGGATATTTTTATATGTTTAAAATAGATGTCAGTATCACTCTTCATGAAATGGATGTACCTCCAAATCTAGTTGTTTTCCCAATGGAATGAAATCCTTCCTTTTTACTTTCAACAATATATTTTTGTAGGTTATAAGTCATTTTTTTCGTACTTTTATCTATACCCAATAGTTTTAATGGATCTTATAATTTATCTTTAAGAAGTGAAATTGACAATAATTGAGTTTTCTCCATTATATCAAGATTCTCAAACTGTGCAATTATTTTCTTGGAATTTTTATTCAATTTCCTCTTTGCAATATGTGTAGGTTGACTAGCATATTCTCTCAATTTTTTCACATCAATTTTAATTAAATGATCTATATTTCTATGATTAAATTTTCTCTTCATTCCTTGAGCTAAATTAATATTTTCATTTGTTACTTGATCTTGGATGGAAAGAAAAGATTTTAAAAGTCTTAAGATATAATCTTAAGGTGACATATATACATGTGGCTTGCAATATTTTATAATTTTATCTAGATCCCAACATGTAAATATTACAAATTTAGCTTTTATTGAACTAAAGAGCTTGATGCACATACTTCTTTGACCTTGTGATGAACCTTCTTCAATATTCATTCCTTTAACTTAAATTTATTCATGTCCAACATTTCCATCATCAATTATTGCACACACAATAACAAATAAAATCAAGCACTTATAAGGGGAAAGGTCTCTAAAATATGTTCTAGAGTTACAAAGCTTGCCTAAATCTAGTACCTTGAGAAGTTGTCCTTGTTGAGTATGTTCTACACATGTACATGCACATAAGTATTTTAGTCATTAAACCACTTTGAATATGAACTCTATATACTTAATTGAACCCTAAACCTAACACTTTTAACCAAATTAGACCATTACATGAATTAAATGGACCCCTAACGATAACTCTAAAATATGTAAAACTTAATATAAATTAAACATATTCTTAAATGCTAAAACCTATAACTTTAACCCTAATTTATTCCCCATTCCCTAATATTAAGACCTAATCCTAATGCTAACTATAATACAAACCCCTAGAACATAAAACAACTTTGAAATTTAGCTCTATGCTAAATTGAACCCTCACAAAGACACTAAACCAAGCTAAACCCTCATGCATATGTAAAAAATATTTAAACCACAATTCTAACTTTAAATTTGTTCAAACTTGACATAAACAAAATTGATCCAAACATATAAATAAAAGTATACCTCCAAAATTGTAAACCCTATTGCTAACCCTTATTGATTCCCTAGTCCTAAATGTTTAAAATACTAATGTTGAAGCATGATTCTTATATAAACACATAAACCTAACCTTGAATTATAATTCTCATCCTAATTGTAAACCATCATCTGGTAATCATAAATATAAAACTCTTACTCCAAATGGTGATACCTTTAATAGTAACCATGATTACTATTTCCTTATTCCTAATTTAACAAACCCCATATTGGTATAAATTACAAACCCTAGATCCTAGATAGATTAAGTTAAATGACAATCTAAATTTTAAACCCTAAGATTGTATATATATAGAAATAAAGTTGTTGTTTTGTTACTCAATCGTGAAATTAAAGAAATATTGGCATCTTCATTATTTTGATTTAAAAAATAGAAGAATATGTTCATATATGTACATAAATATAATGTTTATATGTACATGTAATGCAATACATACATGTATACATTGAAAAGTGCCAATAATTAAATGGTGAGAATGATATTTTAACTTCTTTATCTCAAATTGTATTATGAATATTGTATATAAATTGTATGATTTGGGTATGAAGGTAACCACCCAAGATATAGAGGCAATTGAAAGTACAATAACAAGATAAAATAAAATGACAACAATAACTAGTGTTGTTACGAATAATTCTTTATTGAATGAATTGTCTCAACTATAATTGCTTGAATATTACATAGGGACCCCTTGACTACATGGTCAAGTTGAGTACAAAGGAGTGGATTAGACTACAAAAAAATTATTTCTTATGATAGTCAAGAGTCAACTTATCACCCATCTAACATGGAATCATTTACCTCTTTGTATAATATGTGTACTCTCATATTACATCATGTATTATAAGTGTAATCCTTAAGTTGCAGTAAAGGGGGTGTTGGTTTAATAAAGGTGTTGTACCTAGTAATAACCTACCTAGGTCAAAATTAAAATTTATCACTTAACTTTACTTAGTGATTGTTGCTTATTTTTGTGCCCCCGCCAAAATTTGAATTCAAATACTGCCCACCCAACGGTCACTCCCTAGTGTAATATTATTTTTAAATGTCCCAAAAATATCAAAAAATTGTTAAATGATTAGACCTTATGATTTATTTCTACAAGCCCATGAATTCCTCATCGTTGGATGAATTTGAATCAACAGTTGGCGCTATGTCGCTATTGAAAGTTGCATGTTGTTTTATGTTAGCGACATAGTGCCTTTTGACCGCATGTCAAGTGGGTCCTCCCTTCCTTTTTGTTTCTCTAGCACCGAATTTTGTTCCATCCATAGTGGGTGCTATGGCACTATCAAAAAATCCATGCTTCTTGCCATTAGCGACATAGCGCCTAGACGAAAAATATTACTGTGGCTACATTAGTTGTCAGGTGGGTCCCAAGTATGCCCTGTTGGATACCAAGGATGATTTTGTCAAACACATCAGCAGTGGTCAATTTTTTCATTAGCTGAGGTGTGCTAGGTTATTTTGTGGGCCCTGCAAGGACTTGTCAGACAGGTTGGCACGTGGCCAATTCTCATTGGTTAGTACGCTAGTAGATCAGACCCATCTTGCCCGCCATCAGATCTTAGAAGATCAACGGTGGGCGTTATCTCGCTATGGAAAGCTATGAGAATTTTAACCATAGTGACATAGCGCCTAGGTTACACATGGCATAGATAACGTAATGGGCCCACTCTTCTCCAAAGAAATATTACGGCTCATCCTTAGTGGAAATTATTAGGTGGGTCACACTACAATGGAAATTTTTCATTGGTCCATTTAGCCAACTTAGTGTGCAATCATGCGATTTCGTTAATCATCATCAGATTTGAGGGAAATCCACGGTAGGCGCTATCTCACTATGGAGAACTGTGAGGATTTTAACCATAGTGACATAGTGCCCTTTCACCACATGGATCAGTGGGGCTAGGTCTCACCAAGATGGATATGCTAGGATGTGCCAGGTGGTTGCCAAGTGGATTCATGGATTAGAAGCCTTATGGAGGCAAGTGCAGATCTTCCACCATCGTTGATCTTGTGGAGATCAATGATAGGTGCTATCTCGCTATGAAAAACTACGAGAATTTTAACCATAGTGACATAGCACCTTAGCGACACGTAGTAGGGTGGGGTCGAGGGTTATGAAACTATAGGGATGGTACCAGTTCGGGCCAAGTTAGATGCCAGGTGTGCTGAGTTGTTTCATGGGCCCAGAGGTTCTAAGGAGATAGTGCAGTATTGTGGTGAGTCTTCAAGATTGTCAGATCAGTTCAAATCCATGGTGGGTGCTATCTCACTATGGGAAAGTTCCCATAGGATACGCATAGTGACATAGCACCTAGATGACACGTGTCTTCGCAGGCCCAGCCAAGATTGACAATTAAGGGCTGGCAGTTATGTTGTAGTTGTCACAGTCAGGGTTTTAAGAGATGGAATGGTTAGTAATGAAGGATGTGGTCAAACTTGTGAAGACCCGCAAGGTGGCATAAAGAAATAAGCTCGTTGGTCCACGTGGCTCATCCTGCTTGCAAAATTTAGTTGACTTGCTTACTCTGCTGATTCATGCACTAAAGAATGATAAGAAATTAGGTTTTTCCATGTGATTTGATCTCTATAATCGATTCCAACCACCTCGGAGTAAATGTGAAACAAAGAAGAACACTCTACCACCTCTGATCCAATCCATCTACTTGGTCAGAGCATAGTTATGGCGCCGCCTCTGTCTTCTCAAGGTCCTGTTTTAGTTAAAAAATTAGATTTCATGGTACCAAAAGGGCTATACTTAGATCATATTTCCTCGGATCCCCATGATTTTTCTTGGCAGGGACTTAATGGCGGTGGTTGCAGGATAGTTTTGGAGGGAAAATCTCAATTATGCCTAAACTATAAAGGCAATTTTTGTGAATTTTGTAAAGGTCGATCATTCTCTATTGTTCTCTATTGTTGGTCTGCAATTCTAGTGTAAAATTCCCTTTTCCTCTAAACTGTATGATTTTTTCCTTATCTCCTTCGGCCATTGGTATGAAAGTGCAAGAATTCTTTGCCTCTTACTGGTGTTTTGTAGAAATTAGTATCCCTGGCCTATGAATGATAATATAAGTGAATACCTCTTCCTTGTGTCATTCGTATTGATCTTTTGATCTGCATGTGATTATTGGATTAAAGTAAGTCTGAATGTGTATATCCTTAGTTTCATTCTGGTTCAATAGTGCATATATGGATAGAGATTGGTCTGAACACTCTATTTTGGTGCATCACCTCTTTAGATTAGATTAGGTTAGGTAGATTTTCTTTCATGCTCTCCTTCTCCCTTTTCCTCTCCAAGAGTAGTTAGGTGCATCCTGATAGTAAGAGGAAGTCAGTCATCTCTGAAGACTCAACCTCACAGTTCAAGTCCCACAGCTTGGAGCTTGTTTCCATGTTTCACTAGGTTGTCCTCATGCATAGGCTTTGGACAAGGGTGCAAACCTTAGTGACAACAGTGATCACATTACACTTTAGAATCATCTCCACTTTTGGTAGTTATGTCAAATTATCACTTATCCACCTAAGTTGGATGTCAATATTTAATGATCTTATCACATTATCACCATTCTACCTTATGTAGATAATAGGTTACACATTGCATATCATATTGATGCATGGAAGTATCTTGTTTATTCGCCTTGCCAATATATGGAAGGTTCATTTGGTAGTTATATCAAATTATCACTTATCCACCTAAGTTGGATGTCAATATTTAATGATCTTATCACATTATCACCATTCTACCTTATGTGGATAATAGGTTACACATTGCATAGCATATTGATGCATGGTAGTATCTTGTTTATTCGCCTTGCCACAAGGTTCATTATCTGCATTGATATATTCATTAGAAATTTCTTAAATGGTACATGCTCACTAAATTCTAAACCCCAATCCTTATCTTAATTTCTTTAATGTGACTATAAATGATAAAATCGAATCCTAAAAATATAAAACTCTAAATAGATTGTACCATAAAAAAGATATTGCACTTAGAAAAAGATTGTACACATGTACCTTTCTTCCTTCTATAGTAGCCTACTAAATTTTTGATGATTTTCTTCTTGTTGTTCTTCTATTGTATTTAGTGTAGACTTGCTCTTTTATTTTTTTGTCCCATCACAATTTCTTTTTCAAAAATTGAGAAAAGATAAGATGAATATATTTCCTTCCAACTAAAGTGTGAATAATTTGATTAATTGTAATTGTAAAATGAAATCATTAATTATATATTTATATGGGAACCACAAAATTGGAAAAAAAAAAAACTAAATAGCTACTTTTGATTGAAAGTACCTAGGTAAGATTTAACCTGTGGTGAATAGGGCTTTGCAGTTTTGATTAAAACTACCTAAAAGGTGTTTTGATCAAAACTAGAAAGATAGTTTCAATAGAGAGTAGATTTCTATTAAAATAGCCAAAATAGAGATGCTCTACAAAGGCCATAACATTTCAAGTATTTTCATGGCTTTTGGTCCCAATTACTATGTATAGATGGAACATTGAAGATATGCAATTTTGCATGACACAAGTTCTCAGAATGAGCTTTCTAATGACTATGGACTTGATATATTGGGAAAATGTTAGGTATGCATTTTTTGACATGAATTGAATAGAGGTCCATTATCCAAAATAAACCTTTATATTGGACACTTAGTGAGAAATAAAAATTAAAAAATTACAAATTCTAAAAAATAACAAAAAGCTCTGCATTTGAGTCTTCTTTCAATGAGAAAAAGAAATTTTGAAATCGAACAAATATAATAAGTTACATGCATAAAAAATAATGTATGACAAAATTAGAGTTAGTTCAATTTTAAACATCAATAAAATATGAAATACTATTGATAAAGACACTAGATCACCTCCATGTGTTTGATATGGATGTTAAAAAACTATTTTGAAAGAGTCACATTGATATCTATTGTAAAAAAAATTATGTGAGTCAAAAACAATGTCACTCTTTAAAAATCAGGTTTCTAACAACACAGAATTTTTTGTGGGAGAAAAAACAATTCAATCAAATCAAATCACACACACACACACACTCATGCATGCGCGCACACACACACACACACACACACACACACACACACACACACACACACACACACACACACACACACACACACACACACACACACACACACACACACAATCTACACAAAAAATTCTAAAAAATATTAAGTTAATTTATCTATAAATTCCTAACCATCAAACAAAAATTTGTATCTGAAAGTGAATTGTTTTTTGAAAATTTATATTTTAGTGTTGGTAAGTGTAACCCACTATTGTGGGTCCACCCTTAGACTATGACAAGTATTAGTCACTATATGGAATTGATACCTAGAGCTAGTTTTCCTAATAAAGCACCACAAAGGGTAACACCTACAAAGAATAAAGAATTGAATAGACAAGAGCAAGAATAACTTGATAAGAGTTTTGATTAGACAAAGTTTGAGTCCTTGTATAGTACCTATTATATTGGAACCTAGGAAGAATGGATAATGGAGAATGTGCTGATTCTAGAGCTATAAATATAATAAAAATTGAGTATAGGTTTCCTCTACCTAGAATGAATGACATTAAGGGTTGATTGAGTGGAGAAAAGTATTTTACTAAAATCAATCTAAAGAGTGGTTATCATCATATTAGAATCAGAAAAGGAGATGAATGGAAGACTACTTTTAAGACTAATGAAGGTTTGTAAAAGTTGTTGGTTATGCCTTTTGTTTTAACCAATGTGCCTAGTACTTTTACGAGATTGATGAATGAAGTTTTGAATAAATTGTTGGAAATATTTGCAATTGCATATCTTGATGACATACTAATCTATATAGTAAGGATAAATAGGAACAACTCATGCATATTAGACAAGTGTTGCAAAGGATGAAGGTGGAAAAGTTGTTGATAAACCTAAAGAACTATTATTTTATGAAGGAGGAGATTATATACCTTGATTTTGTGAGCTTTACTAATGGATTGAAGATGAACCTTGAAAAGGTAAAATCTATTCTTGAGTGGTCTACACCTCAAAGTACTAAAGAATTTATATCATTTCATGGATTAGTAAGTTTTTACATAAAATTTATCATAATTTTTAGTTTAGTATGTAATTTTATGATAGAGGCAATGAGAGGTGATAAAAAGGAATTTAGATGGACATATGGAGCAAATAAAAAGTTAGAAACATTGAAACAAAAAGTAGTAGGATTTCTTGTGCTTTCTTTACCTAATTTTATTAAAAAATTTCAAGTTGATTGAAATGCTAGTGGGAATGTAATTGGAGTTGTCTTGAGCCAAGAAGGTAAGCTTATAGATTTCTATAGTGAGAAATTGAATGATTCTAAGAGAAAATATTTAGTCAATGATCAAGAGTTCTATGCAATTATTCAAGCCTTGAAGAAATGAAGACATTATTTGATGCTAAAGGAAATTGTGTTATACACTGATCATAAAGCTTTACAGTATTTGAAGAGTTAGAATAAGTTGAATCACAGACATATGAAGTGGGTTTAGCATATGCAAAAAAATTATTTTGTGTTGAAGCATAGAGGTGGACAATCAAATAAGGTAGAAGATGCTTTCAGCAGAAGAAGCTTTTTGACAAGATAAGGGTTGAAGAGCTTGGGTTTGACAAATTGAAGAACTTGTATGGAATTGAACCTTATTTTTTAGAAGCTTGGAAAGCTTGCAAGAATCACTTAATTGATGAGAATGATAAGTGGGTTGATTATTTCACTCATGAAGACATGTTATTTAAAGGAACTCAATTATATTTACCAAGAGGATCTATTAGAGAAAATATTTATTAAGGAGAGACATTATGGTGGGGATTAATAGACAGTAAAGTTGATTTCTAAGAGATATTTTTGGCCATCTTTGTATAAGGATGTTCAAAAGACAGTGAAAAGTTCTAGAATCTATCAAGTGGGTAAGGGAACTAGTCAAAATGTGATATTATATACACCTTTTCCTCTTCCTTATAAACCTTGGGAATATATCAGTATGGACTTTGTTCTTGGATTACCTATAACTCAAAGAGGCAATGATTATATCTTTGTGATAGTTGAAATATTTTCAAAGATGACACATTTCATACCTTTTGAGAAGATATCTGATGTAGTGCACACAATGGATCTATTTTTTAGAGAAATTCTGAGACTATATGGATTACCTAAGACAATTGTTTCAAACAGAGATGCTGAATTTGTTGGTTTCTTTTGGAGAATAGTTAGGAATAAGTTTAATGTTTAGCTTAAGTTTAGTTCTACATTTCATCCATAGATAGATGGACAAACAAGAGTTGTGAATATAAGTTTGGGTAGCTTGTTCAGACGTTTGATTGGAGACAAACCTACTAATTGGGACTTGATTTTGGTACAAGAATAATTTTCATATAATAGTCCAATGAACATAAGTACTAAGAAAAATCATTTTGAGATTGTGAATGGTATGCATTGTAGAGGTAATACAAAATTGAGGAACTTGAATACTAATTTTAAGCATAGTTTTGAAGCCAAAGAATTTGTTGACTTTATAAAAAATTTGCATGAAGTGAAGAGTAATTTAAATTACAATAAGTGGGAATATAAGGAAAGAGAAGATAAGAACATAAGACATACAACTTTTGAAGTTTAAGATGAATTAATGATACAACTGATTAGGACATATAGTAAGATGAAGATGAAGGAATTTGGACCTTATAGGATCTTGAGGAAGTGACAAAGTGGAAATAATTTTGAAGTCAAATTACCTGAGGACATGGATATTTAAGCTATTTCAAATATTTCATACATCTAGGAATATTTTAAATTTGATAAAGAGGTGACTAATAATATTGATTATCCTAAAAAAAAGGGGGGGAATTGAAAGAATTATGGATACCAAAGTGAGAAAAAGCACAAGCAGAAAGGACTACAATGAATGCATAATTGAGTGGAAGATAAATCAATTGAATATAGTTCTTGGCTATCTCAAGATGAGCTAGATCTTAGTGATTCTTCTTAGAACATCATGGGTTCTTGATGTGGACATCATTTTTTATTTATCCTCGGTGTCTGATGCAAGAGCATCTTGTATTATTTGAAAATCTTACATTAACATAAATATTTCCTATTTCTTTTTCTTATCTATTGTTCATGGATTAGAATTTACTATTAGTGTTATTTATTTCTATCCAATTGGTTACTATTATGGACCTATCATGGATCACTCTCTTGTGCTTGCACAACTTCATTTGATCTTGTTGAAGTGTTATCCTTTCTCTTTTCTCAAAGTGTGTTCATTTCCAGACATGTCAAGTAATGTGTGGTTATTTTCTTATGTAACATTATTGTCATATCAAGGATTTTTGTAGCCTCATGGATTCCTTCTTGGATTGCATGTGAACCTATCTTTGATCCCACAAATTTTAGTTTCCTTAATTGTGTGGTCGCTGATTTTCCTTTGGAGTAAGACATATATTTTGTAATAATTGTATTTGCCAAGCCAACTTATGGTCTTGTAGACTATACATTTGAGCTCTAGGGTTGTAGGAAGTAATGAAGTAAGTAGAAGAAAGATAATACAAGTTTGATGTGATCTTCTTTGCTGACTAACTATAATTTTATTGTATATGGCTGAAACTAGGTAGGTATTATGCCTAAAATACATAAAGAAGATTGTCTTAGCTCATTTGCATTGGATTCTATACATATTGGTGTTTCTTTCATATCTACATTGGCCCTCATGTGTAAATCTACTAGGGTAGTTGATGAGTGTTCCTTGGTTCACTTTACCCATCCATCCATTGTGTCAAAACAAGACACAAAATGAGATCCAACTACCAAATCATTAAGGCATATACAATAATGTGTAATAATGTGGGTTCTCCAAAATGAAACAATTGAGCCAATCCATGCAATATGAAAATGATATAAGAACAAAGCAAAGGGTTCACCAAAATGTAACATAAAAATTAGGAAGAAAAATTATAATAAATTTAGGTCTATATTTGTAGACACTTAAAATTGTCCTAAACACTATATTAATTCATTTAATATTTCCCTTGACATTATAATTAATCATTTATTAATTAATTATATTTTTCATATTCTTCTACTTATTTAATTAAATTTATTTATTTAAATAGGTTCACTTTCATAATGTGTTTAAATTTAATTTAAATACTTCCATGCCTAATGTATTAAATTTATTTAATGCATAATCCTCCATAAATCCCCTTTTAAATAAATTTTATTTATTTAATTCCCTCCATTTCATTAAATTCTCTAAACCTATGATTAAATTAAATCCTATTTAATTTAGTCTTAAACCTACCCTAAAACCTAGTCTACAACCAACACTTTCATCCTTATATGCCTACCCACTACTTAATCCCACTTATTTATCCTAAACACCTTGTTAAACCCCTTTTAGTTTCTAAGTGTGTGCTCACACGTGTGTGAGGAACCCTCACACTTCCCACACCCCTCACACTTCTCACACCTCTTACACATTTGTCCCCCTTCACATGAGAACCAAAGTGTCTCACACATGTGTGAGAAACCTTGATCCTCCACACCTCTTACACCTGTCATTGACCCTTTGCATCAAAGGTTTCTCACACGTGTGAGCATCTTTCCCCCTTTTAATTGTCAAAAACCCTAATCCACATGGAGTCCACTTGGCCTTCACCTCATGGACACCTCATTAATCCTCAGAGATCCTAGCCCTTCATCTTACATTGAATCTCAACCATCCATTTCATCTTATTTCCTATAAAAGAAGAACCCTCTCCTCATCTCCATAAGCACTATCTATTCCATCGTTATGCTACAAGATTTGTGAGCAACCACATACCCTCAACAAAAACAACATCAACACTTCTTCATTTTGGGGAGGTTTGCATGTGTTGTATTGAGTATATTAAGTTAGCTTCTTATTTTTATTTCAATACATTTGCATGATTTCTCCATGTCTTTCATATTTAAAGTTTGCATGAATATGTAGGAATAGGCTTAGTTGCTTATTGTTTATTCCTTAGTTACATTTTATGCAATACATTTTGACACGCCTGGTAGAACCCACTTCACGGGTTCAAACTAATCATTTAATGTATTTTTGAGTTTACTTGTGAGTTCTCAAGCTTGTAGGTTGAAGAAGTACTTGGAGATCAAGTTTCATGAAGAGCCTCTAAGAAAGCTAAAAAGCTCACCATTGTGCTTAAAGAACAAAAATAGTAATATTTCAACATATAACTCTCTAACATATTGCTCATTTCATTATTTTCAAGTTGCAGGAGTTTTTATACATTGACTATGTTTTATTATTTATACAAAAAAAAAAATCTATGTTTGTTGTTAAATGAATAGATAAAAAGTTTGTTTTATTTTATTTTATGTTATTGCCATGCCCACATTTTCTTGAACAAGACACACACAAACACATACAAGAATAATATTCAATTTTATTTCTTGGAAACAATTTAAGAATTATATAAAATATATATATATATATATATATAGATATATTCACAGTATTGAAAAGTCCTTTCAAATATTACAATCACATTTGGATCCTTATATCAATTTACAAATTATATGAAGATCTACTTCTGATCTTTTACAACACATAACTTTTACAAAAGTTCATAATAAATCATCTTCAAAACTTCAACAGAAAGTGAAAATCTTCCAATTTTTTTTTCAACACATATCCATTTAGAAAACCTATACAAAACAACCCTGTAAACCATGGAGAGCTCACCTCCTAGCCTAGGTCTCTAAGAGACCACCCACCAAGCTTGGAGAACCAAGAAGAACTAGGTAACAATCAAGCACACACGTATACATCAACAATACATGATACAACATTTAACACCCTTCTTGAGCTTACACAGTAGGCTACCAAAGGAACCAATAGAATGGGTGAAGGTGTGCCTAAAACCTCGAGGAGAAGCCAAATACAGAAAACCAAATTTTCCTTCACAAAGCATACAAAATGAATACAAACTCTCACAAATTTCTCCCCTTATCACCCCCAAAGTGCATAACAAAGTACTGGCACATGTAGCCCATACTACATGCTTATTCCTTTTCCTTCTAGGGAAGAGACTTTGCACTTAGGGGATAGGCCCAACTAACCCCTTCACCTGAAGGCCACTTCTTCCCTCCTGAGGGTGAGTGATGTCCTTCCACACCCATAACATAATACTCTCAAAATCAAATAAAAATAAGGCAATAGAAATCCATCCACACCCAACAATACAATAGGAATAATGAACAACACACATATGCATCTGTAGAGAAATTCACACATCTTATATTCAAAAAAAACAATACAACACATATTTTCAAAAACATGGCAAAGGCTCCAACATTTCTCCAAGCTATGATAAATGATGCGATTTGAGAAGAGTCCTCTATTTTTCCTTCAATCCAATCCCCAAAACTGAAAATCTCTAAAAGTAGAGAGTGGGTGAATGCCAACTCTATTTTCCAATTTCTCTCTAAAAGATAAGCATTCCTAATTTTTCTCCATCATGAAAGGGAACAAACACTTCAACTCCACCTAAGATTCCCTAGTTGGTTGGAATTATCAACTCATTGGAGATAAGCTGGGAATTAGGGTAAGTCTTCTTCCATTTTCGCAATACTTAAGAAATGAGATTCTAAAAGTGTTAGAAAAGAGATTTAAACTCCAGTAAACACAAAGTTAAAGCCCTAACATATAGTACTAACATGTAGGTAACTTAATTTCACTAAAAGAACACATTAAGACTCAAACAAAGCCCTCTAAAGTCACCCTAAACTTGAAATCCGAAATTTAATTTAATTAAAACCTTCGCAAGATATTTTATACAAGGGGATGAAAAATTAAATATTTCTAACTAGTTAGGAATAAGGTTGGGTTTCTTTTGCCAATGACTCTACCCGACTTTCCACTAAACACATAACAACACAAGTGTCAAGTGACACTATAAATATACATTTAACATTATGAGTGGCAAATCAATTTTCACAAAAAGGAATCTAATATAAAACATCCATTCACATTACATTCACAAAGTAAAATACTTAACAACGAGGTTAAGATCTCTTCATTAGATCAAAACTTGGTAATCTCAATTAATACAAGGGTATAGTCTTGGTTCTTCATTTTACCATGGATATTTCCTGCACACTCAAACCACATATCAGTTGTCCAAGATAAATAAAACATATGCATATGTAAATCCTCAATCAATTCTATATCCATAATTGAATCAAAACATAAGTCACTTCTCAATTGAATAACATTTTTCCATTTCTAACCATTGTGCATATAAAATACTACCATTATCGAACTAAACATGACATGACTCTTTTGCACATTTCATGATTTTCATACATATATATAATCCATCTAACATTTATATTCAAATATAACTTCCTACACATTAATAAAATAACCAACCAATTACATGAATGTAACTAATCATCAAGCATCATAAATAAGTTCTAACATCATAAATGATTACCATAAAATAAAGTGTCCCATAGTATCCAATAGTTTGAGTAACAGTCCAAACTAGTCCAACATATAACAAGGTCTCAAAATATAAAGTATCTGCAATGCAAAATATAAAGCATCTAAAATGCAAATAAACTGCTATGATATGCTATGATAGGCCAAGGTGAGGCCTCACACTTCTTCTTTTTAAATCATATATATATATATAGTTTAAAAAAATGTTGTCAAAGTCTAAATTAAATAAAATATTTTAAAAATATTTTTTTTTGTAGGTTTGGCACTGCAGCCACCACCACTAGCAGCACCCATGAGTGCCACCATCGCGTAACCTGCGGCCTGTCGGCTCTCCACGTGCATCATCCCTCCATCGTTGCTTCCTTCTATAGCCCTGCTCCTCCCTCAGCCTTGCACCTGCACCTGCCCTCCTCACCACCCACACCACTCAACCCTCCCCTCATCATCATCGTTTAGCCCTCGACTCGCCTTACTCAACCCTCTTTGTCACCCGTACTATTCCCCCTCCCCTCACCATCATTGCTAAGCCCTCAACCAGCCCTGCCCAAACCTCCCTAGCTACCCACACCGCTCAACACTCCTTGCACCGCCCTCACTCATCTCTTCCCCTCCTCCTACAACCTTTCCCTACCTCTTGTGTCCTTCTCCCACTTCCTCCTCTGCTCCCTCCGCCCACCTGTGCCTCTCTTCACCGCTGTCAAGCCTTCCCTGCTCCCTCCACCTGTGCTTCTCTACTTCCTTCACTCATGTTTCCTTTCTCTTCCACCGCTCATATTCCTCTACCTCTCCCATACCTCCAAACCCTGCCAAACACCTACCTTCGATGACCTTCCATAAATCGGGATCATTTCTTGATAAATCTACTCGTAACTGGCTGACATGTGGCACCCATGTGTTGGGTACCAACCACATCAACACTAACACATGATGCCCAATCATACACAATCCGTACCCATTGGATTTTCCATTTTAGTTTTTTTTATGAAAACCATATGGCCATCAACTTTATGCTCACAAGTTTCTAACATCATCACTGCATAAGCCTTCCACATGCTCTTCTAGACCATAAGGAGTAACGTTTGATTTTTTGCTCATAACTTGAGCATCCAGACTATGTTTTCAAAAAATAAAATATCGCTGGAAAGCTAATTCTGAGCCCATCATGATGATGTTAGTTTTATTCAATTTTGATGTTGTTTAGATACTTGTTCTTTCTGTCAAAGGTCAAACTTTGTTGTTAACATTTTCATTGCAGGGTTATTTCATGTTTGTTATACAATTTTGATGCCCTAACTTGTGGTTTTGTAGGGATATTTTCTAACTCGTGCATTGCACATTGGAGAGTTCTTGAAATCACTAACCATACTTCTTATAGGTTTTTCCTTAAATTTGTTTTGGAATGAAATTGAATGCTTGAACACTTGTCTTTGAATGCATGTTGAAATTAAATTCAAAATTCAAACACACTCATGAATGGTTAAAGCTAAAACAATCAAATTCAATCTTGAATGCCATAAAGAAATTGAACATTTCAATGGAATGAATGATAACACAATCTTGAATGTCTGAGGATCAAAGAACATTTCAATTTGGTGCTTAAAGACAGAAAAACACTCAATCTTGAATTCATAAAGGAATTGATTCTTTCCTTATCGAATTTGCTTATGTTGACAATGCTTGATTTACTTATGTTGGAAAACTCTCCATTTTTATTATGTTAACGATGCTATCAAGTTGGAAAGAACATTGTATGCTATAAACAAGAGTGTCTTCAAGAGTAAATTACAAAACCTAAAGCTTCATTGGGAAAGAACAAGTGTCTTTTAGCCCCAAGGCCACTTACATATTCTCTCCTCTCCCACCTTTGGGTGATCTTGAGTGCACAATAAATAAGTGGTCTTGTTTTACACTTTTAGGAGGCCTACTTGGAGATTTCATCACCCCTTGGAATGACCTCAACTCTAGCATTGTGGTAGAGTATAAATACTAGGAGGTGAATCGAAAGACACCTCTCTTGGAAGTAAAATCTTGTCACTCTTGGCTAAGCCCTAAATAAATTTATACCTTTGGGAAGTGAAGGTGGAGATTTGGGTTATCGTCTCCTCCCATTTGTGTGGCATTATTTTCTTTCATCTACAGATTTGGGCCTCGTGTGCCTTTTGTATATTGAGGATGCCCTCTAGTTGATCCTTGTACATCCTAGTTGAAACCTTTTAGGATTGTTGGTGTGTTTTGCTGCAGTGGCAGATCACAAAAATACTACAGGAAGTAACATGGTGGAAAATGCAACAGGAAGTTAATGTCAGATTTTGTGTGTGTTTTAAATTTTAATGTTTTCAATAAAATCCTATAATGTGGTGGCATAAATGGAATAGTGATTACATAAGCTCTCCAATTATAGCCACCTAGGACAATGTATGTTTGTTTTAATTTATGTTAGTTTGCAGTTTTAGTCAGAGTTTTTGAGTGTTTAATAATAAAATCAAATCATGTACTGGACAGTGACCGGAAGATAGGAATATTCGTGATTGCTGAAATGACTACACAGTATTGATTTGTAAAACAACATTTGAGATTCCTATTCTTGATTTAGAAAGAAGATGTTTCATATTCCTACTCGACAGAGAGGAAAGTCATTTTAAAAAGCTAGTCTTATGTAATAAGAAAGGGATTGAATATGAAGGGAATAGAAAGTTTCATGTTTTTGTGTTGATTTTCTACATTTCCAGCGTGAAATGTGATTTTTACTTTTGCTTTCCAATTTTGAAAGTCAATATTTTGAATACTCACGAGTGTTCTAATGTTTGCAAATCGAATGTAATTCGTTTATCTTGAAATCATTCAAAACTGTAGAATTTTTGAATTCCATTATAGAGGAATCAACTTGTGATATTGCAAATGTGGTTTTGAGAGTCATTTTTGCTGATGAAGATTTCTTAAATTCTTTGTGATCAATTCTGAGATCGCAGAAGAGTATGTATATAGTGTGTGTTTTCTTTTTATTCCTTTATATTATCTTGGTTATGGGTACATGTAGCCGCATGGGATCACATCTGTGAATCAATTGAATATCTCATATATTCATCAATATGTGGAAAATCATAGAGTTTATATGTGATAAAGGGAAAGGTTTCTTATATATGTGGAATTTTAGAGTTTGTAAGGCTCTGAAAATTTCAATATTGGCAGTCAATTTTTATTAAGGTCAAGTCTAAAAATCCACGCATGAAAAGATGGTGTAGGTTTAAAAATTAGTAAATGTTATTTTTTGGTCAGTCCGTGGTCAAGTTGATTTTAGGTTTTATTTTCCCGAATATGTATTACAAATACATTGCAAAAGATTCGGGTTGGATTTCATTAAGTTTGGTGCAGAAAAATGTTGCGACAGGAGGTTAGGAAAGTTCATGTTGCATGTCAGTTTTTATTGGGTATTGAAAAAATCAGTTTGTTAATAGTCTACAAGATTTTTTAATCATCCATGAAGTTCATGTCACAGGTTCTCATTTTAATATATTTATGAAGAGAATCAGTTAGTAAATTGCAGAGTTTGATTTTAGTTTGATCCTGGAAGGTGCATGTGCCCCTTGAAGCAACTCACTTGAGTGATTAATTTCCTCCTGAGTTTTCCAAGGTGAGGCTCTACATCATTTTTGGTATTAGAGCTCAGCAAAAGGTTTGGGAAAAAGTGGTTGTGTATGTTTGTGCAGTTATAACAAGTTGAGAGAAGAATCTGACAAGAAGTCCAAGAGACTAGAAAAAAAAAATATCCTAGGTGAGACACAATGGAGCAAGGGAATGCAACTTTAATAGTGGGGTTGTACCTATTTAGAAAGTATCAACAAAGAAAGGATCCATAGCTAAGGAGAGAGAAAAAGAATAAAAGAGAAGAAGAAATTAGAAAACAAAGAGAAGAGATGAGAAAGATACAAGAGGAGATAGAAAGTTTGAGAAGGAAACTTGAAGAGAATGAAGCTAAGTTGGAAGAAAATAAAATGCAAAAAGAGGAAGTAAAAGAAGTTTTGGTGGAGGCTAATTAAATTGCAGAGAAGGCAGACATAAAGAGAGTAGATGTATGTGAAGTTGGGATAGAAATCTCAACAATGATAGATGTAAGTTGTCCTTTGGAAGGGAAAGAACATGAAGAGTAGAAAGAAGATAAATTGCAGCAAGAAGAAGTGCAACAAGCAATTGTTGATGGGAGGAATAAAGAGGAAATTCCTATGAAATTTGAGAGTGAACAATTTGTGGTTAGAATAGTAACATGTCCTTTGAAAATAGAGAAGAGTACAATGTTGGAAGGTACTCCTGTGAACAAGGTTTTGGAGGCGACTAATGAAGCCTTAGAAATGCATGATGAAGTGGAATGTCAAGAGGAATGGCATGAAGATGGAGATAAAGATTGTGTAGTAGCAAGTTCTGAAGATGAATCGGATTTATGGGAAGAGTTTGAAGCCATCATGGGAGAATGGCAAAGGAATGGTGGTAGTATGGAGACTCAAGATGAAGAAGTTTGTAGAGAAGAGATATATGATGATGTTATGGAAAAGAAGATGAGGTTGAATATGTCTATGACAAGGGAACAAATTTTGAATATGTTTATGACAAGGTAATAAATTTTGATTATGTTTATGACAAGTCTGAAGAAATTCTGATTGATAAATATGATTTGGTTCCAAGAGAAGAGACTATAGAAAAGTTGGTTATGGGTTATGAAAAGGATCAAGTATTTGGGTATTCTCTATGTATGGAGACATGGTATGTTTGTGAGGACAAGAAAGAGGAATTTCATTGGAAAGTGTATTTTTTGGAGTCACAAATGTATGCAGTAGTGGAAGTGTTACATGGGATAAAGTTGTTACTGGAAAGGAAAGATCAACAACAAATAGTTTTTATGTTACAAAATAGAGATAAACCACAAAGGTTAAAATGAAGAAAGAAAGACAAATACAAGGGAGTCAAGGACAAGAAAATTTAGGATTACAACTGGAAGATGAATCTAAGACTAAAGTAAAGATGAAGAAATGTTTTTCTTTTATAATATTTGTAGGTGTTTCTAAGAAGACTCAAAGGAGGCACGATATTTAGTATTTAGTTAAATGTAAGAACAAACCTACAACAGAAGATATTTGGATGAATGAGAAACAAATCAACAAGCATGATTCATTACTAAAACATCTCATCTCAAGAGGACTTGAGATTCATTCTACAGGGGAGTATGTTGCAGTGGCAAATCAGAAAAATACTATAGGAAGTAACATGGTGGAAAATGCAACAGGAAGTTAATGTCATATTTTGTGTTTGTTTTAAATTTTAATGTTTTCAATAAAATCCTATGATGTGGTGGCATAAATGGAATAGCGATTACATAAGCTCTCCAATTATAGCCACCTAGGACAACGTATGTTCCATCCAATCCTCATGTCCCATCCAATCCAAATCTTCCATGTAGTTCCCCATACTTCCAGCTTGATGTCCAAAAAAATCATCCCTTTCCCATACCCATGCCTCAACCTCCACCCAAACATCATTGCCACCTTGTAATAAGTATGCCTTTGTCCCACAATCATTGGTAGAAAGTTTGTCTAAATACAAAACTAAAAATGAAGTGATCCAATCACCCAAGGTCATACATCCAATGCCATCTCAAGAACTTGTTCCAAAGCATGTCATTATAGATTCCTCTTCTCCTCTTGATCTGAGCATTTCTCCATCTCATTATTCCCTTATCCCTCAAAATCCATTTATCTCTGTTAGTCCATCTCATGCTTCCCTTCCTAATCAAGATCAAGACATTCCATGTACTACACACATTACTGATTCCATTCCATCTCAAGAGTTAGCACCCATAGATCCTCCACTTCATGAAGATTCTTCTTCCACTCCATCCACTAATACTCCTCCATGTCGAGATCAAATCACTTCATCTAACGGTTCCATTCCATCCACTCCATTATATGATCCTATTCCATTAGATGATCCAGTCACTCCTCCCATTCCACCATATAATCCTCTTATAAGTCAAGATCAAAGTACCCCTTTATTTACATTTCATGATCCCAATCCATCTGAAGATCCTATTATCCCTCACAATCCCCCTCGTAATCCTAATCCTCCACATGATCCTATCACACCTATCCAATCCACTTATGAACCCCATATACATGGAGTCGCATCTTGTGTTGAAAGTGATAATTATCCCTTTGAAGAAATACATTCTCAAGATGTTGGTACACCTTCAGCTCCTTCAAAACATAAACATTCCCGTCATCCATATTCTAAGTCCATTTTGGGCCCTTATATCCATATTCCCATTCCTTCCTCATTTCCATCTATTTTGGGTCCTTATGTTCCAAAGCCAAACCCTTCCTCCCTTCCATCCATTTTGGGTCCTTACATATATCCATCCACCATATCCAATTCTTCCACTTCATCCCCTCATATAACTAGTAAAGATCAACAAAGATCAACAAAGGCACACATCCTTGAATTCC
The DNA here is from genome assembly GCA_028749045.1 of Cupressus sempervirens. Lineage (NCBI taxonomy): Eukaryota > Viridiplantae > Streptophyta > Pinopsida > Cupressales > Cupressaceae > Cupressus > Cupressus sempervirens. The sequence goes on along the minus strand of CM053785.1, from coordinate 700,022,769 downwards.
TTCCAATGTTCACCATCCATAATCTCTCCATACCATTTATCCTTATACACCCCTACCATGGCCAATGGAAGCCAATTGGATGCCAAAGACAAAGTGAATCAAGCCAAAAATCCACAAAAATCTAAGAACCAACATGTCCCCTCTAAAAGACATGTCCAAGAAAAGAAAAATATGGTCCAAAGCAAAATTAGAAGGCCACAAAGGCTAAAAATGCAAAATACAAAAATTATGTGGATTCCAAAGTTACTAAATGAAGCAATGAATCTCAAAGAAAAGTCCAATATGGCATCCAATTTCACTAATCCAAAGGCTTCCCTCATTCATAAATCATCCAATCTTCTATTTTCCAAATCAATTTTGGGTCCTTATATCCCAAAATCCACCATCCTAAATTCATCATCTCCTTTATCCATTTTGAGTCCCTATATCCCAACATTCAAACTTTCTCCTACATATTCCTCCTTTCCATCACCCTTCAAGGTGTGTGTCAATGACGATCTTTCCACCTCCTTCATCCAGTCATGCACAAGCCTTCCAACCTAGCATTCATCAACCATGTCTTCCTCCCAACCACTCCACCCTCTTAATCCAAACTTTTTCATAAGTGATTGTCCTCCATTGCCCAATCCACTTTATCCTTCTTTTCACTATCCTACCAACATCTACGAGAAGATAGTCAAAATTTCTTCAAAATAACAAAGAAAAAAGAAAATGATATCAAGGGATCCCATCCATGTAACTAGATGCTTGAGTCCTCTATTTGTGTCCTCATCATGTATCCATTATCTTCCAATTCCACTTATCCATCCATTGACTTTTCCTCTTCCACTTGCACTGTACACTGGGGGAAAGTTCCGGACCATACCACACTTCCATACATATCTCCCATACTTCCATCTGTTGTTCATCATCCTTTTCCATCCTTGATCTTGAATATTATTTACCTTTCATCCACTCATGTTCACTTCTTATATCCGTCCATTATCCTACATACTTCCATTTGTTAGAACCTGATAAGATTAATAACCCAGAAAACTAGTGCAAAGAGTAAATATCTAAACTATGAATGCAAATGATACAAAATCAAAATAGCATCATAGAGTTAGTCTCCAAGAGAGTAATGCAAATGCTGGAAGCAAAATAGCATTAAGAGGATGCAAAAACAAGAGATGCAAATACAAGCCAGGTAGCATGCTTATATAGGCTAGGAAGAGGGAGGAGGTGGCAACACCAACCAATGAGGAGCAACCATCTATTGGACTAAAGATAGTAAAGTATCTTCTCAAGATAGCTAATGGATGCTCACATGTAGGAAGGTGACACCTCACAACCATTCACCTAATAAGACATGCTTTATTAACCTAAGCGAGATTATTAAAAGTGTAGGAAAAACCTATCAAAATAGGAAAAATAAAAAACTACACTAACACCCCCCCATAAGCGAAGCTTAGGTGGATGTAGAAATGGGCCCCGGCAAGTCAAGCCTGATGAGGTACCCATGTATGTAAAATTCCCCCAAAAGAGAGAGAAAAGAGACTCCCCAAAGAAAAGTAGGACTCCAAGTGAGAGGAAGAGGCCCCCCCAAAAGATGAAGCATCCCGCACCTCCAGCAAAGCTTGCAAATTTTGTCCGGTTGATCCACTTACATCGAACAAGTTTTCTTAACTTAGGAAAAGGGACAAGATCCCAAGTGTGGTTCCTCATCAAGTAACTATACTCTTCCTACATAGTTGTATCCCACTCAGAAATACCAGAAGCCTCATGAAAGGACTATGGATTTGAGGTAGTAACAATGAAGATATGTAGAGCATCTTGGAATTGTAAACAAGTTTGATTGGTGTCTAATGGATCCCCAACCCAATCACCTGCAAACTGCAAGGTCTGTCTAGCCCAAATTGGACTAGAAGATGGAGATTCTAGAGGAGAATCATCAACCTATGAATGATGACTAGGAGAGGAAGGAGGTGAGTCCTCTGAATCACTCTTTGCATCAAAAGTGGAGGTAGAAGACTGCTCAAGTGAATCTGACCCATCAGAAGATCTATCATGTATTTCAAGTGACTCCAATGTCAAAGTAGAAGGCAACCCTGTGACCATGCTCTGCTAGTTAAGCTGATGCAAGTAGTGAAAGTTAAGATGGCCAAATCGCTCATGCCATAATCTACTCACATCATTAAAGTGAGTGAGCAAAATAGTCAAAGGAGGATCAGGAACAAAGTGAGAAAACATATCGAGTCGTGACTGATGATCTGCTCTCCCAACTGCAACTGTAGAATCATTGTGCAACTCACGTATCTCCACTGAATCAGGAGTGAACTCAACCCACTTACCTAAACCTGTGAGTGATCTGGTGTACCGATAGGAGATTAGTTGACAATGAGGGTACATAAGGAACATCATGGAATGTGCCATCCCCAACATCAACAGACCCTCTTCCACACACCTCAACAAGAGTGTTATCACCCATCAAAATAGAAGGCATAGTACATGGCTCCAAGGATACAAGTTCTTCCTTAGATGAAGCCATGTGGTGTGAAGCACCCGAATCAAGAACCCAAGTGGATGGTGAGGAAGCAACTGCAAAAAGGGCCTTGCCCTTTCCTTTCCCCTTGTTGTTTTCTTTTTCCTTGTTAGACCCTTCATTAGAACTTTGTTTGATAGACTTACGAACACTGATATTATTCTTCTCAAGAATGTATGTCAAGTGATCAAGTTGTTTCTGCAAACATTTATGTTCATCATGACCAGGTCTTTCACAATAGGCACATTTGACCTTTTCTTTCTTAGGCTTATCGCCCTTGGAAGATGGTGTATCAATAGTTTCTTTTGAAGAAATTGATATCTGATCCTTCTTCTCCTCGCTATTTTTTTGTTTCTTATCCTTACTATTGTTGTTACTACTTTGTCCTTGTTGTTCTTTTGTGCCTTGGTTGGTAGCCAAGGCATGTGACTTAGAGGACTTAAGAATGCCCATCTGGATTAGCTTGTCCTGTTCTCGAGTGAGATTGACAGCAAAATCATCTAAAGATGGCATGGTGAATTGAGTACCAAGTGCACCCTTAGTAGCATAGAAGGTAGAGACAAATACAGAATATTCTGAACTTAGCTTAGAGAGAATACTAAGAATCAGTTGTTCATCTTTCTTTTCAATTCCACATTGTTTTAATTGTAGCCTTAGTGATTTCAATTTGGTGAAGAAATCTTGGATTGTGTTGAAATTGCCTGGACTCAAACTAATTAATTCATTTTCCAACATATGACCCCTCATTGAATCTTGTGTGCCAAATAGTGTTTCTAGCTTTGTCCATACTTCATTTGGTGTATCCAAAGACTTAATGTGAAATAGCAAGTCAGGAGAAACAGACAAACACAATGTTCCAAATGCCTCATCACATTTGTTAAACCACTTAGGCTTATCTTCATCTTTAGCAGGTTCAGTTTCAAGTCCCATAGTTATCCTCTTTAATCCAGCTTTCCTTAAGTGAATTGTCATGCGTGATTTCCACTCAAAGTAATTGTATGGAGTTAGGATGGGCATATTTGTTTGATCCATGATGAAGAAATGCTAGAAAGAAGAGAACCCAGCCACGACAATGCCCCCCCCCCCCCCCTTTTTACTCAATCAAAGAACCCCCCCCCCCCCCCTCACCCCCCCAAAGAAATATGATTTGGAACTTTATTTTAGTGCATTTACAACTACCACTAGAAAGAGATACTTAGTGGTCTTGATTTCAATGCATTACAAACCCTCATGAAGAGCATATGCTAAAAGTGAAACTTGGGCACAATAATAAAAGAAACAAATAGCACCACTGCGATCTACTCAAAAAATCATGCACTTTCAAAAAAATAATTTCCTCGATACGAGGTCGTATGAGAAAGTTATGATCCTCCGAAGTTTTCAAAACGAGAACTGTGCACAATCACGGCTGAGAATCTGCAATTTCTGAAGAATTCATGCATGAAAATCAAAAAACAACTCCACTAGTGGATAGAGCACAAAAAAAATAGCCAATTTCATAACAAGAATCATCAAAATCGGAGTCCATATGAGTAAGAATGAGACATTTGAAAACTGCATTCAAATCTGTGACTGCCAACGGAGAGGGGTATGGTTGTAGCTTTGCATGCTCGATTTTGAAAAATATATAGCTTGCATGTAAAATCTAAAAGATACCCAGATAGTTTTTCGGGGTTGCAAAAAAAACCCAGCAAGCATTTTTCTTGTTGATGTACACAAGATGTTTCTATAGTGTAAATCAGACGCCTTTAATAGTAAAAAACGGCTCCAAAAATTAAAAAATGACCCTAGCAACCAGAATATGGCATGTTAATGTTGGATCAGCTTCCTAAGTCCATCAATGGCATGCTGGAACCTGCAAAACTGATTGAAAACTCCAAATATGCAAGTTGGTTGTCAATTTGAGACTGAAATCCCCAAAAAAAAACCGTTTTTATCATAACTTTTCTGATTCTCAAGATCATCCAAAGATGCAAGAGAAGAGCATACTTCATTTTTATAAAAACTACAATAAAGTTTTAAGAAAACTAAAATCTACTCTTGCACATAGAAAAGCTCTGATACCATGTTAGAATCTGATAAGATTAATAACCCAGAAAACTAGTGCAAAGAGTAAATATCTAAACTATGAATGCAAATGATACAAAATCAAAATAGCATCATAAATTTAGTCTCCAAGAGAGTAATGCAAATGTTGGAAGCAAAATAGCATTAAGAGGATGCAAAAACAAGAGATGCAAATACAAGCCAGGTAGCATGCTTATATAGGCTAGGAAGAGAGAGGAGGTGGCAACACCAACCAATGAGGAGCAACCATCTATTGGACTAAAGATAGTAAAGTATCTTTCCAAGATAGCTAATGAATGCTCACATGTAGGAAGGTGACACCTCACAACCATTCACCTAATAAGACATGCTTTATTAACCTAAGCGAGATTATTAAAAGTGTAGGAAAAACCTATCAAAATAGGAAAAATAAAAAACTACACTAACACCATTATCCTTTCATATATTTGATCTTGATATGTTATCCATATCTTGCATCCCATAGTCCTTGTCATGTTCATTTTCCATCCATACTCTTGCATACTTCCATGCTTCCTTCATCTTTCTTTGATCTTGGTTATCCCATCCATCCCATCCACTTCATATCCCACATTTCATCCATACTCTTCATATCATTATCCCTTTTTATACCCTCCCTCCCATATCCCTTATTCATTCCACTTTCATGCCCATGCTCATGATCAATACTAGAGGCACAATATAAAAAAATGTTCATACATGCTTTGGATATCCACATGCCTTCACTTTCTCCATGCAATAACCTTTACAACATCTTTCCATTTTGACACATCCTTCCCCACCATATTTTCTTCCATATTCCTATCCTTGGTACGAGGCATTTGAACTCCTTTGAAACATGGTCCTTAGCTCCCCATGTTCTGATACCATATCATTTGGCCCCTCATATCCTTTCATCCACCAAATCATGTTTCTTTTCCTCCATTTACCATGCCTTGGCTCTCCCTTGTCATTGGTCCCAATTCATTCTATCCCACATCTGTTCATATCACATTCAATCTAATTCTTCCACTCAGTTCAATCAAATTCATTTATCCTCTAATTCAATCAATTTTCCCTTCTTCTAATCCTTTCACATCAAATCAATTTATATTCTACTCTAATTGTTATTCATCCTATCAAAATCATTCTTCCAGTCTCATCCAAGTTCATTCTTCCAATTGCATTTCAATTCAATCTATTCATCAAAATCTCCATAAAATCAAAAAAATGTCAATCAATGTGCAATCAATACTTATCCAATCAATCCAATCTTTCAATCTTGTACATCAATCCTTAATCAATTCATCAATTTGATCTAATCAGTTGATAATCCATTGACCATATTTGAACATCATCATGGGACGTTTCCTTCCCAATCCTCAGATGTGCATTGTGCTTATCGTTAGCTTTTTCATCCTCAATCAATCATCATCAATCAATCCATTAATTAGTTTTCAGCTTGACTAGGGGCAAAATTTTGGTTTTCTTTTGGTTTATTGTGCATGATTGCTTGTTACTTGTATGTATTAGTATTTTCTGCATTTATCATGGTCTTTGCATGCCATTATCCCAAAGAATCATGGTCTTCCATATCATGGTTTCATAAGGCATATGGTTTTATTAGACCCCTTTTTATCACAAACTTGACACATTCTCATCTTGGTTCCTCATACCTTGGTGCATAGTGTTGAATAAAATATCAAACTTAGGTTGTTCACACCATTGCAGCATAACTTTATCAATCTTATCATTTTTCACTCCCTTTCATACTCCCATCTATTTCGAAGGCACATTCGTGTTCTCCTAACCTGCATGTCCTTTCGAGGGGGCATACCATTCCACCCTCGTCATCCTTTGTCATCCTCCCATGACTAGGGCATCATGCTACTAGTCTTATCCTTTCCGGGGCAACCTATATGTTCTTTTCTTTGATATAATGTTGTTCTGACATCACATCAAAGAGGGGCAAAATGTAGACACATAAAATTGACCTAAGCACTATATTAATTCATTTAATATTTCCCTTGACGTTATAATTAATCATTTATTAATTATTTATATTTTTCATATTCTTCTACTTATTTAATTAAATAGGTTCACTTTTTTAATGTGTTAAATTTAATTTAAATACTTCCATCCCTAATGTGTTAAATTTATTTAATGCACGATCCTCCATAAATCCCCTTTTAAATAAATCTTATTTATTTAATTCCCTCCATTTCATTATATTCTCTAAACCAATGATTAAATTAAATCCTATTTAATTTAGTCTTAAACCTACCCTAAAACATAGTCTACAACCATCAATTTCATCCTTCTAAGCCTACCCACTACTTAATCCAACTTATTTATCCTAAACACCTTGCTAAACCCCTTTTAGTTCCTAAGTGTGTGTTCACACATGTGTGAGGAACCCTCACACTTCCCACACCCCTCACACTTCTCACACCTCTTACACATTTGTCCCCCTTCACATGAGAACCAAAGTGTCTCACACATGTGTGAGAAACCTTGATCCTCTACACCTCTTACACTTGTCATTGACCCATCACATCAAAGGTTTCCCACATATGTGTGAGCATCTTTCCCCCTTTGAATGGTCAAAAACCCTAATCCACATGGAGTCCACTTGGCCTCCACCTCATGGACACCTCATTGATCCTGAGAGATCCTAGCCCTTCAGCTTACATTGAATCTCAACTGTCCATTTCATCTCATTTCCTATAAAAGAAAAATAATTTCCTCATCTCCATAAGCACTATCTAATCCATTATTATGTTGCGAGATTTGTGAGCAACCACATACCCTCAACAACAACAACATCAACACTTCTTCATTTTGGGGAGGTTTGCATGTGTTGTATTGAGTATATTAAGTTAGCTTCTTATTTTTATTTCAATACATTTGCATGATTTCTCCATGTCTTTCATATTTGAGGTTTGCATGAATATGTAGGAATAGGCTTAGTTGCTTATTGTTTATTCCTTAGTTACATTTTATGCAATACATTTTGGCACACCTGGTGGGACCCACTTCATGGGTACAAACTAATTATCTAATGTGTTTTTGAGTTTATTTGTGAGTTCTCGAGCTTGTAGGTTGAAGAAGCAGTTGGACATCAAGTTTCATGAAGAGCCTCTAAGCAAGCCAAAAGCCTCACCATTGTGCATAAAGGACACAAATAGTAATATTTCAACATATAACACTCTAACATATTGCTCATTTTATCATTTTCAAGTTGTAGGAGTGTGTATACATTGACTATGTTTTATTATTTATTTTAAAAAAAAGTCTATATTTGTTGTTAAATAAATAGATAAAAAGTTTGTTTTATTTTATTTTATCCTTTTTTAAAAAATCATCTCTCTCTCTCTCTCTCTCTCTCTCTCTCTCTCTCTATATATATATATATATATATATATATATATATATACAAATTGTTTAAAAAAATGTTGTCAAAGTCTAAATTAAAAAAAATTTAATAAATTTTTTTGCAGGTTTGGCACCACTAGCGGCACCCACAAGTGCCACGATCACGCAACTTGTGGCCTGTCGGCTCTACACCTGCACTAGCCCTCTATTGCTACTTCCTTTTGCAGTCTTGCTCCTCCCTCGGCCTTACACCTACACTTGCCCTCCTCGCCACCTATGCCGCTCAACCCTCCCCTCACCGCTATCGCTCAGTCCTTGGCTCGCCCCACTCAACCCTCCTCGCCACCTGCACCGCTCACCCTCCCCTCACTTCCATCGCTCGACCCTCGCCCGACCTTTCTCAAACCCTCCTTGCTGCCTGCGCTACTCAACCCTCCCTGCACCGTCATCGCTCAACTCTTTCCCTACCTCTCGCTTCCTCCTTTGCTCCCTTCACCCACCCGCACCTCTCTTCACCACCGCTGAGCCTTTCCTGGTCCCTCTATCTATGCTCCTCTGCTTCCTCTGCTCATCCTTCTGCCCATGATTCCCTACTCTTCCACCACTCACATTCCTTTACCTCTCCCATACCTCCAAACCCTAACAAACACCTACCTCTAGTGACCTTCCAGCAATCACGATCATTTCCTGACAAATTTTCTCACAATTGGCTGACACGTAGCACCCGTGTGTCAGGTACCAGCCACATCAACATTGACATATGACACCCAATCATACACAATCAGTACCCATTGGATTTTCCATGTTAGTTTTTTTATGAAAATGATATGGCCATCAACTTTATGCTTGCAAGTTGCTGACATCATCACTACATAAGCCTTCCACATGCTCTTCTAGACCATAAGGAGAAGTGCTTGATTTTTTGTTCATAACTTGAGCATCTAGACTCTGTTTTCGAAAAATGAAATATCATTGAAAAGTTGATTCTAAGCCCATCATGATGGTGTTGGTTTCATTCAATTTTGATGTTCTTTAGATACTTTTTGTTTCTATCAAAGGCCAAAATTTGTTGTTAACATTTTCATTGCAAGGTTATTTCATGTTTGTTATACAGTTTTGATGCCCTAACTTGTGGTTTTGCAGGAATATTTTCTAACTCGTGCATTGCACGTTGGAGAGTTCTAGAAATCACTAACCATAGTTCTTGCAGGTTTTTCCTTAAATTTTTTTTGGAATGAACTTGAATGCTTAAACACTTGTCTTTGAATGCATGTTGGAATTAAATTCAAAATTCAAACACACTCGTGAATGGTTAAAGCTAAAACACTCAAATTCAATCTTGAATGCACAAGTAATTGAACAAAACCTTTCATTTGGAATACATATTTTCACACAATCTTGAATGCCATAAGAAAATTGGACATTTCAATGGAATGAATCATAACACAATCTTGAATGTCTAAGGATCAAAGAACATTGCAATGAACATTTTAATTTGGTGCTTAAAGGAAAACACTCACTCAATCTTGAATGCATAAGGAATTGATTCTTTCCTTATGAAATTTTCTTATGCTGACGATACTCGATTTACTTATGTTGGTGAACTCTCAATTTTTATTATGTTGACGATGCTATCAAGTTTGAAAGAACATTGTATGCTATAAACACGAGTGTCTTCAAGAGTAGATTACAAAATTTAAAGCTTCATTGGGAAAGAACAAGTGTCTTTTAACCCTAGGGCCACTTATGTATTCTCTCCTCTCGCGCCTTTGGGTGATCTTGAGTGCACAAGAAATAAGTGGTCTTGTTTTACACTTTTTAGGAGGCCTGCTTGGGGATTTCATCACCCCTTAGGACGACCTCAACTCTAGCATTGTGGTGGAGTATAAATATCAGGAGATGAATCGAAAGACACCTCTCTTGGAAGTAAAACCTTGTCACTCTTGGCTAAGCCCCAAAGAACTTTATACCTTTGGGAAGTGAAGGTGGAGATTTGGGTTACCATCTGCTCTCAACTGTGTGGCATTATTTTCTTTCATCTATAGATTTGGGCCTCACGTACCTTGTGTATATCGAGGACACTCTCTAGTTGATCCTTGTACATCCTAGTTGAAACCTTTTAGGATTGTTGGTGTATTTGACATTTTTGAGTGTTTGAAACCCTTCCTAGTTTAAAGGGACAGACCATCTACACTTGTCTTGTATATATTTCATTGTTTTATTTTCTATTCCAAATTTGAAAATCAAAAACATCATACAACATAAAAAAGCAAAAAACATCGTAAAAGTTCAAAAATTAAAAAAATATATAAAAAATCAAAACAAGTCTTGTTTTAAGTCCTCGTATTCAAGCTGTCCACATCAATTCCACATCACGTCTTCTATTCATCACTATCATGCATCTCTTGTCGTAATCATTCAAACCATTCCTTGAAGTCTTAATTATCTCTATTTGTCTAAATCATTTCCTCATCTTCCTATTCATTCAATCAAATTCCTAATTTTCATTCTAGTCATGATTCATAAGCCACATCAAGATCTAATTTTCTTAGTCAATCTCATCATTCACTCTTAATTACATCCTTCAAATCATCATCCTTCCAATCCAATCCCTTGTCAAACCCATTCATTTCAAATCAATTCTTAATTCAATCCATTTACATCTTCATCCAAAATCAATCTTTCTTCATCTATTCAAATCTTCTTCTAATTCAATTTTCATAAAATTTTCTACTTCAGACTTAGGAGCACCATCATAATCCTTGGACTTTAATCCTAATTATATTGAATGACCCAAATCTTATCAAGGTTATCTCAAACCTTCATCAATATCAAATCAAATCAAATCCAATCCATATCAAGTCAAATCCAATCCAAATCAAATTAACACAAAGTCCAAAATTGCTCCTAGTTCTAAGGTCATATTTCATCCATCATCAAATCCTTCATCACTCTTCATCTAAGTTCCATGGAAACAAATTGGCTTAATCAAATGGTTGAAGATCTTCAAAGGAAATCTGGAGTTATACCTCCAATTCAACCTGCATATCAAATCACTCCTCAAAACTTCATACACCTTATGAACTTTGGTCTGGACATACAACTATTGTAAAGTACTTTATTATCTTTAGAAGTGTTATATCCAAAGAGGTGATGATATTGAGAAGTTTGATTCTAGAAGTGACAAAGGCATGTTCCTTGGATATTCATTTAAGAGTAAAGAATATACATGTTTTAATTAGAGATTGAAAACTATTGTTGAGAGTGCTAATGTGAAAGTTGATAAAAATTTCAGAATCCAGGAAATAATACTTGATTATGATTCTAATGACAATACTAATCAAAGGACTAACAATCAGAATGTTGAGGAGGAATTATTTTATGAAACTAAAATTGATTTGTAAACTTGATTAAAAAGGGAAGAATAGAGTAAAGGTACAATTATTCCAAAAATAATGATCTCCAATACAATTTGAACAAGGCTCTTGAAGTTGCAAGTTGAAAATTCATTTGATGTTCTCTACAAGTGTCTAGAGACATTGTTTGAATACCTTTACCAAGACTCCTTAATGAATCATCTCGAACACATATGCTCCCCCATAGGAGAAACATCAAGCATCTAGTCTAGATAGAAGATAGTGCTATGATCATATTGGACTAGTGCAATACTGCATCAATTCCTCTGAAGAAGGTCAGGACATAACCCCAAGCATACCTTGCAAGTACTCAAATGGATTGTTAGCCAAGGTTTTGTGAAAAAATTATATTTGTATGGTTTGGAGCAAGTGCCTAGAGCTTGGTATGCAAGATTGAATAAGCATTTGAAAAATTTTGGATTTAAGAATATATTTGAGAAAGAGTGAAGATGACTTCTCAATTATTTTTGTATTTGTTGATGACATTATTTTTGAAGAAAATGGTGAAGCTATAACTCAATTTTTAGAGGAAATGAAGAATGGATTTGAGATGAGTATGATTGGTGAGATGAAATATTTCTTAGGACTATAAATAAATCAGAATGAGGATGGAATTTTCATATTATAGACTAATTATCTTAAGAATATTTTGAAGAAGTTTGGATTGGAGAATTGTAAGCTAGTTGCAACATGTATGGTTACAATATGCAAACTGTCAAGCAAAGATGAATCTTATCATGCATAATAGACAAGGTAGAGATCTATAATTTGAGGATTGCAATATTTGACTCATGCAAGACTTGATATATCTAATGCATTTGGAGTAGTAGCAAGATTCCAAATAGATCCTAAAGAGACACATGTTGCAACAGTAAAGAGGATATTGAAATACTTGAAGGGTACACCTGATTATGGTTTATGGTATGACAGATCTCCTTATTTTTTTACACTAATGTAGATTGTGCAAGAAGTGTAGATGATATGAAGAGCACCAGTGGTGGAGCATTCTTCTTGGGAGGAAGATTGGTTTTATGGCTAAGTAAGAAACAAAAGTGTATATCATACCCTACAACAAAAATAAAGTATGTAGCATCAACAAATAATTGTAATCGGATAATTTGGATGAAGTATATGTTACAAGCCATTAGTATTGAGTTTACTAACCCTATTATTATTTATTGTGACAACACAAGAGTGATTAATATGTCAAATAATCTAGTATTGCATTCAAAGAAAAATTACATTGTAATAAAATATCATTTCTTGAGAGAAAAGATAGCAGAGAAGGAAATCAAATTAGAGTTTATTGGCACAAAGGAGAACATAGTAGATATTTTGACAAAACCTTTGGCTAAGGATACATTTGAATACTTATGAGGTACGATCAAGGTTATACCCCAACCTTCTTCATAGTAATTGATGTAGGATTGCATCAATCTGGTATGATCAAAGCAATATCTTCTATTTGGACTAGATGTTTGATACTTCTCCTATGGGGGAGTATTTGTGTTTGAGCTAAGTCATTGAGCACTCTTGGTAAAGGTATTCAAAGAGTATCTTTGTATACTTGTAGAGCATATCAAATGAATTTTCAAGCTACAATGTGAAGAGCCTTTTTTAGATTGTATTAGAGATGATTATTGTTGGCATAATGAAAACTTTGTCATTGATGTCAATGGGGGAGAGTAATACATGAAAAATGCCATTTATACCTAATTTGGGAGAGATATGAATTATTGATCAATGAGGGACATAAGAACATGAAAAAATATTTGCAACCTGTCTATAAGGAAGATGCATGTTTACGTTCATGAGTAGCATGAATGGAGGAGTAAAGGCATATGATGAAGAAATAATTTGGTATTCATGGTACTTTGATTTTTTTCATTGTATTTTGCCATCAATACTAGGGGGGGAGATTTTTGGCATGAATACTTATGAGAGATTGAATGGAATAGTTTAGAGATTCTTGAGTGCTTATGTATTGCATTCATGACTTGGTTTTTCATTGATGTCAACATATTAGCCTTCTAATGAGTATTGCAAGAGTTACAATTTATTTTGTATTGATAGTTATGTTATACAATGTTAGTAGTTTGTTCTTAGATGTGTATAGATGTTATGTCTATGTTCGAGGAAAGAGTTATGAAAAGAGAATAGGATTATGAAAATTTTTATGGTGACAACTTTCATAGGAGGTCGCATGAACAAAGTACCAATAATTGGCTTGTATCCTTTTAGAGAGGTAAAAGTTTGTTCAAAGAGATTGGATGCTAGTTGAAGACGTGTTTGTAATACTATGGTTAATGTGGAAGAATCAATTGATCATTCTATGAAGAGTTGAGAAGGATAATGTGTAGATTATTTCTTGGAGGACGACTGAATTTTGTAATTGATGTATTATTTCTTTGTAATACATGGGACCTAATTGTAATATCTTATGATGGTCATATATTACTCATTGTAAATTGGGAAAGCCTCAAGGATGACTCAATTAGTCATTAGGACTCAGTATAAAGGAAGGATACTTTTATTATGGTTGAGTATCGATTGTGTATATTTTGTAATTAGTGAGATCCTATACCATTATGTTATGTGAGCTTTGGATGCAAATTTGTGAAGACCAAAACAAAGTTTGATGTTGAGGATGAGTTGTGAGCTTTGAAAGGATCTGTATTAGAAAATAAGTTATTTTTTGGTCAGTTCATATGTTGGATTTGTTATCTTGAATATTTTCTTGAGGCAATTTGGATAGTGGGTTCAATTTGTCTTGGTTCCAGTTCTGAAGCAATTTGGACAGTGGCTTAAGTTATCTTCCTTTTAACTCCTAATAGGGCTAGGACAACTCCTAATAGAGTCAAAATCTTGTAACATAGATTCAAAGTCTCCTAACATGAACTCATATGTGTTAAGTAACATGGATCATTTTATGCAAATGTATTAACATTGCTAATTTAATTGATGTTTTCCAAATGCAAATAGTTAATATATATTAATAATATAAATAACCATATGTATAACTCATCTTTAAGCATGTATATAATATGCTATTATATTATATAATAATATATAATATATATTAAATATTATATTACATATATAATATTATATATATATATGGGATATATATCTTAAAGATGATTTACCATCAACAAGGTATCTCATGATAAAATCAATCCAACAGAAGCTACAACCTTAACAACAAGGTCATGTCCCCTTAGAGTCAAGTAAAGTCATTTATAAATAAATAGACACACACACACACACACACACACACATAATTCTTATCAATAATATAAGACATAAAACAATGTTCATATAAATCATGAACACAAATACTCAATGTAACAAGTATATCAGTTTGATTGATGTTATACTTCAAGACTCCCTTTTAGCAAGGGAGAAGTGAATTTTTTTTAATGAGATATTAGTATCAAGGATATCTATACACAACATATTATTTGACTTTAACACTCTAATATAGTGACTTGTCAAATAATTACAATCACAATGTTATGAACACTAGCATAACATATATTATGATCTCTAATTGTCCAAAACAATATCTAGAGTAATCATAATGCTTTCATTCTCAATGACTTCCAGTGTATCCAAAACAAAATTGTCATAATAACAGGCCCATCATTTGCAAGATCATCACTTTACAAAGATTACCTTCTATTTTTTTGTTATCATGGTGTCCGAAAAAATCCAGCCCAAAGAACCATGATAATAGGTTTGTCATTTATAAGATCATTGTCTTATAATGGTTACCTTCTATTTATATATGTCAATAAAAGATCGTCACCTTTCATTACATATCATATGTGAAATAGTAACCACCATGAACCTAGTCATAGGGTGGTCCAAAGGGTTTTCACCTCATACTTAGAATTTCTCTTAGAACTTCTTCTCATAGAGAAATTATCATCCACAAAAGATTACATCTCAAAATTTCTCCCTTCGAACATCAATCCTGGGAAGTCAAGTCCTCTAGTTACTTCCTTAGAAACTCTCTTCATCCAAGGATGCCTTTTGAACTCCCTCTAAATATAATATCAATCTTCTGACTTTATGGTGGTAAGTCATTACTTCCTCATGATATATATATATATATATATATATATATATATATATATATATATATATATATATATATATATATATATATATATATATATATATATATATATATATATATATATATATATATATATATATATATATATATATATATATATATATATATATATATATATATATATATATATATATATATATATATATATATATATGAGCAGGCCCATCAAAATCATGCACTCACAAACATGTATTTCTAGATTACCTCTGAGTATCAATCATCTAAGCTCCCACATTGCCTTCGAAGAATTGTCATACTCCCTCTTGATGTAGAAGAATCTCATAACCTTAATCATCAAAGATGTTTTCTTTAAGAGTCTCACTTTATCTATCTTAATCATTAGGGTCTTTGGAACTACTATCATTCGATTGAGTTTGCATAATAATTGGTAGCATGTGTAGAGTACCGACTTTCTTTTCTTATGTGCACATGAAGATTCCAAAATTGTCATATTTGATACAAAAATGGAGATGTTTCATTTTTGTATCAAATATGACAACTCCTTTCTAAGTTCCAACTTGCTCCTTTCATCCATTGGAGCTCCAAACATTCATTAAGCTTAATAGTAGAAGTGAACACAAACTCATTCATAATACTCCAATATCTTGATTGAGTATGATTGTGCCACTTGAATGACTCTACAACTCATACGTCAAGTTTCATTTATCAAAGAGGGACTCGTAGATAGTTTAATTAAAGTCACAACTTTCTTATGATGTACACAAGGGGTTGGCTTATTCACATAATTGCATGAATTACAACCCTCTTGACTGTTACAATTTATCAATCATTGAAGATTCCATCACAATATTGGTTTACTCCCTCTGAATCAATATGATCGATATCACTGATGATTGATGAAACCATATCCTCTATCTACTTCGTCTATCAGATGTGTCAGAATCCTTCTGAACATAAAGCTTCTAAGCTTCTAAAATAAACTTCCCTTTAACAAAGTGTTAGACTCTCTTTGAATCTGATATTAATCTTCCTTTTCTTGCAAGAACATTCTCGGAGGAAAAGATCAAGGAAAATGCTCGTATAGAAAAACAAGTAGGCAAGAGATTATAAAGATTAGATAAATAAAATACTCAAGGATAATAAATTCTCATTTGTACATCAATAATTCTTTTATTTTATATTTCATTCTATTAGACATTAATCTAAAAACGATCCCAATTATTTCAATATAATAAATATCTAATTTAAGTATATACATTAACCATATATACATGTATTTCATTTTCTATAGACATACTTTAATTGATATTCTCAACATATTATTATTTTCGTATGGAATCAATATAATATTTCCTAGCTATAAGTTAGGATGTATGTATTGTCCATACACCCTTATAAATTTCATGATTGATGTAATGACTAGCTTTATTTATATAAAGAATTGATCACAAATATTCTTATTTTATTTCAATAAATAAAATCATTTATATTTGTATTCAACTTGATAATAAAATATCATTAAATGAATATTGAGGATAAACATAATATAACATTACCTTAAAATAATACTGATAATAATCCATAACTTTGAATAACATAAACAATCTAATCTATATTATTCTCATATTAATACTATATACATATTTAATAATCTTAAGTAACATATTCATAATGAAATAGAATAATATGTACCTCTACCTTCCATTCACATGGGTAACCTTCAATGTACGGTGGATAGGTACTATAAAATGTATCTTCTAAGTAAGAAGCAATCTCTACACTCGAAGGGCCTTTTGGTAGTTCATTGATGTATCCTCCCAATGAAAGGTCTCCTTTATCAATACCTTCTTAATTACTGCCCGCCCTTGATATTTCCTCCTTCAATGCTCCCATGTAGATCCCATTATCTATTTTGGTTGATAGAAATCACAAGATTCATAGATATGCCTAATCACCATTTCTCATGATGGATAGTTTGGGTCTTTTCTGTTTGGTAGAAATAGTAATAATTACCAACTCTTCAATGATTTTTTATGGATATTGGCTCTGCTATGATTCGATATAAATATTTAACAGGAATGTTTGTTTGGTTCTCTTTTATATTATTAGGTTCTCCAATTGTCATTTTGTGGGGATTAGATATGCATTTGACAGTGGCTTGGTGTTGTACCTCTTAATCTCTGCTTACTATAATAGGAATCTCATCCTTGCATTTACCATGAAGAATGTCTTTGATATGTTGTTTACTTAGTGTTATCACTCCTATTCTTTCATGTCTATTTGCTTTCCATGTTGATGCTTATGTAGGTAGATATTTGTATTCCCCTAGCTTCTCACTTATCACCATTGATACTTGCATATGGGAGTCTTCTATCTTGGTTGATCGATGTAATCTCTTATTTCATTCGTTGGTCAATGTATGTCTCCCTATTATTATATTGGTTTGTGTATGACCACCTACCAATATCTACCTTTGAATGTTCTCCTCTTGGTAGCTTCTACCAAATATATATTAAATTTCTTTCTGGTGGTATTGATGGTTGGCTAACATCATTGTACTCTTTTGATGCTTGTTAAGGAAAGATTTTTGTTCTCCCATTCATTCACTAAGTATCTTAGATTAAGCTACTATGGAAAAGAAGTGAACTTCTATTTTGGCTTTATTTGATCTGCATAGAAACAAAATGGCCTTGCCTTCAATTGAACAGACTCAAGTCTTCCTTTTTGACACCCATGGAAATTTTCATTCCATCGATGTCTATTTTATGTATTTTTTTTATTCCTCCTCACTAGGCACTCTTGTTGCTTGTGAGTCTGGCCTCTCAGAAATGATTATATATCACTACTTCTAATAGAGCATTCACTATCAACAATGACCGTGTATGTTTGTGCACACTCCATATTCATCTCATTATGCTTTGAATGCTCCATTATTGGCAATGCTGAATTATTTAATTACATTTTAATTGTATTCATTCACATCCTTGCTCTAATACTATGTTAAGTAACATGAATCATTTTCTACAAATGTACTAACATTGCCAATTTAATTGACGTCTTCCAAATGCAAATTTGAAGAATCATAAATATGAGAGGAGGTCACATGTCTCATGAAGAGACATGCCACTATAGTTAATCATCATTAGTTAATACATATTAATAATATAAATAACCATATGTATTACTCATCTTTAAGCATATATAATATGTTATTATATTATACAATAATATATAACGTATAATATATAATATATATTATATATATAAGATATTTATCTTAAAGATGATTTACCATCAACAATGTATCTCATGATAAAATTCTAACAAAAGCTACAACCTTAACAACAAGGTCATGTCCCCTTAGAGTCAAGTAAAGTCATTTATAAATAAATACACACACACACACACACACAGACATACATACATACATACATATATATAATAAATACAAATAATCAGTGTAATGAGTATATCACTTCAACTGATGCTATAATTCAACAATATGTACTGATTGTATTTCATTTGGTTCCTAACAAGGTCACATCCTTTCATGTAATGAATTTTTTATTAATATATCATCTCGTGGGCATCATCCCCACTAAGATTTTTCCAAGTTAACAATGAAAGATTCGATCAATACGAATCCACAAATCCCAAAGAATACCTACATTAAAAAACCTGTCACAAAGAAGAAAAAGACAAGAAGAGGCAAGATTTTTGATTTGCAAATATGCAAATTATATTCTCAGAAATAAAAAAGATAAGAGATAGTTACAAAAGATCAATCCTTATAGAAGGAGATCGAAACTTAAAAAAGGGTAATCTAAAAGGTAAAATCTATTTAATAATTACTAATTAATTATTAAATATGAATGCAAGGTGCATAAAGTGAAATCTTAAGAAGGGAGAAAAAGTAATTTAATAAATGAAATGAAATTAACCTTTTTCTCTAACACCCCACCCCCCCTTAAGATGAGCAACAATGCAACTACAAACAATGTAAGGAAACTACAATGCTGAAAGAAGACTTGGGTCCTGGCAACAAGGCCTAATGAGGTCCCCGATTACAATCAAATCTCTAGGAAATAGATAAATAGAGAAAACCCAGTGGGAAAAACCCTACTCCAAAAAGAGATATAAAATGATGAACAAATGAAACATCTCAAGAGAATCTCTCAATACCATAAGTACAATGAAAGCCCCGATGATAGAAGCTTGAGATTCCATAGCCCCCCCAGAATGGCTAAACTCCTATGTCGATGAAAATACCAATGTGGATCCAATCTAAAGAAAACAAAGACAATGGACAAGGATGATAAAACCCATATATGTATGGTGCAGCTGGAAGTCCTAGCTGATGCTCAAAGGAGAAAGCATAAGAATCCTGAAATGAAATCTCTATTGGAGGTGTGATAACAGATGTGTTGAATCTTTCATCGGAGAGGAGATGTGTGTCCTCTGGTATATCCTCAACAACTATAGTAGGTGTCTCAATAACTGGAGCTACAATAGTAGGCAATGTTGAAGAGTAATCCTATGCAAGAGATGGAATCTAAACAAGAGGTGGAGGTGTAAAACTCACAACATTGGTCTTAGGAACAACACATGAGTTCAAGTGACCTGACTTCACCTCAGTAGTCTCTCATGAAGAAGGAGAGTTAGTCTCTGATACTGGAGATGGTGGACCAAAGTGTGAGAAGGAATATAGGTGGGAAGCATGATCAACAATCCATGTAGTAATAATATTATATGTCTCACTATTTTTTATGTGCATTGAATCTTGTGCAAACTCAAATTTGTTCCCTGTCCCATTGTGTGTAATATGATAAATAGAGAGAAGGTTAGAGGAAAAAGATGAAACACAAAGTAAATCATAACATGTACCATCATCAATGTCAATATAACCTTTCTCACATACAGTCATAACAATGTTGTTCCCCATGAAAATGTGTGGACTAGGAGAAGCCTCAAAAGAAGAGAACAAATCCTAAGAAGATGTCATATGGTGTGAAGCACCTGAATCTAGTAACCATCTAGAAGAATGAGGAATAGTAGTTGCACATAGTGCATGACCCTTTCCTATATCTTTACCATCTGACTGAAATGATGATGATGAAGAAAATATGTAAGAAGTAGAAGGAATATCAATGTTTCTCTTCTGAAGAAGAGCTGTCAAATCTAAAACCTATTTGGCATAGCCATCTAACTTATTCTCATAGCAATGTGACTCATCGTGATTAGGCTTATTACAATAAGCACACTTTGGTCTTTCTGGCTTTGGTTTACCCCCCTTAGGAGGAGGTGGCCCTAATGAACTATGAGTGTTAGATCAATTTGAGACTCTATAGAATGAGATTTATGTGTCTTCTCCTTCATCCCTGAAGATGGTT
Organism: Cupressus sempervirens; assembly: GCA_028749045.1. Classification (NCBI taxonomy): domain Eukaryota; kingdom Viridiplantae; phylum Streptophyta; class Pinopsida; order Cupressales; family Cupressaceae; genus Cupressus; species Cupressus sempervirens. Next base: position 700,001,901 of record CM053785.1, on the reverse strand, counting down.
GAGCTATCAATGCATAAGTCTGTGAGCTTGTGAGAGAATCCAATTGAGAGAGATTAGATTTTTCTCAAGTTAAACGATCACAAAAAATCTCAAAGGATGGCATGGTAAATCTATTACCCAAAGCATCTTTGGTAGAATAGAAAGTAGAAGCAAAAATCTAAAAGTTTCCTCAAAGCTTAGAAAGAATAAGATAAATGAACTCAGTGTCAATCTTGGCCTTCCCACAACCATGCAATAAAGATCTATGTTGATTGAACTTCATCAAGAAGTCCTCAATAAAAAGAAAATAATATGGTACAAGAGAGACAAGCTCTGCCTCAATTTGAAGTTCCCTGAACTCATTCATTGTACCAAACAAGCCTTCAAGCTTGGTCCACATAGCAAGAGGGGTATTGCACTTATGAAGATGAAATTGTAGACTATCGGTTACCTATAAAGAAATCAATCTTATTGCCTCATCCATCTTGTTCCTATGTTGCATGACCTCAAAAGGCCTCTATAAAACTGGTTGCACTACATCTAAACAAGACCACAACTCTTTTGATCGAAGAAGTCATGTCATCAAGGTCTTACATGTGTGATAGTTATGAGGGGTCAAAAGTTCTAGACAAGAAGAGGTCTTAGCCATTGTTTTAGAAGGTGTTGGATTATTTTTAAAAAAAAATCTAATTTACTGATGTAAATAACAGAAACACTAACTCACAATACAAAAAATTGAACCCCAACTACTAGAAGGAATGAGTAAATGAGAGAAGAGAAAAAAAGCTTCAAATATGAATCACAAATATGTGGCATAAAATACTATTAAAATAATAGAGAATCTACAAAGTGCTCGAGAAGAGCTTTTTGACGCTTTTTTCGGATCAAGAAATGGAGATATAACAAAGAAGTTATGCCCTTGGAAGATAGAAGTCATCAATGGACTTCAAGCACAAAAACAGGTACAAAATTAGAAATAAATCCAAAAAATACCTACTCCATCATCTCCATATTTGAACCAACTTTTCGGTACTTCTTTTGGATCAAAAAAAGACCCCCATGGAGTGGCGGGCGAGTGGAGCTTTGGAGGAGCGACGATCGTGGTAAGGAATGGTGTTTGAACATGTTTGACGGTGGCCAGAAAAGGTAAGCAAGCCAGACAAGTGCAAAGCAGCAACCAAAAAACAAAACCTGTCAATGTGTGAGTAAACTGCAATGGTGTATAAGAAACACCATGCGATTTAGGAAAACCACTACAATTTTTCTAACCACATTGCATGGAAATGCATTTTTTTTTATTTTTTAAAAAATATTTTTTAATATGCATCTCGATATGCATGCCAAAGGTCGCACAACCTTATTATGCAAAAAAAAAAATTGCCTCCCAGATCAATGTTGTCCAAAATCGATAAACTTTATATGAAAATGGAGGTTTTGATGCCTTTTGAATCCAACCGTGAGGTCTATTTGGCCTCAAAGTGCTCCAAAAATTAGAGAACCCCCCTACTTTCACAAAAAATACCTTAAAAATACCAAATTTGGTTTGTCAAACCCTAATTCTTTTTTTTCTCCAAATAACGAATAAGCTACAACAGATCTAGCTCTAACACCATGAATGATTTGATCAATACAAATCTACAAAGCCCGAAGAATACCTACATGTAAAAACATGTCATATAGAAGAAAAATACAAGAAGAGGTAAGGGTTTTGCTCTGAAAATACACAAATTGTATTCTCAGAAATGAAAAAGTTAAGAGATAATTACAAAAGATCAATCCTTATAAAAGGAGATTGAAACCTGAAAAAGGGTAACATAAAAGGTAAAAGTCATTTAATAATAACTAATTAATTATTAAATGTGAATGCAAGGTGCATAAAGTGAAATCTTAAGAAGGGGGAAAAGGTAATTTAATAAATTAAATTAAATTAACCTTTTTCTCTAACAAATACATCTTGTGTCACATTGCATGGCAATTACATGTTTCAAAATTGGTAAAGTTGATAAACATTTTTTAAAGCATATAATTGATTCACCCACCCTCTCAGTTATATTGGCGAACTTTACTTTCTAATAGTATGCTTACAGGATATCTTTCTATAGGACATTCTTTCTCCTTATTGTTGTATTATTGATTAATTTGATTGTGTTTAAATTTAGTACACATAGATTAACCAATTAAAATGCAAGTAATGGAAAACACATATGACAACAAAGTATTTGTAAGGGTCAGATATGATACATCAAAGTAAATACTATGAAATGGAAAATGAGAAACAAAACTTGCCATAACGGTTAATAGGAGAGACCACTATAAATCTGAGAACTAGGTAGTAAACTATGATAAACACTAAAACATATCTGAATTGGGACATGAAAACTAATATATGTAGAATCTAAGAATCTAAATGTCTCTGGATAGGTATGACTTGAGGGTCAAAGATGACCTGGGTCATAGATGAGCTTGTCCTTTGAAATTCAAAACTTGACTAGAGATCTAAAAGCCTAGTTTCCAAATCCGAATTCGCCCCTTCAAAAAACCTATAGATATGGATGTGTGCACAAGAACAATGGTTTTTTTTTTGTGGGGGCAGGGGAGGGGGTGGAGTGGGGAGGCGGGAGGGGTTTTCCTTGGTCAAGCCCTTGCTTAGGAATTAACCTTGAAATGAAAAAAATATGTAAAAGCAAGACAAATGTAAATATTCACCTCACTTATCAAATCTCTACGGATAGATCTGGATCCGTTATCCACAAAGATGTATGAATTCTTATATGTAGATGTATGAAACATGTAGAATTATAATGTAAGATGTATTCACCAATGCAATGGATTTGCCACTATCAAATCATCAATCTGTGAATGTAAGTATGATCTTGAACACTTAAATGCTTGTGCAAGGTTGATGAATGTGGATCTCCTTCTTTGATGGCCAACTCCACTATCTCCAATGAAGAAAGACACTAGATCTTTAGAAGGAAATTCATAATTGTTGACATGGAAATGAGACCCTTCAATGAATCCTTTCTTGCTTGGCTTGAACTCCTTGAATGCACCTTGAAAGCTTGCTTGGATGGATGATGACTTGATTGGATCTTGCTCTTGAAATTGATACCATGGTTGTGCACAATAATGATGAATTCCCTTAGATCATAATGGATTATAGTGGATACCCAAATGAAATAAGTTAACTTCCTTTTATAGCAATTTCATAATCAAAACCGAAAGGGTCAACTACACTAGGTGGCAAAACAAATTGAAAATCTCAAGATTTGTCTCAGATCCAAGGGAAAACAACTCGGCTAAGGGATGACCTCAACCCTTACTAGAGGGTAAGGGATGAGCTATTCCCTAACTTGAGGGTAGGGAACAATGTCGACCCTTACTTAAGAGCTTATAAGCCTCGAGATGACCACTAGGATCTCAAGGATGAGAAAGAAGGGTTGAAAATGGAAAAGAAACTTGAGGAAACACAACAATTTGAGCATAAATGCATTCACAAATCTAGGAGATTGTTAAAAGATCTTACAAAACAAGTGTACACTTTTTAGGACAACACACCATGATATTCTGAATTCTCTCAAGGATTAGTAGGAGAAGCTAAGCAAAGCTTGAAGTCATCAACTAAGAGTAGATTAATGACACATTGCATTGATTACTACTAAGAAATCTCCTTCTATTTCTTGATATGTTACATGTTTTGCTTCGAAGAGCTTGAGGCCATGAAGAAGGGCATGGAACTGACATCATTGTTAGTGTAAATAACCAAGGATATAGAGGATGTGAAAAGTATGCATTCCAATAAATCACACAAAATGAAACCAAGTCTTCAAAGGCAAAGATTGTTCAAGGATTTGTGTCAAAATTCAGGATTATGACAACTTATTTATGGTAATTTACAAATTATAAAAAATTTGAAAAGGCAATAATCAACTCTACAAAGCCTAGGAATCAACTCCACTAACCCCATTAATTCATTCACTTTTATTGCAAAAAGTTAAATAATATCATTAATATTATGGTTTATATGTAATTAATGTGACTAACAAGTTATTTATTTATTTATTATTATTATTATTATTTCTTGGAAAGAAGAGATCGTAAGTTTTTTTCTCAATATTTTCTTTATTTAGTGAATATTTCTTTATTTAGAGCTCGTTTGTTTCATGAAATTGGACCAGAATTGGGATATGCAAAATCAGGTTTAGTAAAATTTGGTATTTGGGTCAAAAATCTTAAAACAGAATTAGAATTGTAGTCTTCTAAGTTTGGTCCAAAATGAGGATACCAATCTTCCATCGAGAAAGTAAGAATTGGGAATGGAATTGAAGCTTTGACATTTTGAGGATTAGAAAAAAAATGAAATCATCAAGTTTTTAAGTCCGATGAATTACTAACCTAAAAACATGTTTTAACCATTGTGTCACGACAATTTTTACCATTTCAAGGTGATTTTTTTTTTTTTACATTCAAATGCAACTCTATGCTACAAGTAACATAGTTTCCATTAGATTCGGTAATGTTCTAGTTGTTCTCTGTGATCCATTGTCTAAGTCAATCGTTATTCAATAAAATTTCTTTCTTCACACAATTTTCCTTATTTTTCATCTATTTTGGAAAAGGGTTTCATTGTAATTTTTTGTTCATTTTAGTTGTTAGGTTCATTGCATCTCTTTTTTTTGTAGCGTTTTATACAATTTTTTCTTTTTATATTGTGTCAAAGACGCAGAGACAAAAATGTGATAGACCATGTTCTTGTTGCAACAATGGTAGTTAATAAACTTGTGTCTTTGGCCCTTTTGGAATCACATATTTATCCCTGGTTGACAATTCCAATTCCAATTCCAACTTTACAAACCAAACACAAAAGATGTGTCTTTCCACTCATCTTCTAGTCAGCAAACCAAATGACATAGAATTAAGAACGAACAATAACACTCCATAAAATAAGCAATATAAATAATGTAAGAAGAATATATATTATCTTAATGTAAAATAAATCTTATAGAGATAAGACTAGCTTTGCTCCACTCGCCTTAAATGGACAGGTAACGGAACACCCCTTTAATTAAGGAAAAAAATGCTCTGAAAGCAGGCACGGGGCAGAATATCTGGGAATTAAATTTTAGAAAAGCTACCCTATTTGCAGAAAAATAATAAACCCGACATCTGGGCCACACAAATTGCAAAGCTCGTGTCGCTTGGCAAAAGTCAAACACCTTTCCGAGGCTTTCTCCATTTTCTTCTTCTCTTTCTCTGCTAAATTTTTGAAACTTCATCTGCAAACAGCTTTGTAAAACGCGGAAAGATCTTTTTAAAATTGCACAAAATATTTACAAAACTATGCTGATAGCTTTTAATGATATAACACATAATATTTTTAATATCGGTACCAAGCCTGCGCTCTTCTTGTGATGTCAATCCCTCTAAAATACAGCATTAAACGTACTCAATCAAAGTAAAACATACGAGAAATTGTCATAGTCCAGGTAGGTTGTTCATGCTAGATATGATTCCATATTTGCCTAAAATTTGCCCAAGTTTCATTTCGAAAATATTGTAAAAAGAGCTCTACAGATGCAGTCCAAGCTATTCCGATTGTCTCTGCACCTTAAACGAAAGAACAGTACTGAAATCAAGAAGCTTGAGTACAGCACACAAAACATTTTACTGTACATGCTAAAGTTTTGAAGTGAGTATTTCCTCTTATATTTAAGATATATTTTTATTGATTTAAATAAATAAATAAAATTCTTAACTGTCTACTCACAAGAATTTATGTTTGCAAAATATTTTAGGGAAAAATATACGTTTCTCAAATTTCCAATAAGTTTGTCCATCTTCCAAAGAAAATTTCAATTGTTTTTCTTACATACATTTATAGACAATGCCAAATCATTTCATGTCTTTTCTTTTATTGAACAAAGCAGACGGAAAAATGCATAATAAAGACAATTAAATTGTTGCCAAATCAGAACCAGCAGACCATAACAGTTCAAGTGATCATACAACACAGATCATAAAGGACAACACAACTGTGATGACAATTACAAAAATCATACCACTGTCACAAAAGCTTAGCAATCCTTAACACTAAACATACAACCATAACAAAGCTTTAGAGAAGCAATCTCATGGAATAATGAAATATTACAAGCTGAGTTTTAACATTGGAGTTGTTTAGAGCAAAGCATTATTATATAATTGTAGCAGTTCGAACTTAATTCTATCGTGCTGGTGGTTGATCTTCCGTTGTTCTATGTATCTTCCCTACAATTGAGAACATGAGAAAACCATCTGAAAAATGACATCAGAGTAAAACCTTGGAACCTCTCCTTCCCGGAGATCCTTATGGTTTAAAAAATAGCCATTGCAATAGAGAACATAAGAAAAGTGTTTGAAAAATGGCATCAAGGCAAAACCTTAGAATCTCTCCTTCCTGGTAATCCTTATGGTTTAAAAACACAGCCCTGCAAAACATTTCCAAATGTTTCGTAATATAATTTGCCTCATCGAATCAGTAAGCATGTTTAAGATTTTGTCCCAGAACAGCATCTTCCAACTTAAAGCATGACCAAAAATAGTGAGAATATAAGTAAAAACAGCATACCACTTTTTCTTACACAATATACGGTCCAAAGAAATATGTTCCATATTTTCATCATAATGGCATTTATCAAATTGAATCATCGAACACCTCAGCCTGTCACTGACATGCCTGGATTGTCTCTGCTTTAAAAATCCAAATCTGAGAACTCAACTTTTTCCAAGTCTTTTCCTGGTGCACATCTTACATGTGGAGCTGCTCTGAGCCTTGCAGCAGAGAGAAGTGGACAAAGATAGCCAGAGGTACAATGGTTATAGGCTATAGCAAGTATGAGTTGAAATAATTTTCTGGAAATTCCTCATCAGATGCGGAATTTCTGAACTCAATATGTGGAATGTCACTCAGGTCCTTCACGATAAATTTCTGGCTGAATTCACATGTGGAGAATAGCTCATGGCTGAAGAAACTTCAAGCTTTGGTAATCCATAAACCTGAGAAGAAAACATGAGGAAATGACATGCAATCCATATGAACAGGAGTATCTCCCATGGGCCACAACAACTGAGACAATAAAGCATTCATTACACTTTGGGTTGCTCTGTCACCAAGCTACTGGTCTTTTTGGGATGGCTTTCTTAGGCACTCTTTATTCGCATTTGTGTGTGGTTTATTTTTCATTTTTCACTAACGTTTCTCTTTATCTGCACTATGCTACTCTGATCTTTAATGGGACACCTTTTGTAAACCTTTGACTGTCTTAGTAAATTTATGCTGCCTAACAGAGGAAAAACCCATGTCTTGAACAGCTTTCTACTAGTGAGTTACTCGGCATAAGTCAGTCTGTCTCTTGGCCCGCACCTGCTTCTGAATACAGATTTGGAATATAAGCAACAAGCATACATAACTCAGGAAGGACAATTGCTGTCCAAACAATATGTGATTCTAATTAAAAATGTGACTTACCTGTAGAAGTATTAAAAATGGATCCTTAATGTTGCTTTTGCTTTTTGGAGCTTCAGATGGGTGGTGAGCTATCTCTCCTTCAAAGAGGACTCTATTTTCAAATGGTCGGACTCCTCTTTGAAAGCTTCATGGTTCATCTTTTGTCCTTGGATGTTAAGCTTCTTACCATGTTACTATGTCAAATGACCATTACTGGGCAACTCTGGCTTGGGAATATACAACGTACAAGGTAAAGGGAGCATGGAAGATGCAGAAGGCCAGAAAGTTGTATAATTTAGTGTTTGGTTTTCCTTACCCATTAACCTTTTTCTGCAACTAATCATTCTGCGTTCATGTCTATTGAATCTCTTTTTGCATTCAAGGAGCGGCTTGGACTGTTTGATTTGGACTCTGAGTTTCTCAACCCTCATTTGCTATGCAGGCCTATAGACATTTTGATGGAAAAATTAAAATGCTCTGAACCACTTTTCTTGCAATCCCATTTGCAAAACCATCAGAAAGTGCCATGCCTTAAGAAGCATTCATTGTAAAGCCCATTAATCTCGTCAATTGATTAGTATGATTTATTTTCCACAGAAAATCAAATTGTGAAATTGCTATCATGATTCAACAATGTAGCTTTGAGTTGAACTTATTGATTCATGTTTCATGAGTAGTGGTTCACAAGAACCCATCTCATGAGAATGAACGGAATACTTAGCCTTGCCTCTAGGTGATGCTCATAGAGGGTGAAAACTCAGACTTCTTCGAAGGTCAACTATCCCAATACTACTCCAACTCAAGTGCATTTAATCATGATGTTTCCTCTAAGGTTAAACCCACTTTTCTTGCAACCCCATTTGCAAAACCTTCAGCAAGCATTGTGCCTTATGAATCATTCATTATAAAGCCCCTTTAAGCTCACTAATTGATAAGTATAAAATATTTTCCACAGCAAATTCAATTGTGATATTTCTATTAAGATTCAACTATGTAGACTTTTAGTCGAACTCATTGACCCACGTTCCACGAGTAGTGGTTCACAAGAACCCATCTCTTATGCTTCATGTGTAGTTTACTTTTGTTTGGAACTAGGCCAAAAAAAAAATCTCTGATGGGAAATCCTATAATATTGTAGGTCTGCCTTGTAAATGAAGGGTTGGAGAAACTCGAGTTTAAATCAATTAATCCAAGCTGCTCCTTGAAATGCAAAAAGAGATTCAATAGTTAAGAACACATAATGATCAATTATAATAAAGGCTAATTGTCATGAAAAGCCAAACACTATGTTCTACTCATTTTAGGCCTTCCTCGTCTCCTATGCTCCTTTTACCTTGTGCTTTCCATATTGTCAGACCCAAGTTGTCCAACAATGGTCATTCGACAGAGCAACATGGTAAGGAAGTTAACATTCAAGAATTGAAGATGAACCTCCAAGCTTCCGAAGAAGAGTCTGATTATGTGCTGTTGAATTAATATGAGCCTTTGAAGTCCTTGAAACACCCATATAGCATTACTGATTTCTCCAAAATTTCCTATAATTGCCGTAAACACACAACTTAGCATGCATTAAAGATGAGTGAAGCCTTAATTTTGCTCATTACTTATGAAGCTAAACAGAAGGAAATTTGAACATTGAATGATTTAAAACTTGACCCAATGCTACTTCTCGCATCATGATGTTTCTAAAATTTTCTTCCCTTAGATCAGACATAGGGTTTGGAACTTTGGTGTGACTGTGTGGGACATCAGGCGCCTTTCTAAAGTGCTTAACACCCTCATGGTAACTCTAGGTCTACACAAAATAACCTGAGAAACATGAAACATTGTTTTAAGCACAAAGCCAACTATGAAACTCATTATTTGGCGAAGTGATCTTAGAGAAAACCAAAGAAAAAGTTCAATAATCATTACTAAACAAAAAATAATATAATTGCAGACAATGAGCAGATAAATAATACAATCTTAAACAACTGATTCATATTTATAAAAAAATTCATTAACACAGCTATGCTCTATTATAGTACCATGTTCTGTCCCAGTGGTGAAAGCAAAGCAAGTTGATCAAGGTCATATTTTCCCCTTCTTCCTTTATAATTCTCACCCTAGCTACCTCTATAAATTGTAGGGAGACAAACTTCAACGCTGGAAACTCATGGAGTCTTTTGTCATCAGGTAAAGTACCACCTGACACAGCAACACTGCTCTCCTGAGAAACAAGAAATGAGGAAATTCAACCATACTCAACATGTTGCCCATCCACTTCATCTATAAAGAGATAAAGAAAAATTTAAAAAGCATTCCATTATTTAAAGCATATTAACGAAATTCCTTAATTAGCATTTCAACATAACGGCCAGTTAAAATTTTTAAGTTTCTATTGTACCCCAATGTTCATCTCATGTAAAATCATCTTTCAACATGATATGTAAGGGGTAACATGATAACACTTGTAATCTAGAGAAATACACAAAATCCTTTTACAAATACCGGTGCAAGAAAGATGATATGTAGGATATTCTTTTATTATAGTTTGATCTATGTACTCAAGATGCATTGCACTCAAGAAACCTCAAGGTTTAGTCAACCAAGGGCATAGATTGTAATGAATTGTGCTAGGCATGAAATCTATCTTGGTTAACTTACAAGGATGGATTGTGCTGGGCATGAAATATATCTTGGTCAATTTACAAGGATTGTGCAGATTCATTTAAAATATAGCTTTCTTTATTGCAACCTGTGTATTTGTGAACAAACAAATTTGCAGCTTCTAATTGATGTGTCACTCCGTTATCTAGATCTCATAATATCCTTTGAGATGTTCTTGAAGAATTTCAAGGTATTTAACCTCTTCTATGCTTGAAGCCTCTTATTTATCTATCTAATTTTCATCTCAAAAGAATCATCTTCATATCATCTAAACTTGAAACTATTTCATGATGAGACAATGCTTTGCATAGATATCACAAAAAAATATTCCTCTCCTCATATATTACTACCAAAATACAATGTAGATTATGTAGGGAACATATACTTGTTGGCAGTAAGCCAACATCCCTCATTGGATTCGCGACATGGTTTAATAGCCTCGTGTGTATTCTATAAGTCTAGTGGATGTATCAAGCATTGTCAGGTTGATCTTTTGGTGCAACGACAGCCCTAGCTTGTAACAAGTGGTATCAAAACTTAATCATAGGTTTGAATCCTTGAGGCTGTGGTGAGTAATGCTAGGAGGGGGATTGATGGCAGTGGCAGTGGGTCAATGCCCCTCACGGGATTTGCAACATGGTTTAATAGCCTCCTGTGTATTCTATAAGTCTAGGGGTTGTAGCACACATTGACAGGCCGATCTTTTGGTGCAATGGCAACCCTAGCAGTTAACAAAACCCCGATTAAGCAAGGCCGACCCAGCAAGTGCTTTTTATTAAATTTAAATTTTTTTTTCTGGGTGGCCAAATTGGGAGGCCTTAGGTTGGTATATATGGATGTTAGTGTTTCCATATTGGAACACAATTTTGTTTTGGAATAAGAAAAAACGATCTATTGGCCTGAGGGTGTAGCTGCTCAACCTCAATAGTCAAGGTGCGTAGCCTCTCCTGGGACGAATTTGTAAATTTCAGTTGTTTGTTTCTGTCCTAGCACATTTCAGTGGTATCAGAGCCCAGTTTCTCTACCAACCTGTGGAGATGTTATGCGATTGAGTCAAAGAGATCAGCGTGCTCATGAAAGAGAACGAAAGAAGGCAACAACAAATTTATCAAGGATAGGAGGCATCGGTAATAAGATGGACAAGGATGAACAACTTATCAATTTCATAAGTCAAATGCAAGACCAAATGACCAAACAGCAGGAGTAGAATAACCAGCTAATGCAAACAGTATTGCAGACTATGAGAGACATGGGTGGCAGACCTGCATCGAACAATGGGACGGAAGGCAATGGTTCCGAGTCACAGAACAAAGGCACACGCCCTACATAGCCTTCATTCATACCCAAACAAGTCCTTAGCAATGGAGGCGAAGAACTAAGGCTTGCAGAAGGAGATCTCGATGCCAGCATGGAGGCTTATATGAAGATTGATCCAAAAATAAGACAACAACTCCCATTTATCCAATTTCACAACTTAAAGATTGGATCAACGGGAAGTCAAACAAACCATTTTTTCAATAGGGATTTGCAGAATAGGATGTCCAGGTTGACACTACCAACATTTGATGGTACAGAAAAAGGTTTACCACAAGCATGGATCCAAAAGTTAGACACCTACTTTTCTCTCAGTCCCATGGCAGAAGATGAGGCTATCAAGTTCACAATTTTGCACTTGGAAGGTTTAGCTCACGAATGGTGGCATCACGGCTTGGTTACTCAAGGGTTCAAGCAAATAACTACATACGTTGAATTCACCCAGAAATTGATAGAAAGGTTCGATAGGAAAGATCCTAAAAGCTACTTCCAAGAGCTCACTAGGCTCAAGCAGATAGGCATTGTGGAAGACTATGTGGCAGACTTCCAAAGGCTTGCAGTTATGGTGACAGATGTTTCTGAAAAAAGATTCACGTTCTTATTCATTGAAGGCTTATTAGAATCAACACGAGGACTTGTAAGGGCCTTCAAGCCAGCCACATTAGAAGAAGCTACCCGAAGAGCATTAAACTTGGAAGACTCCGCCAAGAAAGGGAAGATGGGGGTCAGGAACATACCAGCAATACAGCCAACCAAGCCTGTCTTTAAAACCAGCCCGGCCAATCAGCCACCCAAATTTCCTCCTCAAGGGCTTCATGAGATGTCAAGAAATGAACTTCGGAAGAAGGGTCTGTGTTTCTATTGCAAGGATAAGTGGACTAACAATCATAGGTGTCAAGGGAGGAGTCAAGTTTACTACATAGAAATACACACTAAGGACGAATTCCAAGAAGATGAAGTAACCACCAATGAAGAAGAGCAAGAGGTTATAGTTGAAGGAGAAAACATAGGAGGTACTTTGGCAACACTTTCAGCAGCCCCTCGATACAAGTCATTCCGAGTTAGAGGAGTACTTTGAGGACAGCGAGTGACAGTTTTGATAGATGGAGGAGCTACTCACAACTTTATTGACACTAAGACAGTGCTCAGGATGTGTTTGGAGACAGAGCAGTTTGAAAGGTTTGATGTTGCTACCGCTGGAAGCATTCTTACTGCACCACTCGAGTGAACCAGATGGAGTTTACACTTGGGGGCATCAAAATTCGAGATGACTTCTATGTGGTGGACATAGGCGATATCAAGGTAGTCATAGGAGTTCAATGGCTCCAAACATTGGGAGAATATAGGATCAATCACCGTACAATGGAGCTTAAGTTTGAATGGGACAGAAAGGAAGTGGTCCTCAAAGGCCTTTCACAAAACGGGCCTATGATGGTTTCTGTTAAAAGAATGGAGAGATTCTTCCGTAGAGAGGAGTTAGCTTGGGCAGCTGAGTGCTTGGTCATGGATCCACGTTCAACAAAGGAGGAAGAAGTTTTCCCTACTGACATTCAACAAATTCTAGACAAAAAGAACAAGGTTTTTCAAAAAATTCCAGCAAGGTTACCACCTGATAGAGGCTTTCAGCATGTGATAGAGCTCAAGGAAGGGGCCAAACCCATTATCACCACCCCATACCGACACCCACGAATATATAAGGAAGAGATTGAGAAAGCCATCAAGGAGTTGCTGGAAATGGGGTTCATAAGGCCAAGTTCAAGCCCCTTTGCATCATTAGTTGTGCTGGTCAAAAAGAAGGATGGGACATTCCGGATGTGCATTGATTATAGAGCCCTCAACAAGAAGATGATCAAAAACCACTACCCAATCCTTAGGATCGATGAGTTGATAGACGAATTGTATGGGGCAGTCTATTTCTCCAAGATTGATCTACATTCTGGGTACCATCAAATCAGAGTTAGAAATGAAGATGTGCAGAAGACTGCATTGCAATGTCACTATGGGCATTACGAATTCTTAGTAATGCCATTTGGGTTGACCAATGCTCCCGCCACATTTCAGTCTTGCATGAATCAGGTATTCAATCTACAGTTGAGGAAGTTTGTGTTGGTCTTCTTTGATGATATTCTAATCTATAGCAAGACTTGAGAGGAACATTTGAGACATATAGAAGTGGTATAGGATATTCTCGAGAAGAATTCGTTCTATGCCAAGATGTCAAAATATGCATTCGGGATGATAGAAATCCTGTAGTTGGGCCACAAGATTAGCGCACAAGGGGTTAGCGTAGATGAAGAAAAGATCAAAGCAATTTAGCAATGGGCTGCACCCAAAAATCTGACACAGCTGAGGGGATTCGTGGGCTTATGCAGCTACTATAGAAGGTTTGTAAAGGTTTCTCACAATTAGCAGCACCATTAACCTATCTAATGAAGAAAGGAGCATTTTCTTGGAGTGACATAGCTCAACAAGCATTCGACAAACTCAAGAAGGTAATGAGTTCATGCCCCGTTTTAGCTATTCCAGACTTTTCATCTCCTTTCATGTTAGAATGTGATGCTTCATGGGAGGGCATTGGAGCAGTGCTGATGCAAAATAAGCACCCCATTGCTTATGAAAGTATGAAGCTCACCAATCCGGAAAGGGGTATTTCTATCTATGATAAGGAGATGTTGGCTATCATGCACGCCCTTGCGAAGTTCAGACAATACTTGGTATGTGGTACATTTGTAGTGAAGACAGACCATAACAGCTTGAAATATTTCCTCAATCAGCGTGATTTGAACAATCAACAGCAAAAATGGGTTAGCAAACTCCAAGCTCACGATTTCAATATTGAATATGTGAAAGGCAAAAACAATATTGTGGTAGATGCTCTTTCTAGAAAACCTCACCTTTGTGCTATGACTAATATATCTGCTGATTACAGAGTAGGGATTACCGCTGAATATGCTAAAGATTCATTTGCTAGTGATGTTTGGGAAGGTAAGATTGTTGATGACAAATACAAGGTAGTCGGTGACCTCATCTTCTACAAAGAGCGGATTTACCTAGTACCACAGTCCAAATTTAAAAACCAAATAATTAGAGCATGTCATGACACTCCTCTTGCAGGCCATCCTAGATTTTTCAAGACTTACAAGAAGGTAAGAGAGCATTTCGCATGGAAGGGACTCAGGAAAGATATTTTTCAGCATGTGAAGGAATGTGCAACATGTCAGCAAAATAAAACAGAGCACGTCTTCCCAGCTGGGTTATTGCAGCCCCTACCCATTCCAAATCAGAAATGGGAAAGTGTTTCCATGGACTTCATCACAGACCTTCCAAAGGTGCAAGGTAAGGACTACATTTATGTTGTGGTAGATCGACTTACCAATTATGCACATTTTTATGCCATTCCATCAGACTTCAAGGCTCACCAGGTTGCAGACTTATTCATGGAAGAGGTTTTTCATCTTCACAAGCTGCCAAAGAATATTGTGAGTGACAGGGATAGCCGGTTCATCAACAGGTTTTGGCAGGAAATCTTTCGGTTGACCCACACAGAACTAACTCCTAGCACTAGCTACCACCCCCAAACGGATGGGCAAACAGAGATCATAAACAAATGGCTTGAGGGATACTTGAGGAACTATGTGACAGAGCAACAAATGGCTTGGGTGAAATGGTTACACCTAGGGGAATTTTACTACAACACCACACATCATGTGTCAATCAAAATGAGCCCGTTCAAAGCACTCTACGGTTATGAAGCCATCTCCTTCATGAATTTAATTCTTGCCGACAACCATGCTCCAAGGGCTAAAGATTTGATCCACGAAAATGTGGATATAATGAACTCCTTGAAGGAGAACTTGCAGCATGCCCAAAATCAACAAAAACTTTACGCAAATCAGTGCAGGACTGAAAGGAGTTTTGAGGTCGATGATATGGTCTACATGAGGCTATAGCCATACCGTCAGTCGCTGCTTAAAGGGAATGGAGCAGAAAAATTAAAGCCTAAGTTCTACACGCCATTCCAAGTCACCGGCAAAATCGGAGAGGTCGCTTATGAGCTTGAGTTACCCCCAGAAAGTAGAATTCATAACATTTTCCATGTGTGATGCCTAAAAAAAGCGATTGGACAGCAGATTACTCCATCCAAGGGGCTGCTGCCACCTGACAATGAAGGGAAACTCATCCTTGAACCTAAGACGGTGCTTGATGCGAGGGAGAAGCGACTGAGGAACAAGATCATTCCAGAGGATTTGGTGAAATGGAAGAACCTCCTAGTTGAAGATGCTACTTGGGAAGGGGTTGAAACTTTCAAACATCCGAGTTTAAGATTGCTTGAGGACAAGCAACCATCTAAGGGAAGGGACTATAATATCCCCAATTGAGTTGGGCCGACCCAGCAAGTGTTTTTTATTATATATATATATATATATTTGTTTTTTTTTTTTTTTTTTTTTTTTTTTCTAGGTGGCCAACTTGGGAGGTCTTAGGTTGGTATATATGGATGTTAGTGTTTCCATATTGAAACACAATTTTGTTTTGGAATAAGAAAAAATGATTTGTTGGCTTGAGGGCATAGTTGCTCAGCCTCAGTACTCAGGGTGCGTAGCCTCTCTTGCGATGAATTTGTAAATTTCAGTTGTTTGTTTCTGCCCTAGCACATTTCATAATCACAGGTTTGAATCCTTGAGGTTGTGGTGAGTAACGCTAGGAGGGGGATTGATGGTAGTGGCAACAGGTCAGTGCCCCTCGCGGGATTTGCGACATTGTTTAATAGCCTCCTGTGTATTCTATAAGTCTAGGGGTTGTAGCACACATTGATAGGCCGATCTTTTGGTGCAATGGCAACCCTAGCAGTTAACAAAACTCAAACCACAGTTTAACTTAATTACTAAATAGTAAATATCTTGTTCGCTGATAGATACAAAATCAACTATCTTTGGATAAAAGTTAGTTTTTCATATAAATGAAATGTTAGATATTTCAAAAGTTTTGACATATAACTAAATGGAAGTCATGACAATTAATTGCTTCATCACTTGGCAATATTTACACTAGCTATATTTGTGCCGGGTCAAAACTAAAACATAATAAACATCCAAGCACAACCAAAGACAAGTCAAAATGACATTAAATTGACACAAGCTCAATAACGTTGTGTCTGGCATTCTCTACAAGTAGGAATAATCTTCCAGAAATAGGAAATGTTAGTAGGAAAATCCTTGAAGGCTGACAGAATCAAGTCAATTACTTAATTATATATTCTATGTTACATCCCAATTTTTGACCTAGCTTGAAATATAGACGTTGAGGTTCACATGAAATCAGTTGGCAGTTTAATTTGATATAATCTGGCGAAATGGTAAAATGGTCGTTATGATTTCAAGTGAAGATGACATGTTAGTTGATCGTTAATTGCAAATTCATGAAATTAAGATGAAAGGTTAACTAATATGATTATTTATAATTTATAATTTAATTACAGAGAAATTCCTTGCAGGGAGAATGTTGAAGGGGGGTGGAAGCACTATCAGAAAAGAATTAGGCAGGGCATCACCATCATTGGACAGACAAGTAGAGGACCTAGCGATTTGAAATAGGATGCATCTCTGGAACTGCATGAGTTGTTAATAATTAATTTAATTTAATTAATTAAGTTTAAATATAAACGTATTCTTAAAGGATTTTAAATTATCTTTCGTCATATTATTTTTTAATAATAGTTTATATATATGTGCATTTGAATATAAAAATGTTTTGGCATCTTTATAATTTAATAATTTAATAAAATGATGTTTTAAAGTACTTATAAGATTTTTATAATTTTCGAATTATAAGAATATTTGAGTTATTTTCCAGTTACAACCTTTCAACTCTATTATTTCTAATTTAATATTCTTTAATAATGTAATTGGCATAATTAATCGATTTAACTCTTGACAAATTGAATTATATAATTTTTCAACTTTATGTTTCTTTTTAAAAAATTCGATTTGATGGGTATTTGAATAGTTTTTTTTGATAATTGGTGGTAGTCAAAGAGTCTCGGCCAACTTTTTAAAGATGCTATGAATCGTATTGGAGAGCGATCTTTTCTCCACTCTTTCCTTCATCGCTTATCTACTACAAATTATACCAGGTCGAGTCGGACGTCCTCGGGAGAATAAACAACCATTATTCATAGTCCCAATTTTCCATTCTTTCCTAAACTTCACCGGCGGTAGGAAGTCTAAGGAAAATACCTTCAACGAGTGATCAGGAGTTTCGGGCTGTAGAAGGAAGAGCCGTTTCACAAGTCATGTATCTTCTATTATCTCTGTTAAGATTTAACCCGACTATAGTCGGCTTTTTCTTTTAAATTGCTGAGCGGTATACCAAAGAAGCAAGGCAAATCGATTTTCATGGATTGCAATGACTATTGTTAGTCAGTATTAATAGGCAGAGATTTAATGCATTTTTCATGAACATATTCCTTCTTTAAACCATAATCACCCATAGTCAGCTTTTTATGCAGTCTTTCCTGTAGGCAGACATACAGAATTTTACATACGTCTTGGGAATTATTATGTCTTTTTGAATCATCAATCTATATATATAACCCAACGAACTTCATTACCAGTTGGTCTTTTCATTTCCAAAATTGTCTAATCATTTGTAGAATGACTTGATTCTTGCTGTGACCAAAAACCAGAAGAAGATATCCATAGTAATTCTTTCCAATAACAAAATCATTATAAACTGTTGTAGATCAGTCAATCTCTTTAGTCTTAATTGCTAATCAAATCAAATAATTGGATTGATATCTGAATGGATAATCACTCTGAATTTTTCTTAAGGAGGAGTTTATCTTTTGATAGTATTTACTATAAGATTTGGAATTAGTAACCAAAACAGAGACGAGTTACATAAAACAGAGTACCAAGGAATTCACCAGGCTGTGAGCCAGAATAACATGAATAAGGTACAATACAAATCAAAAAGGTTAATTGTTCAAGCACCAAGGAGTCACCGGCCTGATGGCCTGATTATGGTGAAGAGGTGTTGATGAACCTGTGAAAAAGAAAAGCAAGAAAGAAATCGGTAACCTATACAATCATACATAAACAAACTAATATATATTAGCTCATACATATTCCTGTTATGGGATCTCCTACTGTCAAGTCGTATGGCGTGTTATATATCACGATGCCCAGTGGATGGAATGATGTTCCCTATCAATTCCGAGTAGGGATGGCCTTTCTCGTTAGAGATCATGTGGGGATATATTGTGGTCCGAGGTTGGGTGGTTAAGCCCCTAACAATGTTTCACCTCTCTCAACATGTTGGATATGCGTCAAACAGAGATAAGCCATGCATTCAATTGTTTATCGAAAACAGGTATTATATTTTTAATTATGAGGTAAGATTAAATTGAAGTATTTCATTGTTATCATCATTTTACTTTCGTATATATATGAATAACGATTATAAGTATATTTTCTAATCTTAAGTTACTGTCACAGATAAGTAATCGAAAGGAAAAGAAATCCAAAGCCCTAATTGATTGTGTGACAGCTGGAACCTTAAATGATGCAATGGTATTGGAAGCCCTAGTTGAATCCGTGGTCGCGGAAGCCCTAAATTGAATCTATCGTCATGGAAGCCTTAAATTGAATCTGTGGTAAATGATGCCCTAATTGATACAATGGTATGTGATGCCCTAATTTAAAGTAATAGAAGTATTTAACTGTAATTATCATTTGATTATAAGATGGCAGATTTTAGATGATAATTGTCAAGTGAAATTGTTAGTGTATTTGTGGACTAACCTGGGTGGTTGCAGAAGCATCCCTAGTTTGATTCAAACTCAGTTTTACAAGGTATGTGGTTTCCAATTTCTGTAGTGATTTCATTTGATGGTAACTCAAGTTTTTAGTTAAGAAATTTTGTTTAACTGTTTTTAATGGTAAATCTTATTCACATGAACATGAATGATAAAACTGTCTTCCTATGAAACAAAGTAGTAACTGTATTCTTTGAGAATGTTGAATGATAAATTTAGACCGGGGAAATCCAGATGTGACATTCTACTTCTTGTAGCAATAGATCAGTGAGACAAGTTTGCACTCAAACATCCACACATGGCAACAAATTTTGGTTCCAGCCAAAAGAGACTTTCATCAGAGGTGCCAATTAAACTTACCCAAAAAGTATACTTATTCAATATCATGCCTTCCTTCAGCATCTGACGGACCATGTCCGTGACTCTTTTACCATACCCATGGTGTGCAAATCCTGTAATCGTGGTATTTTTTATCAGACAGCTTGCACTTTAGTTTTACTCCCACATTTTGAATACATTTCTGCTAGCAGACCATATAGACTTTCAAACCTCTCTGCTTCAAAGCAACCAAAGGTAATTCACAATCAGAATGATATATGAAACAAAATGAAGAAACATGAATTACTAGGCAGATCTTTCAATTCTACGAAAAAAATGATATATGACATGAGAAATGATTTTCATTGTGTTATCAATCTAAGAATTATTTTCTAAATCTGGATAGACAGTTATAAAAAAAATGGTCCTTTACCTACTAGTACAATCTACCCTCACTTCTCTAATTATCTCTGCTTAACAGATTAGACAGATATAATGCAGAGTTTCTACAGATATGGCATAGAGCTTCTCGCTTCTTTATAAAACCCATGAAATAGACTTGCAAGTTGCAATTCATACAAGCAATTGAACATAGATAAAAAATATTTTGGGCCAAAGAACAAACGTGGTAAAGAGGCATTAACAACTAAAGTAACAGTGGATATGCCTCAGGTAGTTAAAATGTGTTTGAATATTTTATACACTCAATTGCTTTCATTTTTTTACATGTAATAGATGAAGCCCTTCTTGCTGCTTGCAAACTTCAACTAGAACAAGACATTGAAATGCTTAAGTGAAGGCAAATCTACAAAAAAATGAAATTGTAAGTTTCTATTTTAGATACGATGGTTGGTCTTTTTCTTTGTATGCATTCTTTTTAGAGAAGTCTTTCCTATATAGCAATTCTGCAAAACAGTTTGTCGAATAATGATACTAGTCCACTCATGCCCATGCTTGCAGAAAAACCTGCTAGTTTATTTGTTTATTTACACCCTTAGTTGGAATCTCTTGTCATGATAATGCAAAATTGCAAGAAAAATAAATTGAGATTGAGAACAATAAACTATAGATATGTTTGTTTATATCTTTTTCAAATATACAGATACGTGCAAGGCTGCGACATCCAACATGCTATTTTTATTATTTGGTTACACCTGACTGAAAATTCCACTTTCCCTACAGGCCACTAATTTTCAAAAGGTCATTTGTAGCTCCCCTAAGACCCTTTTGAAAATCTGAGGCATTGAGGAAATGCCCTGGGTTTTCAAAAAACATGCTGTCTCTACGTGTGAGTGTTCTTCAGGTTCTGCCCTGGGGCTTTGTTGACAGCTAGTTTCCTTATATTTTGGTTGTTTGGACCCTCTATTTTAGGATTATGACATAATTATATGTCCCTCCACATCCTTTACCTTCCATAAATAGCTGAGTCCAAAGTCTGCCATTACATGAAGACAAATTGTACCACTTGCACCTATACAAATGCTTAGACCTATTTTTCTCCTAGCTCATCTATAATTGTTAGATTCATTTAAGCAGCCATACAGAAGACTTCAACTTTGTTTTTGCATGTCTCACCCACTTAATTATTCCACATCTTCACTGACATTATTTTGTGTTCACCAGTAGGAATTTGATCAAGCGATTGCTACTCATTTGCTTCAAATTCTTGGCACCTTTCCCACACAATGCTATCATACAAATGAGGAATACTCGAAAATTGATTAGTGATTAATGTACACTCCATTTTGGGTTATTAAGGGTCCTACATATGTCAGGGGAAATATATGGACTGCCACTGCCACCAATGCATATCATGGGTATGGCCATTGTTATTCATGCTAGATTTGCAGTAAAGGTCTCACATTTTTGTATCACATTCATATGTTCATGTACGGATTAAGAAGTTGTCAGCAGCACATTCTCTAACACCTCTTCTTTTATTCGTACTTGTTTAAAAATGAAAAATAGTAACCATATTTTATGGTCGAATTGATAGCTTGTTCTGTGACATGTTTCACTTTATGTTTATTATTTGCATTGCAATTAGCCGAGACTTACCGATTTACTGTTGATCAGTTGGACCTACATCCTCTCATACCCATCTGACATTCAGTTTTTTTTTTAACTAGCTATTAAAACTTATTGATGTTGGTGCTACACCTCGTAATAATTGCATAATTATTATACATCTTGTGAAACCTTTGTGATTGTGTGCTTGCTTATTCTTAAGCCCATGTTTTGGTGGCCTGCACATTGACATGCATGGTGAGACATGTATAACCCTTTTAAGAGTTCAAAGGTTATGAGTGGCTTACTCCAATATTTGTAGATTTTCGAGGAAACTTTTTCTTGTGAGTTGTCTAGTGGCATGTGATATGTAAGATAGAGAGGATTGATGTGGCCTCAAGTGACTGTGTTTTGACCTATGTGGCTCAAATTGACAACCTAATAAAAATGAAAATGTGATGTAACACAAATAAAAATGTAAGGACCAACCAGCAGTGCAAAGAGCCTTTTGACCTACCTAGTGAGAATTAAAGTTGAGCTATCAAAAATTATGAATACATGCTGAGAAGTTATCTAGGGTGCAGGTAGGAATCACCCAACTCACTTACGCTACGAATGGTCACCTATTCACAAATTAAATTCCCATCACTTTCAGAAATTGTTAATCCTAACCTTCAATAAATTTTGAGAATAGAAAAAGCTTTCTGCTTCCCTACTGGGGCAGGTGAATGAATGAACTACTGTTCTTCCCAAGTGCAAGGGCTTTACAATGCTTAACCTAGGTTTCGTTATTATCTAAAAAAATAGATTGAAATTAAAAAGAGCATAGCACTACCTGCTTGAGATTTTGATGAAGACAACTTTTCTCTTCCTTCCTCTGAAACTGCAGGATATGATTAATTTTAGTTCTTGTAAACAAAAAATATATTAGACCAAACACTAAACACCAAGTGATAGGAATGTTCTTTCACTTTTCAATAACAATTATGTCTCAATCAAATTTAAGAATAACATGCAAATATGTGATAATGAAAATGATTACTAGGACAATGTGCTTTTTGTTACTATTCTTAAATCCTCGAGAGCTTGAAATAACATATGACAACTAGTTAGAAATGTATCTCAGACAACATATTTTTATAAGTTGTTCGGTTCCCGATGAAGAGTGCTACCCTTAATACCATAAACACATAACAGAAACAAAGAAACAACAGCAAATGCAAGAACAAAATATGGACTTCTTATTATTGCCACAAATGTGGAATTACAAAATTCAGATTTACAATATGCTAACCCACATGAGAGCCGTCATTACAGTAATCTGCAAGACTAAGCTGTGAACTATCACCCACAACTATCCTAGACAATGTTCAGGTATTTCTTAAATAGGCAATTTTATGTTGTCGGGGAAGGTTATAGACATTCAAACTTAATACCTAGGGCCGACAGACCCTAACAATACATATAAAGTCGGCCAAATATATTTTTGACATTCATTTTGGATGTTTTGGTTGGCCCAACTTTGGAAGACCAAAACTCTTGAACCATTGCTCCAATTGGCTATTATAACCACTTTTCGGGAAACCCCAGTTCCTGATCTATAGGCTCGACTTTGTGCAAGTGCTCATTCCATCGAGTTTTCGGACCTCATCCGGGCACCCTAAGGCCTCCAACGGTGAGCCTGAAGTTTATTTACCAAAAAAGCGCCCATTCCATCGATTTTTTGGACCTCATTCGGGCACTCTAAGGCCTCCAATGGTGAGCCTAAAGTTTATTTACCAAAATTGCAAACCAATAATCCGCAATAAATCCATGAATACACATGATATGTCACTGAGCCTCAACTGGTAGGCTGATATATCCAAGATGAATATCCACATCTGAAATTAGAATTAGGACATTCCGAGCTCATATGACAAACTTACTAAAAATAGTAAGTTCCTAGAAATAGTAACCCCCTGTCTACTATTGGGTGATGCAAGATTGCTCTTACACATTAGTTCCACATAAGAAATGGTAATAACTTTCTGTAGAGTTCAAATATAAAGAATGCACAAAAGGAGATAACAAGTGGGAAAGACCAGCAATTTGTTTCGAGACATAGCTGCGAAGTCATCATAACTCTCACTATCAAAGCCTGTGGAATACAAGATCAAAAGGGATATATTTTAACAGCGCCTTATTGCATCAGTAGGACCGTCATCAGATCCTTCTCATGTAGAGGACAGTGTACATTCATGTCATACAAGTGGGAAAGACATAAGATTGCTCTTACACATCAGTTCCACATAAGAAACAGTAATAACTTTCTGTAGAGTTCAAATATAAAGAATGCACAAAAGGAGATAACAGGTGGGAAAGACCGGCGATTTGTTTCGAGACATAACTGCTAAGTCATCATAACTCTCACTATCAAAGCCTGTGGAATACAAGATCAAAAGGGATATATTTTAACAGCACCTTATTGCATCAGTAGGACCGTCATCAGATCTTTCTCATGTAGAGGACAGTGTACATTAATGCCATACAAACTTCTGAAGGTTATAGGAGTCAAGCAGATGGGATAGGAAAGTTGAAGATATGCCATCGATGCTTGAACAGTTATAGAGATAAGTGATTGACAACTCAAGAATTCATCTATTGAGGAGTGCAATGCCGTGAAAAATTGAAAATCTGATGATTATACTCGCAATACATCTAATAGTGTGTTCCAAGAACTCTTTGCAAATAAAATAAAATAAGGCAATGAGAATTATAACCATAATTACTTATCACAAGATATTTGTACTTTCTTTTATTATCACTACAAATAATTTCAAAATGGAAGCTAAGCTGATCTATTCTACTTTAGGCAATTTGCAAGTTGCATATAGTAATATCCCCATTTGGAATATTGAGTATTATCTTATTAAATTGCTGGCCTCGCATGTTTCAAAACCAAGTAATGTCACAAATCAAGATAAGATTACCAGAAAAATCAGGTATGCTTGCAGCAATTAAATACAAACAGTACTATCAACACTGCAGCCCAGTCAAAAAATATTTATTTACTTTTAGTTTAAGAATAACATATATTTCTGAAACTACAAATCCAAATAAATTATCACGGGAAACCAGCAATCAGTTTATCACATATGGTGCTCAACAACCTGTCCATCAAATGCAATGAAACGTTACCAACGTAGCCACAAAAAATAGCAACTATAACACTGAACAATCACAAAGCTCCGCGGCAAAGTCACAACTAGAGCTTACACAAGTGACCTCAAATCCTCAGTTGTCTACCACAATGAAGCTCAAATCTAATCTCTGAATGAGATCAGCTGAATCTGAATCAGGAGCAACCATTTGCTAATCCAGAGATGGAAAACAAGGGGTTTTTGTCCTTTGATCTGCATAAATAGATTAATCTGATGGATAATCAATTTGAGGGAATGAATTCATAAAACAAGCATGTGTGCTTCGACTAAAGGCCTTGTTTATATATAAAACCCCTGCCTTTTAGATCTTTGATGACTTATCTTCACCACTAGGACTGTAATTTAGTGTAGGGACACATTGCACATATGATACACGAAATTGCAAACATATCTAAAATGTTGTTGTTAGAAAGCATTGGTCAGTAAGTAATTGCAATTGTTAAGAGTTTGAACAAAATTGACAATTCTATCTAGGTTTTCTGACAATATAATTTGCATGTATGATTTCTGTATTGTTTGAACAAAATTGACAATTCTATCTAAATTTTCTGACAATATAATTTGCATGTATGATTTCTGTATTGTTTGAACAAAATTGACAATTCTATCTAGGTTTTCTGACAATATAATTTGCATGTATGATTTCTGTATTTAGCTTAGTAAGCTTTGTATTTTTATCAATTTGTCTATGCTTATGATGCAATACAAAGCTTACACAGTTAAACGCAGAATAACTGCCAAATATAAGTTGATAACAAGAGTCCATTGAAAAATAACAGAGACAGAGAGATATCAACATGCAAGGAACAGATCAATATATTCTAATGACTTAGCAAGTGCCATCCCATTAACTTACTATCTCTGTATCTAAAACCACTAGAATTTTTAGTATAATTAAGACATTTCATAATGCAAATTTTCCTCTAATAATATGTCGGAACAAAACAATTGTTTAATCATAAAATAATCTAATACATATGGTACTGAGCTACTGGGTTCTTTCCACCGTTTCCCTTTATTTTCCTACAGTTGCAGGCCTGAGAAACCTCGACAAAGGTGGGAGAGTAGAAGCT
The DNA here is from genome assembly GCA_028749045.1 of Cupressus sempervirens. Taxonomy (NCBI): domain Eukaryota; kingdom Viridiplantae; phylum Streptophyta; class Pinopsida; order Cupressales; family Cupressaceae; genus Cupressus; species Cupressus sempervirens. The sequence continues at coordinate 699,976,059 of CM053785.1, read as the reverse complement.
AGAAGAGAAAGTAAACTAAATTCAGTCTGTAGTAGCTTTGGGAAATGAGGCATAGTTGGAATGCATGAATTCTTTATTGGGTAACCCAGTGAAGCCCGCATTTAATTCGCTTCGAAATATGCAATTTGATTAAAAATGTAAGGGAAAGAAGAAAATTAACTACCTTGCGTCGTAAACTTCCTATCCCTCGATAGATTCAGCTAAAACTGCAGCAAATGTGTAAATCCGACAACAATTCCTTCCTTTTCCCAATTTTTTTAAGTAGAGTTCTTGTTCACCCATTTATTTTGAAGCCAGCGTAGACAGCGAAAATAGACAGCGAAAAGTATGCAAAATAATACTACTGCCAACATCCGTCATTTCTTGGGTCGTTGCCCTGCCTCTGTAATTGATCTGAATATCCCAATGAAACAGCGAAAATATGTAACTTAGACTTCGTTTGGTAAGTCCTCAGAAATTTCTTGGGTCGTTGCCCTGCCTCTGTAATTGATCTGAATATCCCAATGAAACAGCGAAAATATGTAACTTAGACTTCGTTTGGTAAGTCCTCAGAAATCGACCCGGCTAAATAAATGGACTCCATGCAAGATGCAAATTGTCACTCTCGTACAAAGTTTTATGCTTTGCCGGGATATTCATTCCAATCCCAATGAAATCTTTTGGTTCTCGGAATAGGATTAGGAAATTAGGAATATGTTCTCTATTTTTCATTTGGTCCGTCAATTGGAAAAGGGAATGGAAATATATATTTCCATTTTGACTCTAAAATGAGTTTATGTCTATTCCAAAAAATAGTTGTTATTGGAATAGTCATTCATATTTCTAATATGTATTCTTATTCTCAATTTATATGCCTACAAACAAACAGAAGCTTAATTCCTTTGTATGTCCCTGAACCAATGCATGAGTGGCCAGTTCAGCCGCCTAGTGTACTGGGCATGAAAATCATGTTAATGGCCAACACCTTGGGCCATAAGGGCCCATTTGGTTGTTGGAATATGATTTAGAAATAAGAATCTAAAATCTTTGATTTGGGATTCTGGAACTTAAAATTCGTATTATGGTTTCTAGAATTTATTTAGGGACTGTTTGATTCAAACCCAAAAATATTTGGTTCAAAAAATGAATATAAAAGTTACAGTGAGAAAGACGATTCATACCTCCATTTTGTTCAAGGACCTGTTCATGGTGCTTCCAACTCCACACATGCCAAAAATGTCAATGTTCATTGTAAAATAAAAATTCAAGAAAAAATTAAAAGAAATACGAAAGAAATTAGATATGTGTGGTACTAGTTATTTTATTTAATCCAAACATATGGGCAAGTGCAACAATAGTCGAAATGTTTCCCCCAATTAAAAAAATTGTATTTGTATGAATATCTGCAATAATCTTTTTAATTTCTTCAAGCAACACCTACTAATTTTTACAAAATGGTGTTCAAAGGGTGCTCGAAGTAGATGCAAAGGGTATCATTTCTTGAAACACTTCAACTCTCTCGATTACAACTCAATTAAATTTCAAAAATAAGTGCAAAAGTAGGTGCTCCCAAATAGACATCTAGATATCAAACCCAATTAAATTTCAATTTAGTTGAAATCCTAATTTTCAAAAAGTGGGATTTAAAATGGGAATTCCAAATAACAAGTATTTTGAGGGGAGACAAAATTCTTATTTTGGGGGTCAAATGGGGATACTGAATCCACATTTCCCTGAATTCCAATTCCTATTTTGCAGACCCAAACAGTGGATTAGAAATTTTTGAAGATTCTAAATTCCAATTCCCACTCAAATCTGCGATCCAAACGGACCCTAAAGGTTTGGGAGGTGGGAAATGGGTCTCACCCTGCCCCAACCATTCACCCATGTTTTTTGGAGTGTTGTGCCTTCCATTTGGAAGAATGTGTGCTTTTTGAGACGAGCCCCCACACCCCATCGACCCCACTAGCCATGTGGGTAGGAATTGGGAAGCACGTGACCCTAAGGAGGAAGTGTTGGAGTTAGGGTATTGGTTTGTTTAGTAAGAGCTTAGTGATAAGAGCGTAGGCAAAGTTAGGTGTAGGGTTAGAAAATATATTAGTGTTGTGTTAAAAGTTGGTAGTGGTTTGAGTTGGTAAATATGTAATGTGAGGTTAGGGAAGTATTAAAAGTTAAGGTTGTAGGATGTTTTAAAAGGAATTGTTATGTTGAAAAGGGTGGGTGGATAGAGTGTTGGGTTATGTGGATTCAGGTTTAGCATTTTAGTTAGTGAATAATATTGGAATTAATAGGTGTTTAATGCTATCCAATCACATAGTTCGTAAATAGTATGATTTGGGGATTAAACGATTGGGGTTTAGAAATCCAATGGTAGTTAGGGCAATTTTAAGTGTAGGTGGGTATTATTATTTATGTAGCAATATTATATATGTATATATGAATTAAATTTCTAAAATAATATGAGTTTAAATATTATAGATCTAGGTAGATCCTTGTAGCCATTAATGTTAATGAGGAAGTATAAAGTAACAATAAGTAATAGTAATTTAATTAGTAAGTAACATTAATAAATTAATTAAGTTAGTAACTAACATAGGTGGTTAGCTAGGAATTATTCTAGGAAATATACGGTTCATCAATAAACTAAAAATTAGTATAGTTGTTATTAGTTGGTACTAAATAATAATAATTTTTAACCTAATTAGAAGTTTCTTAATATATAGTTAGATAGATTGGCAATTGGAGGGGATTGAGTCATTTGAGATGATGCTTGAAATATCATTTAGGGTTAAATGTTACAGATATGATAAGTGATATATATATATATATATATATATATATGATGTTGCTAGGTAATCATATTGTTCCATGTAATTTAGTTATCACACTTAAAACTTAGGATGTACCAGTATCACTACAGGTTATTTAATGAACCTTGAATTCATATTATACGATACACTTAAGCAAGGTGCATGTTTAGAAACTTAATTGTGAAAACAAAATAAGATATCTAAGATGTAGGTTATTAAGGTCAGATGGGAATTATCTAGCTCTACAATATTAGTGGTGAATGAGTTATAATCTGGGAATTGAAATGTAATGATGCATCTTATGTAGGATAGCTAGTCATGGTTCAATATGTTTGATAATATAACCTTGACCCTTAATCAAGTGCATAACACAGACATTATATTTTCAATACGTATACCATTTAATGTAACCCCACCCTAGATGTAGAAATCTTGGTTTATATTGAGTTGAACCCCTTGACAAAACAACTGGTAAACCCTAATGTATACTACCATCAAGAACACAAAGAAGGTGACCATCGTTCCATCTGATTATAAAGTTGTATCAATAAACTACTCCCTAGTTTCCAATGCCAATTAAGAGATGAACCTTCAACCAACCCAGTAAGGATCACTACATTTAGGGAATTGAAAGTTCATGCAACCCTATAAACATAACTGTTAGGTATCCCAAATATTTGGCTCATCAATAACCTAGTTGACAATGTATAGTCCCTTATGTGAGATCCTAAAGGCTATCTTCAAAAAAATAAAAATAAAATTGTAGTTAGGTTTTTGCCTTGTAAATTTTGGGCATGACACCCCTATGTAGCTCCTACTAAAAACTCTTGTCAATACAGAACACACAAGACACAAATAGTGGGGCCAATTAATGTTATTGATGACAAGAGCTAGACTAAAAGACTTTGGTGATTTAGTTATTCAAACTAGTGTTGATTAAATCTTTCATATTGTGTCAAATGAATGAGAGAAAAATGTAATGCTTTGATAGGAGTATCAATTCACATTTATTTATAGGTGATATTGGCTTCGATACCTAATCTTATGCAACACCAATCACTTCAAATTATAATTTCTCAGTATGTACAAAGTCCAAAGAAAACCCAGCCATGATATAATAGTTTCACTGGGTATAATGGTCTCGCCTCGTGTAAATAATTATTGTCTTGTCATGTGTTGGGTGGATATTTTGCTACTGATAGTTTTGGGTAAAATACAGTCACAAAATAGGATGACCAACAACAGCGTGTGAGACAGAGTCTCTCCTACCTTAAAGGGAAGGCTTCCCCTTCTCACCGTTCCTTGGATCAACTCAAGGTAAGCAAGGAGTTGAGAGATTTTGTAAGGGGTGTTACTAATATTCTTTCCTCTTAACTTTCAGGAAAGAATCCACTTACTCGTGGAGCGAGTAATGGGCAAGATGAAACCTCAAACTATACTTCTATCTAAAGTTGTAAATGGTGATACCGATAAACTAACACTAACTCAAAGGCTACCTGAAAGTGTATCAATTTGGCTCTAAGTACTATTTAACCTATTCTATAAGAATAACCTCTACCATTGGGGCACAAAGACTTCTAGAAGTAGAGAATTATAACTATTTTTCGTGAATTTGAGATGGTAATACAAGTTATAATAAAAGCTCCTAGTTATATATTGCCACAATCACTCCAAGTCAAAGCTTTGGCTCCAATTGCTTCTTAAATCACTATGCTCTTTTATTGAACATACAATAATAACATGAATCAAAGACAATAGGCACAAATTATAGTCAAAGCATTTAATTTTTTTTATCACAATTGCTTCCAGTCAAATCTTTGAATCCAATTGTTTCTTTTTATTCACTTTTCTCCCAAATTTGTACTACACAATCAAAGTTATGCTTGCACAAATGTGACAGAGCTTTCTTGCATACAACAAAAGATGATTTTTACAATGGGGGAGAACTCTTTTATATACGCACAAGAGCTGAGAAAAAGGTGGAGGAAAAGTGGGAGCAACTCAACCAACTTTGACATGATCTAACTAATGAGAAAAATTATTGGGTTACATGCAACTGCACATGTAACTTGCATTACATGTAATTACACATGTAATTCATATTACATGTAATTACACATTTTCATGTGATACATTCTCTTCAATTACAAATATGAAAAAAGAAGAAGAAGAAAGACAGAAGAGAATTGAAACAATCCTAGAGATTGTTCTGAAGGGCCTTGTACTTGGTGATGCAATCCCAAATGATAACAAGATTGAGAGTTCTTGTATTTTGTGCCACTACATTCACCTTGATAACCATGGTGTTGTGTCTTTTGATAGCCTCTAACTCTCTTTGATGAATTGTCCGTTGTCATTTGAAATCTTGATGTGATCAAACTTTTTCTTAGTCAAGTTGTCGTGAATTCTCCTTTGTAGATTGACACATTTTAGATTCTCTGACTCTTTGAAAACCTGCTTGACGATGTCTGGATGTAAACTAAGAATAACTTTCCATTAACGCCTTTAACTCATTTTTTGAAGTGTTTGGCACATGGGAATGCATGCAAATGAGAACTTTTGACTTGTAAAAAGTGATTTGGGCTTTCAAGATGTCATTGCATGGAAAATGGATTACATGTAAATGCAACATGTAATGAGGAATGGAAAGTGAGATGACATGTGAATGCGGATGGAGAATGAGTTCTCTATAAGTACAGATGATGGATAAGATGAAATGCGTAATGACATGAGAAGTGGAATAACATGTATTTTCTCATGGAGGTGTAAGTGCATATGGAAGGAATGAATGCAATGTGTGCCTTGAGGCAAAGTGAGCTTTTATAGACATCTTTGAGGAAAGGCGAGGTCCAAGTATATGGGAATACATGCATGTGACATTTTTTGACTTTTCAAAAAGTGACTTTAAGTCAAAAACAGGTTTTGAAGATGTAATTACATGTAAGACTTTTCATGTAATCATTTTGTCCAAGTGAATGCGGAAAGTGAGGAGTGAAAATGGAAGTGGAAAATGAGATTACATGCACATGTGGATGGTGGATGAGAATACATGTAATCGCATTTGACAGATGAGATGTGAAGTGTTGTGACATGGAAGATGGAAATAGAATGTGATGATGCTTTTGCATGAAGTGAGGTAAGAACAAGTTCTTGGGAAAGAATTTGTAACTTCTCCAAAATGAAGAAAAATGAAAAGCAAACAAGCAAACAATGAAAAACAAGCACAAAATGAACACTTTCCTTCGGTCTTAAACATGTCAACAAGCAAGTTGCTTTCAAGTGCAAATTTGAATTTAGAATTTGGAGAAATTCCAAAAATGTGAAAATGAGAGTTTTCATCATTTTTAAAGGCAAAATGCACTTTTCATGGCATATATGTGGACAAGCGTGCAATGACAAGTCATAATATGTATGGAAATAGCAAGATAAGCATGAATTGATGAGCAATTTTGAAAATGTCCACTTACTTGGAGGTTATGAGCCAAAATAGCAAGATTTATAGATTTTGAAGACTAATTCTTCCTCAAATTTGGATTTTTAAACAAGTTTTTGACTTTTTCTGTAATTGCATGTAATGTTCATTCAATGGTCGAATTTGACATGAGAATGCCAAATATGTAGTCTCCAAAGAAAAAATAGCATGTATTTAAAACTCAAAACGACCCCTCTTGATCAATGTTATGGGTTGAAAATGCCATTTTTTGAATTTTTTTGAACAAAAACGTGACTTTTTTATGAAAAAAATCTAGGTCATTTTTGCAAAAATGTGGCCAAAAAATGCATGTTTTTGAGTCATTTTTGAATTGTGAATGCAAAAATGACTTTCCCAAATGCTAATACATGGATCCAAATGCAAAAAATTGACTTTAAAATGCATAAAAATGGATAAAAACCTCAATTTTCTACGCATTTTTAGCAAAAATGCGATTCATAAAAGGCATGAAACAAAAATGTTTTGGCCTCCAAGCACCAAAACGTGAGCCAAGATGCAATGCAAACCACTAAAAATGACAAATTGATTCCTCTTTGGGCCAAAACATGAGCCAAAAGTGGTATTTTTTTGAAGATTTTTTCAAAAACGTGCCCTTGGAAGGAGTTTGAAAAAATATTTTTCAGCAAGATAAATTCATACCCTAGTAGAGAAGATTTCATGGAAAATCATGAAGTAAATCTCCCACAATCTTCAAAATCGGGTTCTTGGAAGCTCTTTGCATGTGTTCTTCCAAAAATGGGTTTCTTTAGAAGGCAATGCATGTTTTAAAATATGCATAAGGGGAAAATCACACCTTTTGGGGTGGATTGCATGTTTTAAAAACTCGACATAATGCAAATCACACCTTTTGGGATGGATTGCATATTTTAAGTGAAAGCTCACATTTTGGGTGCAATAGCACATTTAAGATATAAAACTCACATTTTTTGTGTCATTGCACATTTTAAGTGAAAGCTCACATTTTAGATGCAATGACACCAAAAAGGTCCACTCTAAGTTGAACTTTATATGCAATGACATATAAAATGTCCACTTTTGATGGATTTTTTTTTTAAAGTTGAAAATTATATGCAATGGCATGTAAAAGGTCCACTTTTGATGGATTTTACATGTAATGACATATAAAATGTCAACTTTTGATATTTTAAATGATTTTAATAAACACGTGTCAATTTAAATTCATTAAAATATTACTTAAGTGGGACATAAATTATATTTACATAGTATATTAATAATATAACATGTAAATATCATTTAAAAAGTAATATTTACTAAGCATTTGATTTAAATGCTAAAAATTAAATTGAACTATATAGTCAATATAGTCACTTAAGTGAAAAGTCAAAAAGTAAACTCAACTTTAAAATATAACATAAAGTGGACTATAGTTACTTTAAGTGGGAATTTAATTGATAAAGTAAATTTAAATACATAACATAAAGTGAATTTAAGTTATAATTTTCAAAAAGTGAATATCAAATTAAAAATATAACATGACATGATATATTTAATTCGCATTGTTGCATAAAAAAGGTTCACTTTTTGGGCACTAAAATGACCATATCTCTTGACTGACAACTCTGATTTAGCTCTATGTTAGATCAAATCAAAGGGAAAACTGAAAGCCATGATTTAAGAAAAACCAAAAGACTAAAAACCAACAAACACAAAATCAAAAGAAAAGAAAATAATGGTGAAGGCCTAAAAAATCAAGCATAGGCTCGACAAAAAGAAAAACTAAAAAGACTTGAAGAAAGCCTCCAGTAAAATATTTTGATATATGAATTGGAGTTGATTGATTGATCAACATTAAGCATTCAAATATCAATTTCAACTTAGAGAGATGCAGAACTTGTTTCAAAAAATTTCGTACTATTACCTGCATTTTGTGGTGACAAAATACAGGACAACATCATGTACAATAAAATTACACTTAATTTAGATAGGTGATCTATCTCAAATAAATTTTCTTCGCAAGCTACTCTCTTCTTTTTAAAAGAAGAGATGCAGGTAACAAGTTTAGTCATTCTTAATATGCTTAACATTCTCAATATAGTCGATATGTCTTATAAGCGCCTTTGTAAAAAGCAATGAAGTTTTGACTCTACACATAAGGGATATTTTGAATATTGATGAATGCTCTTAGATATATGGAAAAATAATTGTGTCTACTCTAGGAAGGATATTGAGTACATGTATGCATAGGGGATAATGTTTTTGTGCAGAGTGTGCAACATTTGACTGAACGCCAAATGGTACAAGAATTTTTTTTAAAATAAGAACAAAGGTATTATCAATAAGGTAAATGAGCATTATTTTCATGATCGATGTGTGACACTATGCATATGTTCCTCACCTACTTCATTCCCTACATTGGTTTACTACCAATTACCTCTAAGTTGTATGTCTTTATTGATTGTGCATCTCAGACACTAATTGTGAATTTGGTCTACTAACTATTGACATTTTGAATATAATCAAAGTGTGTGTCTTCTTCCATTTCATATTTTCCCATGTTCCCTTGATCATGAAAGATATATATTTATTCCTCATAATCTCTCCTACACTCTATTTGATTGATTTTATACACACACACACACACACACACATGGAACAAATCATGAGATGATGAGTTTCTCACACAATGCAAGGATTTTTTAAAAGAGATAATCATATATATCTCCATCTATATGAATCCTCATTTTCTCTTGGATGCTATGATGATGAATTCCTTTGACAGAAAGGAATTTTAAAATTTCAAGGTGAACATGTCATTTCATTTAATTCATTTGCAATCAGGTTTTGATACCATGTTAATGTTGTATGGATCATTTTCTACAAATGTACTAACTTTGCCATTGTAATTGGTGCATTCCAAATCGAGATTTGAAGACTCATAAATATGAGAGGAGACATGTCTCTATGGTCAATCATCATTAGTTAATATATTAATAATATAAATAACCATATGTATAATACACACACACACAAGAATATATATCTAATGATGATTTACCATCAACAATGTATCTCATGATCAAATCAATCCAACTGCAACTACAAACTTAACAATAATGTGTGATGAGGTTGTAGCTTTTTTGAGGCAATATTGAGTTATAAGGGATTACAAATTGTAATAAGGTTGTAATCATTAGATAATAATAAGAAATTGGACTATCTATTTGGTGGATGTAGCCTAAGGATTGAGTGAACCACATTAAATCTTTGTGTCTTGTGTTCTCTTCTATGTTTTTTTTTTCAATATTGAATACATTTGGATGTAATTGTTATTTTTGCCTTGCTAATCCTAACACTCCCCCTGACACAAAGGCCACACCTCCCCTCCCCCCCATCCTTGCAGGTTACTTTTCAGGAGGTTCCTAAGATTGCACCATCACCCCTAAAGTGGGTGGGATGTTGGGAAATATCAAAAATTAGCTTGCGATGTTTGAATGTTTTGTGCAAGAGCTTAAGAAAGATGTAAAAGGGTTCAACAAGCACATCCAGGACTCTGACAAGTTCATAATAAAGGCCATGCATGCTTGCTCTATCACCCTTTGCATGATGTAGGAGTGGACCATTGGAATTAATCAGAAGAATAATGAAGACTACAAGAAGTTGTTTAAATTCCTCAAGGAGGAATGAGCCACTACACTCTTGTCAAAGTGGTTGGGAGGAGATGCTAAACACTAAGTTTTATGTTTTTTGTTAATTTTTGTTTTCTAGTTCGTAACAACATGAGAGGCTATCCAAACTTTATAAAGAATGTTATTATCATCCTTGCATGGCATAGCATTATGTTATTTTTCAATTTAAAGACTTATATGTTGTTAGTTTGAATAGTTTGAAGCACTTTGGTTCATATTATGTATTTTTATAGAGGCAAGAATAGGGTTGATCTTCTTATTGAAAACAACCAAATTTATTTATTTCTTGTTTGTCTTATATTCTCATTTTTTGTGTTTGCCAAAGTGATATGACAAATATGTTGTTGTTGTAAAGGATTTTGTATTTAAAATTGGGCAATTTTATTTTCACTCTATATAGGTAAATGTTAGATAGATTGTCTTTATATTTCTTAATATTTATTTTATGTAAATTGTAACCAACTTATCATTCCTCTAAATAGTTTGCTACTTCCTTCTATTATTGTAAATCATTATAATTATCAACATCACAAACACTAACATTTTTAATAAGTAAGATCACTAAATATTGTTCACATTTCTTGATATTTATTTTTCCTAACTTATGACCCAATTATCATTCCTACAAATAATTTAGCTCCTTCCTACTATTTTTTTTTGGTAAATTATTCTAATTATCAACATTAAACTTAATAAACATTATTCACATAATATCATAAGAAAATATTAATAAGGATAATATATATACCTTTTTTTAATTCATTTTGAAATTCACATTTAATAATCGCCACCTAGGTACAATTACTAGTTGTATTTATGCATTTATAAAATTGGATATGAAGATTTGAATTGCCAATTAAATGTATCTTATAGTTGGATATTAAGTCAATTTAAGGATATGTAATTACTTATGAAATTAAATATATAAATGTACTTTTATATTTATTACGCCGATAGGCATCCTACAATGGAAGAATGATCATGAAATATTTCATGTCCATGATCTTGCTCTACCTACTTTGAATCCCCGCTCAAACACCCAAATAAAGTTATCGTTGTAATCAGAGCTACATTTAGCTACAATGAGTTATTTTGATGATAGAAGTAATAGTGGGAAATACGTTGTAGAGGCAAAAAAATAGATACAACTACAGTTTTTCATCTTCAATTTGACATCTTCATGTGACCTTTTCAATCAACCACACATCAAGTTGGATCCACCTAATTGTGCAGTTTCTGACATTAATGATTCTGCGATAAATGTCATAGTTATTCAGTGAGAAATACTTACCAATGACAATTGTAGTTTGACTTTTGCATTGATATTTCTGCAATAAATATCAATTATAGTTTGATAGTTTATAATGATCACTTCAGGCTAACAACTACAGTTCTTTGTTTTAACCCTTCTTAGACTTGCACTCTTTCATCATTTTTCAATTATAACTACAGATCAAAATTAAATACTTGTGGCTGACAAGTCCAATTCTCTATTTTAACCCTTCAACTACTTGTAGTGTCTCATAATTTTTCCACAAAATTGGAGACATCGTTACTGAAAAAATCTTATAAATGGTAAATCTACCATTAACTCTTCACAAACAATAGCCCCATAGAAATCAAGTGCACAGGTTAGTGAATTTGTTCTTTCTTTTTATTATTTTGAGTAAGTTTTGTTGAAATGTATCATTTTACAACAGTTCCTTTCAACAATCAAATCATCTAGTTATTTTATTTTCTACTCTGTTATATATGTATATAACTTAAAATGCTTTATCGTATAATTTGATTTGCTAATTTATTCTATTCTCCTTCATTTGAAATTCTTCTCCCAAATAAAATTCAAAGCAAAACTGATGAGAATATGGATTATGTGCTTGAATCAATCCGGACATCGTTCTTATTAAAACTATTTTTTAATTGTAAGACCTATGATTCTCAAAAGAAGGATTTTTGGATAAAAATATGCAGAAGATCGATCATGTCAGGTTTTTACACCTCATAAAATTAGATTGAAATATTTCTAGATTACTCTATTTGATACCTTTGTTAATGGGTCTACTTTCATGGGTTGTGTCACTGCAAAATGTTTTTGAATGTGACTCTATGAATTTTTCTTTGATAAATTTAAAGAATATTTTTTTTTTGTAATGTTTTATATTATCCGAGTGATCGTTAATTTTTCTAATTTTTAATTCATTCTGATAGACAAATTGCCGAGTATGATCAAAAGTTGAAAGTAGAATATATTTTATAATCAAAAGCAAATCATAAAATTAGATTGAAATATTTTCAGATTACTCTGTTTGATACCTATTTTCATAGGGTGTGTCAGCACAAAATGATTTTGAATGTGACTCCATGAAATTTTCTTTGACAAATTTAATGAAGATTTTGATTTTGTAATGTTTTAAATTATACAAGTAATCATTAAATTTTCTAATTTTTAATTCATTTCGATTGACGGATTGTTGAGTATGATCTCAAGTTGAAAGTATAAGATATTTTATAATCAAAATCAAAACTTATATATCATATCAAGAAACGTTTAGTTTTTAATATCTTACATAAGATTGATCATATCTTTTCAAAGTTTTTTATTATTTATTAATTGAAAATTAATTTTTACTCATATATGATATAGATACAAAATAAATTTAAAATTAATCTTAACTGCTTCTTTTTTTATCGGTAAATGGTCGTAGCCTTGATTTATTTATTAATTAATTAAAAATTAAAAGTACAATGTGTCCACCATTCTGACAGGCATTGGTAGGAAAGAACAGGAAAAGAAAACCTCCAGTCTTGCCCGGAACCGAAGTCCTATATTATACATTGATAAAAGGGGCAATACCCCAGTTTATTACATAAAAATGAGATTAAAAAATGTAACAACACAATCTTTCTGGTGTATCTCAAAATATTTTATAATATGAACTGTTGAGTCCCTGTATAAAAAGCATCACAAATAACCAGCAAAAATGTTAAGGTTAGTAAACATTAATTAACAATATCTATGATTGGAATCCAAGGGAGCCAACTCCAAGTGTTAGCAGATATTAATGAAATTTTAATATATTAAGCAATAAATATGTGTTTGATAATGCTATCATATCTAGATTGTGAGGTGAATCAAACTGAAATCATATTGCTAATTCACTGTTATATATGATAAACCAAAAAACTATGCAAAAATCACGTGTCATCGAACTGAAATTGGGGGTGCCACTAATTCAAATGACAAGAGCTCGAAGAAAATAACCAAAATGATAATGAAATCGAAAAGATTGCAAATGAAAACCAAATCTTAAGGCTTTCTTTTAGTAAAAAAACTATCTTCATTTATATTGAAGTCATTATATACAATATCAAAATTTCTGCAACATACAGTCGAAGAGGACAATGTAAAAAGAGTCCTAAATCCTAGTATTTGATTCTAGAATTAATGCAAAGAAACTATTAACAGAGAGGGAACCCATATCTATGCATATATTAAAAACTATAATACTGGGTTGATATCTACTACAAAAGTGACCCATCAACTACAAAAAACTCTAAGTTTTCTTAAAAACCATGATAATTTTTGAGGTCTCAAGCAAATTTTTGGCTTTTGAGCCTGGGGGAAATTCATATGCTGACCTTCCTTTGCTTGATTTGTTGTAGTTGGGCAGGCAGAATTCCACATCCTCCAAGTTGGAGAGATCAACATTCGGATGTATATATGCATCAAAAGCCCTAAGGTAAATAGTGAGCCAGTCTTGGCCAGGTTCTTCAATGATACCTCTCCACCTTAATAGGAAATTGATACTGGCCTCCATTTTCGGCCACTCTCTAAAAGATTGAATATTGTCCCTTATGACCAAACAAGGATGCCTCGGGCTTCTGGCCAGTTCCGGGCTATCCACTTCAAGCTCCATGTATGCCTTAGGGAGAGGAATCCAAAGCCTTGCATCAATGTTGGCAATCACTATTTCTAGCCCAATTAACCAGCAGAGGTCAAAGATGTTATATGTCAATCTGATGATATCCCATTTCTCCACTCCAACCCTAGCTAAACACCCTACCTAGAGCCTTATTATGTCACTATTAGTCCTCTATGAATACTCGTAGTTAAAAACCCCTCTCCCAATGCTCAGCTAATTGCAACTCGACTCATGTTGTTAATAGGTCAAAACAACCTATTCCATCTTTCTTGTTTGATCAGGCCTTAGAAAGCCATCGTTCAATTTTCAAAAGCATGGAAAAGGCATATGTTGGTGTCCATGGAGAACCTAAAATGTAGTTTGCAGGCTATATCTTAATTCATACCAATTGCAGGCTAGGCTGAACTAAAATAAGAGTCTGTAATCCACGATTAAATAAACAAGGGAGAAAGATCTAGAGACCATAATAATGAAAATGACATCCTAATGAATGCTGGAGCTCCTCACGGAACATCATTTCGAAGATTATTTAACTTGAGTGAGAGATTTTCCTCAAAATCAGGTACTAGGTCTGATTCATTATTAATAAGTTCTCACGCAAGATATGAAGTAGCTATGATTGAAGCCACTTTCTACAATTATTTATAAGATACAATTATATGATAAGGAATTAAGTTCATTTGTTCCTAAATTAGCTAAGGTGTTGGCCTCCTTGTTGCCTTCTTTGTAAATATGCAAAAACCTTACTTCGTCAAATTTAGTAAGCAATTCGATGATTGGTTCAAGTTTAGAATTTAATATCCAATTTGGGGTTTCTCCTTTTCTAAGAGCATTTATAATAATCTAGGAGTCCCCTTCAATCATAATCCTTTTTATTTTTAGTTCTATACATAATTTAATCCCTTCTTCTACTGCTTCTAGTTCTACAATATTATTTGACGCCATTTCTAGGGATTTGGATCGTTTTACTAGCCAATTACCTTTGTCATCCCTTATGATACATCCTATGCCTACCTTATCCAAATTTCCTCTCAAAGCCCCATCAAAATTTAATTTCTTCCATCCTAGCAGAGGGGGTTCTCATTTACATGTTTGTCTGGCTAGATTGTTTTTCTTTTTATAGTAAGGGGGGGGGGGGGGGTGTTAATAAAAGAAGGCCATAATTGTAGGGCCCATTTGCCATTGCACCAAAAGCCATGACTATTAGTGAACATGGAACACCACATAATTAACCACCTGTGGGCAGGGGAGCGCATCGCATCACCCAACAATCTCCCCCTCGACGTGCATACCAGGTGCTTATGCAGGTCGGGAAGGCACCGGGGAGATTTGAACCCATGACCAGGCCAAAACCAGGCTCTTATACCAATTGTAGGGCCCATTTACCATTGCACCAAAAGCCATGACTGTTAGTGAACATGGAACACCACATAATTAACCACCTGTGGGCAGGGGAGTGCGTCGCATCACCCAACAATCTCCCCCTCGACGCGCATACCAGGTGCTTACGCAGGTCGGGAAGGCACCGGGGAGATTTGAACCCATGACCAAGCCAAAACCAGGCTTTGATACCAATTGTTGGGCCCACTTGCCATTGCACCAAAAGCCATGACTATTAGTGAACATGGAACACCACATAATTAACCACCTGTGGGCAGGGGAGCGCATTGCATCACCCAACAATAAATTTTTGATCTCTGCATCCCATTCAAAGAATGATCCTTCTTCTCTAGGTCTCTTCCTAAGATCACTATTCATAACTTCCAAAATAGCCACTTCTATTTTTGTGAAGAGAGCTTGCTCTAAGAGGCTTTGATTTTGGAAGATTGGCGATTTCTTTCTTTTCAAATTTCCCATTTTATGATTGTTGGGGAGATGTTCCATAATTTTCTGTATACTTTATTTGAAGCCTCTTTGGGCCAACCCATCAGATGATCTATCCATATGCCTGCAAATAGGGCTATCCAATTTAATTTACTTTGGAGCCACTTCCAACATTTCTAAGAAAAAATGCACCCATAAAGAAGATGTTTTGCATTTTCTTCATGTTCTTTGCATAGTATGCATCTTGATCAGCCTTCAAAGCCCATTTTTTTAATCCTATCTTCCATTAGTATTCTCATTTGCATAGTAGCCCAGAGGAACATACATACTTTAGGAAGTCCTACTGGGTCCCAACAAAGATTGATTGGAAGGGTATTGGCTTCCCATCTCTATGAGTTTGTAATCCTTTTATATCCTTCTTTGACTTTATACATCCCATCCTTTGATGTAGCCCATATTAGTTTATCCTCCCTATTCTTAATAGAAGTTGGTTGATTCTTTAAAATACTTTCAAGTTTTTCTCTATCCGATTGGTTAAGTCTGCAATTAGAGAAGGATTTCCATTTCAATATCTTGCCTGTGTTAGAGTCAACTTCCTCTAGGTAATCTTTCACCTTTGTTCCCCATAGTATTTTGAGGTGAGTTATTGCTTCTGATGTTAAATCTAAAAAGATCAAGGGGGGGGTGTTTATTCCAGGAATCCTCCCATAACAAAGCATTGTCACCTTTCCCTATATCCCAAGTAACGTTTTTAGAAATCAGATTTCTGCAACTGATAATAAAATTCCAACCCGCAGAGCCTTTAGGAGGGTTTTTCATTCTGAATATGTGCTATCCATGGGATCGAGATATTTATTGTATAGTATCCTGGCCCATTTTCGATCCCTTTCATGATATAGTCTCCAAACTTGTTTAGCCCCAAGAGCTTCATTCTGCCATTCTATATTTTTAAGTCCTAAGCCCCCAGAAATTTTAGGTTTATAGATTTTACTCCAGCTGATTAAGGTCACTTTTTTCTTATCCTCCAGACCTTTCTAGAAAAAATTGCGCAATTTATTTTCCATTTTTAGGTTAATATCATGGGGTAAATGTGAATAAGAGAGTTGGTATGTTGGAATTTCCGATAAAACTGCTTTGATCTTAGTAGTCCTTCTAGCCTTTGTTAACCATCTTCCCTTCCATGATTCTATTTGACTGTCAATTTTCTTGAGGATGTGTTCCCAACCAAGGTTGGTTTTATTGCTCTTGTCAGGATAGATTCCTAGATACTTAAATGGCAATTTACCCTTTTTGAACCCTAGTTTATTACATATTTTTGTTAGTCTCAAAATGGTTTTGACACTTGAGTGTCATCACACTTAACCATTTTATACATTGGAGCCGAGCACACTATGTATGTCGAGCCACAACATGAGCCGAGTCAAGAAATCCAATAGGTGCCGAGTGATCTTCAGGTGCTGAGTAGACTTCAAGTGCCGAGTGACGATCAAGTGCCGAATGATTTTAGATGTCGAGAATGATACAAGTGTCGAGTCACAGACGATGCTGAGCAATACAGAAACGTAACAGGAGCCAAGTAAGCCAATTTGTTACATGTGCCGAGCATCTGGATCAGTAAGTGTCGAGTAACACAAAATACACATGTGAGTCTGTAACTTTACAAATTCAGATATAAACCATTTTCATGGCTGACATATGACGAATCTCGAGGCATTAAATGATAAGATCAAATCTTTTGTATTTCCTATGCAATCTACATGCATCCAATAAGAAAAATGAAGAAGGCATGCAACCAATAATAAAGGTGCAAGGAATGAGTGGGAAACAGAGATTCAATATGGATCGTAGATCCGCATCTAACTGTAAGTCTTTGAATGTCTTTATAAGGAAGACTAAGTCTCATTGTCTGAAAAGAGATGAAGATATGTAAGGGAAACTTTTTTTTTTTCAGAGTGAAGAATATTAGATCTCAGAGGATCAAGATCAGAGAAAGTAGATCAAGTGCTTGTATTCAGCAATCAAAGGATTGTAAACTATCAGGTTTATTTTACCTAATACTCTCTAGCAACTGTATTAGAAAGGAAATCCTATGGTGATAGGTTAGCTTAACAACTATTTTGTAGATCCTTTAAATAGGTGATTAAATCCTTTAACAGGGTAACACTTCTTGTAAAGTGTTTGTAAATCCTTTAACTAGGTCACTATTGATATAGTGTAAAGCCTTTAATAGGGCAGGCCTTTAACAGGGCAAACCATCAGAAGTGGTTCAACATTATTGCTGCAGTATTTTTTGTGGGTATCATCCCCACCCCAGTTTTACCTTCTTATTCCTGGAGGGTTTCTGGGTTACCAAAATTTCTAGTGTTATGTGGTGATGTACATGTATTTTTCATAATTGCTTAATGTTGATATGCATGCAAGTACATTTCAATATTATGTTATTAAGGATTTGTGAAAAATAGGATAGAAGCTAGTACTTCTGATTCACACCCCCCCCTCTCAGAAGCATTCTTTCCATTAAGATATTTCAACAATTTGATCTTCTATATCTTCGGTTGTATTTAAGAAGAAGATTTTTTATTTCTCAGCATTTATCATTTGCCCTGATGCTTTAGTGTATGTCTCTAGGATATGTTGCAATTGATCCACCTCGTTTAAGGTGCTGACACCTGCAAGTATTGTGTCATCAGTGAATTATTGATGGGTTGTGTTTTCTACTTCTTTAGTAACTTTAACACCTTTAATTTTACTTTCTGCCTGCACTACTTTGATTGCTCTTCCAAACATTTTTGCCATGATGATGAATTAAAATGGGGAGATTGGGTCTCCTTATCTGATGTCCCTTGAGATGTTAAAGAAACCTTTCGGGGTACCATTTATAAGAAGGGAAATTTTGGGGGTTGATATACATTGAAGGATAATGTTGATCCATTGTTAGAAAAACCAAAGGCCTTCAAGGTTTTACAAAGAAATCTCCAGTCTACTTTATCATATGCTTTTTGAATATCTAATTCTAATAACATGCTCTCTTTTTTGATTTTAATTATTGAATGAATAGTTTCCTGAATGATGGAGATGCCATCCAAAATAGATCTACTAGGGACAAAGCCTGTTTGTTCTTCCAAAATAAGCTTTGGAAGAAATCTCTTTGGACAGTTAACTAAAGATTTTGAAAATATTTTGTAAATGGTGTTGCATAAGGTGATTGGTCTAAAGTCCCTAGGTGTTATACTTTCATTTTTTTGGGAATAAGAGTGATAAAGGTGTGATTAATTTCAGCTAATATTGATCCTCCATTTTGTGTAGCTTCTAGGGCTTTCCATAATTCTTCTCCTAGGATTTCCCAGCATTACTGGAAGAAGAGGGCTTGAAAGCCGTTTGGACCTGGTGATTTGTTTGGGTTGATATTGAAGAGCGCTATTTTGACCTCCTAAAGAGAGAAGGGTTTCTTAAGGAATCTATTATGCTCTACTAAAATCAACTTTGGAATATATTTAAGCATCTCCTCTTAGGCTATTCTATTTGATGAGTCATAATTGCTAAGCATGTCATTGAAATATTGGACAAAAATATCTGCTATTTCTTGGATTTTCGGTTAGCTCCCCCTCTGAACTCCTAATCTTTGATATGTTAATAAAGCTTATATTATGGACAGTCGGTCACCTTCTAGTAGCCATTTTTCTTTGGATTTTTGTCTCTAGAATATCTCTTCTTTAGTTAAAATTTCTTCATGTTTTAGTAGCTATTCTTTTTCAAGAAGATAGGCTTCATTATTCACAGCTTTCTTAATGATTTCTTTGTTCAAATTACTTATCTTTTCTTCAATATCTAGTTTTTCTTTAAAGATATTTTTGAAATGTGTATTGTTCCATTTTAAAAAAAAATCTTTAATACTTTTTAACTTTGATACAAAGCAAAACATTTTTGATCCTTGAAACTGTTCCTCCTACTACCATTCTCTAATCTAATCCATAAATGATTTGTCCATAAACCACATTTTCTCACATTTGAAAGGATTCCTTCTAGGTTTGATCCACTCTTTAATTTCCAATTTCATTGGGAAGTGATCAAAACCTGCCATTAGTAGTATTTTTGCATTTACTAGCTTATCCATACTGAGCTCACCTTTTAGAAAAAATCTGTCCAAATGTTCTGCTATGTAACTGAATCCTTTTCTTTTGTTATTCCAAGTATAAATTCCATTCTTTGTAGTGATATCAATAAGGGAGTCCTTCTGGATCTAGTTTTTAAAATCTTCCATGGCTCTACATGCTGGATTACTTCCTCCATGTTTTTCCTCCTTTCTTAAAATCACATTGAAGTCACCTCCTAAGATGAATTGAATTGATAAAAGTGCTGATTTCATTCCAAACCTCTAGTTTGTCTGTTGTTTGGGTAGGCCCATAAACATTTATTATGATTACCTGCAAATTTGTTTTTATGCTGACTACTCTCACTCCCATCCAATTAGTATGGTTGGTGAGTACTTCAATATTTATTTGCCGAGGGTTCCAAATCATTCTAGGTCCTCCCGAGGCTCCCTATGATTGATGAAATTCTTATTTCCATTTTTCCAATTTCTGACTGAGTTTTATTCCCTCTTCTTTATTTAATTTGGTTTCTTGTAGTAATGAGATATCAGAATCAAATAAGGTGAGGTTACGCTTTAACAAGCATTTTTTGCTAGGGGCATTTAAGCCCCTAGCATTCCAAGTTGTGATTTTCATTGTTCCTTGGGAAGGATATTCCCCTTCCCACTTTGTAGAATATCAAAGATTTTGGTTTGTTCCTTTACCTATCCAACTGCCTCTCTAAGTTCTTTGAGTGATTTCCTTCCATGTTTCTGATTTGATTTCCCACAATTAGGAGTTCTCATTCTTTCCTAGTTCACTGATATGCCTATTCTTTCAAGATTTTGTTATTTTATTACTTTTTTCACAATTGTTGGGTCCTCTATTTCCTGAAAATCTTTTGATATAATTTCTTTGATCATTAGTTTATAAATATGGTATTCCTTGCTTTCTGAGGTTCGATCTAGCCTAGTGTCCTTGACTTCTTTGTTGCCACTATCTTCTTTAGGGCTATTCTATGAATCAATCCCCATTATTTGTTCTTCTATTAAAGAATGTGGCTGCTCTATAGATGACCCTCTCTTTTTTTAATCTGATAGTATATTCTCTAAGGCTGGTTCAAACATATCCTTTCCATTGCTAGGAGTTTGCCAGAATTTTTAGCTTTTCTTTTTCCCTTTTTCCTTGATTGTTATATTGCTCCACTGAGCAGAATCTGCTGGTGGGATGATGACCTCTTCCTCTATAGTTTCCTTTTGAGTACATTTTTCTTGTAAGTTATCTGTGGTCTGTTCATCTTCGTTACTTGATTTTTGAGCTTGATGCATAATTTAAGCATTTTCGATTGGATCTTTTATTTGCTCGTGACTCAGTTTCTCCATCTGCTCCCTTCTAGTGCTAGATATTTCCCTAGTTTCTATAATTTTTATCCTTTTCCCTTTGTGTTCCTTGTGGATTTCTTCTGCTAGTGCACTCTGATCTATTAGATCATTTTGTATCAAGAGGATTTCATGAAGGAGCTTGTTTAATTTTGTAAATTGGAGTCCATTTCTTCTATAGTCTCTTTCTCCAACTGACAACCCTTACACCTTTTGAATTTTTTTAGTGAGTGCTTGTAGTTTATGTTATTCATCCAATCATTCCCTCTCAATCCATCAATTTTGTCTTGTATTGGTTCTTTACTATTTTCTAGCTACCTTTTATTTGGATTGTTGGCTTCTTTCTTTGCATTCTGATTTCCTCTGTAGTTTTCCGACTCTATGATTGCCTCATCTTCCCATGCTTTCTTTTTGCTTTTGCATCTTTTTCAGGTTATGCTATCTTTAATGCTATTTTTGAAATATGATTTAGATAAGTTTGAATCTACAATTTTGTTGATTTCTCCAGAATATTCTTTAAAAGTTAGGTAATAGATGGATCTGTTAGTGATAATCTTCTTGCTTATTGGATGATTTAGATCTAATTTTACTAGAACCCTAATTGTATTTTCTTTGTTTATACTATCTTCAAACCCTATAACTGTTCCTAATGAATTACCAATTTTCTTAACAGTGTTTTCCTCCATTAATTCTAATGGAATTTCAGAGCTTTCCATCCATTTGATCAATTCAATGTTTTTAATGTGATTTTTGTTAAAATTTAGTTTCCATGTTAAGAAATTAATGTGATGCCCTTTGTAAAAATAGTTATTTGATTTCAGAATTTCCTCTTTATCTTTAGGATTTCTACAAAGAATAAACCAATATTGATCTGTAAAGGAGGTAATGTTACTTACCTTGTCACCCCATTTTTTAGCTATGATGCATACCAGTTTGGAACTTTTCCTTGATGGGTTCTTCACAGTCTCTGTTCTTCATTGAGAATCGTTGTCTGGTGTTTCTTGCTACTTTTTTCTTTATAGTTGCTTGACATCGTTCTTTTGATGAGGCAGAATATAAACTACTTTCCCTTGAGAAGGGGATGCTATTCGTGGACTAAAGTCATGTTTATTCCTTAGATGATTGAGCGTGCTTACAAATTTGGGAAAACTCTTTGATGCCAGCCCTAGAGGGACACAATTTGCCTCTGATATAACTTTGGGTCATTCTACTTGCTTCTTCTGGTAGGGATTATTGTCCATCTTAGGGCTAGGGTTTTTCTCATAGACTGGTGCATATTTAGTTTTGCTAAAAAAAATCATTTGCCTTTGAATTCTTGCTTCATTTCCAACTTGCTCTTGTCGATATTGGCTTCATTTTTTCTTGTTTTGCACCATCTGTCATCCTTCTTCGATTTTGTAGTTTTGCCTCTCTTGGATTTCTTTATTTCATTTGTTATGTTGCTTGACCAGGGTCTCAAAATTGCTTTCACCATTGCTATGGGAATTGCTTTGGTTGGATTTCTGTGATGAAAGGGCTTCATACCTATTATTGGTTTTCAAAGGAAGAATAGGTTTCTTCTGCTGTTGGTATGCCGATATTCTCAAATTGGAGCGTTTGCATTTGTTTGCAATTTCACTTTTTTTGCCATCTTTTACAAGGCAGAGCTCTTTTTTAATTAGTAAGAGGTACAGATTAATCTTAACTTTTACTTTAGAACAAACTTATTCTATATTATATTTAGTTTGTTAATGCTTAGCTTTATTTTGTATCTATTATCTTAAATGGTTTAAGATTTCATAAATTATACTATTTTAAAAATTAATCATTAAAATTTTAATTTTTAAAATATTTTTGAATTTGTTAATTTAATATAAATGTTTTATTTAAATAAAACACATGCTCAAAATCACATCACCTTCAAGACTAATACTATATTATTTTCTTTCAAATTGTAGGTATCTAATATACTACTCATACAACTCATTTGACTGCTTTAAAGATCATTATCTAGGTAATTTATATCTATTGTCTTGCTTCAATAATATTTTTCAGTTATTATTTTAATAAATAAATTTCTTACATTGTATTATATTTTTGTGTGATTATATAGCGATTTGAATTATGAAGTTGACATTATGCATGATATAAATTTTAATTATATTCATAGGTTAGATATACAATGGACTTATGTTGCAATGAAAAAAATAGTGTCATACAAATATCAGATACATAAGACACCATAAATGGGCCACCTCCATCAAGTCCTACGATTCCCATAGGTTCAAATGGGTACATAGAAAAACCCATTGAAAATGTAATGAAAAGCATTTGTGGCCATTTCCAAGAGATAGTAACTGATATTGAGAACCTAGTAGTACATATATATGATGTTGACGATACTAATGTCAACGTATCTAGAGAAATAACATCCTTCATCTGAAAAATCAACTTGCAAATATATGAAGCATTGAAGTATTTGTCAAAGAGATGTTTTATAATAAACATTATGATTTAAGGAACTTTCAAATATTATGTGATGATTTCTTATGTCACTTGAACAAATAGATATTGTAATAGGGTTCTTTGAGTTCGTGTAGTTACAAAAACCACAACTAAATAAATTGTTCAACTCTCAAATGTTACAGGAGATATTAACACCGAGGCTTCTTTAAATTCATGTACTTGCAAAAACTACAAATAAATAAATTGTTGATAATGTTTGTCCCACCAGATCAATGTAAATGTACTTTTATATTCTTATTCATTATTTATGTATGAGTATTACTTAATCAATTAAAAAGTAAATGTGTCTTTGATAAGTAAGCATCTATTCTACAAATACAAACACAATATTAAAATAGATAGATGAATTACTTAGTCATGAATTATATAGAAGTATATATTTAATCATATTTTTGTCAGTTGTATTAAAATATACATTATTTTTTTATATTATATTTTTTTTCAATATCAGCTATGGGATGTCCAAAATGAAGTTTTGAATCAGAAGACCAACATAAACTATATATAAAAGAATACCAAAGAGAGTATCGTAGAAACTATCATAGACAAAGAAGAGAACAACAAATAGGCTCTCAGATAGAAAAGCAAAAAAGAACGCGCAACAAAGTTGATAGAGAAAGATATGCAAAAAAAAGGAGAATCAAAGTGTAAAACATTTGGAAGTTGACAATAGTGAGGATACAACTCTGCAAATAAATGTTCATCAAATGACACCTGCACAAACCTCTAATTCTCAATGTCAAGAAAGACAAGTGGATCATGTCAAACCAAATGAGACTACCTATCCTCATTTGAATGGAAATATTCAATTCAATGATGAATATGAAAATTCAGTCTCAATAGATCGTGTTCAAGAAATACCTCAACGTGAAAATTCATTACAAATGAATTTAGGTGTTTAGTGTAGTTTCCACAATGTACACAATTCTATTGGTTCAGTTCAATTTGATTTGAAAAGATTCCAAATGTAGTTTAGATCTCAACTGGATAGTTTTTAGAACCCCAAAGATGTGTTATGTCTATCAATAATCATATATTGGAATCAAAGTATCCCGAAGTTATGAAACTCCTATATGCAACAGATGTAGACAAGAAAGAGGAATTCATAGGTTTTCATCATCAAATAATATGGATCCTAGGCCAAAAGTAGAGGATTTTTCAAAATTGACACAAGTAGAGGAAATGTTGATTGCATGTGTAAGCCCAATACTACAAGTGATTCATGCAACAGGTGGTCAATATTAATATAAAGGGCACACGATCAGTTTTCCTCAAAATGTACAATAGGTTTCAAAAATATTGCCACACACAATACAAAATTTTCCCATTATTATTGTTAGAAGAAGGAATCAACGTGGCACAGATTATAATTTCATTGTCAATAGAGATTGTGTTTACAAAGCACTGAAATACAAAATAGAGCATGAAATTTTTTATTCAAATGTTATTATTGATGAAAATGCTCTCAATGACCTACCAAGGAATACAGATGAAAATATATATAGTAGATTAACTATAGTAAAAATGGAATTTGACTCAAATACTAATGAAGTCACATATGTTGGTCCTATATTGGAGATTGATGAAGGTAATACAATAGAGCACACTACATCAATGGCTTGAAAACCACCAAATGCCCAAAGAGAAATGGAATTAATTCAATTATGGGTTAATAAACCTAATGCAAAACCAATAACATTGATTGATTGGTTTGGTATTGGTGCTTCTCCTGTCAATGAGTAGGTAACATCAGGTTTACTAGACATGTCATTTCCAACACTATTCCTTGATGGAAGATGTGATTGGTTAGAACCATGAATGAGGCATGTACATCTACATGAATTTGTCAAGCATTTATTATGATATAGGGATCATAGGTTTGGTAAACATCCATGATTTAGATATTTTATGATGAACATGATAATGAGACACCGAGCACATAATTTATCTGTAGTGTTTGTGAAAAGAAATATCCAAGACATGCCCATTACTATTAATGAGCTATGTGAGCATATGAAACTAATACCACAATCTCATTTAGCTGATAAGTTGATGTGGTTTGGAACAACGTTAAGGGGAACACGGTCATATTGGACTAAATGTTGTGCAAAATTGACATACATGCTTCACCAAATTGGCACTCCAACAATATTTTTCATCTAAAGTGCAACAGATATGCAATGGCCTGATCTACATGCTCTCATGCCTGGAACATGCCCAACCAATATGCGAGAAGCTCAAAATTAGAGAAAACAAAATGTTATCAACTATCCTCATATAGTTGTACATTACATGCATTTAAGACATACAATATTCAAAAAAGAAATTCTAGAAAATGGAATGGATGTCAAAGATTTTTGGTGTAGGTATGAATGGAAACATAGAGGTTCTCCACATGTGTATGGATTTTTATGGATCAACTTTGCTCCCAATATGGACATTATTGATTGGTCAAATGAGGAGGAACAAAGAACAACTGAGCAATACTTTCATTGCATTATTCATGCATGGAATCCTAGAGAAGATAGACACCAAATAAATATATAGGTTTTTTCAAATTGTTTTTCTATAAAATACCTTATTATTATATAACATATTGTTCCAAAACTATATTTATAAAATAAACATATCTCAAATATCTTTATTTTCTTGTAGGCATTCCAAAATTTTGGTCAACATCTGTGTCTCAAAAATACAACACAACTTACCAATATGGATATTGACAATGACTATGAACAATTACTAAACTATGTTGAGTGTCACATAGTTTGTAGAGAGGGTGTATGTCTATGCAAAAAAAAGGAAAGATGGTTTGCAGGTAACTATTATAGTTATTAATATTTGTATAGTACAACATATTATTTATTTAATGAAATAATTAATCATTCACCTTCTTATAATGTTTTCAGATATCATGCTCCTTGGCCATTGAATCTTACTGGATCTAAATTATATGAAGACATAGGAACAGGTGAATTTTTTTTTAGCCAACAAGAAATGATGATAGAGTGAACTCACATAATCGTCACATATTGCAATTATGGAGAGCAAATATAGATTGGCAACCTATTTTGTCCAAACACACAGTCATTAAATACATAGTAAAGTACGCATCAAAAGCTGAGAAGAGCTCTGAAACATACCATCGGATGTTGATGCCTCTTTCAAACATGGAAAACCCTGATGATTTAGTTGAATGTGCATAGAGAAGGCTTCTAATAGAAACTATGATGGGAAGGGACATTGGAGCTCAAGAAACATGTCACATGTTGTTAGAGCTTCTGCTCATGGAGAGTGGTAGAAGATTTGTCAATCTAAATGTCTCACATGAAGTGTTCTAATCTATAACTCTGAATAATGTGGAGAACTATGATGAAAAAATAAAATGTTTCATTTATGGATATAAACAAAGGCCTCTTTGTATGGAAGGCATTGTACTAATTGATGCAACCAAATCATGGATACAACTCTAAAAGAAAAAGAGAAAATAAATAGGAGCCAAGGGAAAAAGCAGCTATAGTTAGAGTTTTTCCAAGATTTACATCCATTCCTTGACGTGCTTCACAAAAATGGTCAGAATTTTGTTTTACAAAGTTATTACTATACAAACCATTTCGTGACATAGAAAGGGATATTGGTGTGTATACTGACTCCATAATAGAAAAGTGGGACTCATTCAGTTAAATAATGCTTAGCATGTACAAAGAGAAATAATTATAGAGGAAAATGAAAATATTAATGGTTCAGATATTGAAGAAGATGAACCTATTGTAAGTAATACTATAGAGAATGAATGGGAAATCATATCTAGACTTCATAATGGTCAAAATATGCAAGTATAAGAAATAGATATGTCAGGAAGAAGAGACATTGATAACAATACAAATTGGTCTATTAAATATCAAGGTGAGGAGTGTACAATGGGAGTAGTCAATTTCATTAAATATATGAAGGAAAATGGATGTCTCATATATGATGATATTCCTCAATGCTTCAATTATACAACCCTTAGCAATAAACAACAAAAGGAAATGAACATAGTTATGACACACTATCATACTAATGAAGATAGAGGCTCATTGTTCATGATAATTCAAGGAACAATAGGAATAGGAAATTTGTATTTGATTGATGTGATTCGTGAAGCCCTTCAAAATGCATGTTTGTCGGGTCCTTCTCACCTTCTTTTATTAGCACCAATAGGAGTTGCAACATTTAATATTGGAGCTTTCACTATTCGCTCAAAGCTAAGAATACTAGTAAGAGATTTCTCACAGCTAGAAGGATCAAGTCTTACAAGTTTCCAAGAGGAAATGAACATATCAAATACATATTGATTGATGAAATGAACATCATTGGTCAGACTATTTTGAAAACATAGATTTAAGATTAAGGCAAACATTTCCACAAAGTTCAGACAAAAGCTTTGCAAGTATGTTTTCACTTCTATTAGTACATGTTATCATATTATGCCATATTTAGTACAACATATAAATATTTAACACATTATAAATTTTGAACAACTTACTAATTTTTTAATTTTAAATTTGTTTAGGTATATCTATGATTTTTGTCGGAGACTTGGTCAATTGCCTACAGTGAGTGATATACCTACATATGATAGCAAAAGATGAGCAAAATTATTGTGGGAGGAATTGAAAACAATGGTAACTTTAGATAAGATTTTTAGACAAGAGAAGGAAAACATTGAACAAAAGAGATTTCGTCAGCTTCTAACAAATCTTAGAGATGTTGACCCACAAATTGAAGACTGAAAATTACTTATGATGAGAACTCCTATAAATTTAAATGCTGCAATAAATGATGAGTTTCAAAATTGTGTCCATTTGTTCTCCACAAATGACAATGTTTATAACCGTAGTAAGATAATGTTACATTCATTAAACCATCCTGTTGCATGAAGTCTTGCAACAAAAGTGGTGAGTTTGAATGCAATAGAAGATTGTTCAAATGGAGAGCTTGAGATTGAATTATTAATCAGTAACAATTCAAGAGTGATGTTGACTATAAATCTTTGGGTAGAGGCAGGTCTTGTAAATGGAGCATTGGGGTATATTAGAAAGATTATCTACAAGCCATAAAGTAATCTGCTAGAGCCACCAACATATGTTTTGGTTGAATTTGATAATTACACTATATTACCTTTTCAAGAGCATCAACTAAATATAGTCCCAATAATACCAATACAAAGGGGTAGAACTCTTCAACTACCTTTAAGATTGGCATGGACATTGACTATTCATAAATCATAAGGACTAACTCTCTCAAAAGCTACAATTGACATAGGTCCAAGAGAGAGAACAAGTTTGACATTTGTGGCAATATCTCATGTGAAGTCTTTACAAAGTCTTAAAATAACACCACCATTCACATATGACTATTATGAGAAAATGAAAAATGACATACAACTTTCCAAAAGAAAAGCTGAAGAAAATAGACTCAAATGTTTAGAAGAATATTAAGGTATTCATTTTATTTTTGAAATTGCTTTAATTACAATATATTGGTCCATTATATAAGTTCAAAATATAATGATTTTAAAATGGTTGCATCCATATAAACTTGCATGTATATATAATTACATAAAATTAAAAACTACAAATTGTTTTTTCCTATTGATGTTCAAATTTAAATTATCTTAAATTATATATACTAAAATTGCTTTGGTTTTGTTTGATTCTTAGGTAACACTTTTCTCTATGGATCTATCAGACAATGAATCTGAAATTGTTGATGCAAGTCCAAATATCTCAGCCAACTCTACTCCATCTGATGAAACACCTATTGATAAGTGCACAACCTTAATTTTACAGTGTTGCTCTAAAATTTTTCAAGATATTGAAAACACTGCATTATCCAAAGATTATGTTGAAAAGATAGAAATAATGAAGATGAAATATGTTGCACAAAAGGTTAAGGAAACATATACAAAGGTGGTTGCCTTCACAAGTTTTATGGAAGAAGTATATTGTGATCACTTGCTTAATAAAGGTCGTAATACTATTCTAATTACTGAAGAATATGTAATGTATTTGCACCATTACAATGAGGTGCTCTTTATGCAATTTCCACTTTGTTAGCACAAAAATTTTAAATAAGAGTTATTTGAACCATTTATAAACTCTTCAATTGTGATATAAACTACAAGGTTTGACCTATGATTTGTTATGCTCTATAATTTATATGCTAATGGTTGTAGAACTTTTTCAACTATTTTGAATCAAATAATTAGTTTGCCTTAAACTCCAAGCTTTGTGTAATGGTTTAGACTGATGATTGTGACTTGTAATATCACCAAACTTCTAAATAACCGTTATTTGAAACATTTATAAACTTCTAAATTCTATCAATACACTATATGGTTTGACTTATGAAATTTATTATGGTTTATAATTGATATGGTAATGGTTGTACGACTATTCCAATTTTTTTGAATCAAACAATTCATATGGGTAAATATGAACGATTGCATATGCCATTTTAATTATTTTTGCTTCAACTCCAATCCTTGTGTAATGGTTTAGATTGATGAATGTGATTTGGGTAAATGCTTTAATAGCATATTCTTAAAATGATAAAAAATTATAGATTTAGTTTATATTTTAGATAATAATATGAAAAAATATTTCAATTCTACTTATATGTCCTCCAAAATATACTCTATTATAAAATATAGAAATAATTTGTAACTAAAATGTAAATGAAAAATTGAATTGTACTATTGTAAAATGTTATAATTTTACTTACCATATATGTCTTCAAAGTTATACTCAATTATACCTAAATATGCATTTTGTTAGTATAATTATCATATACTATGTTTCTGATTAATTTAACAAAATTAAAATATTATTCAAATACTTGTATTTTTATTCATATGTATTTCTTTTTACCAATGTCTAAAAAATGACGAAAAATAAATATTGTTTAAATACATTTATTTTTATTAATATGTATATCTATTTAGTAATGACCAAAATATTGTCAAAAATCTTACACATAGAAATTGTAGTTATCATACATGTATACCATGTGCGTGGTTGCTACTAGCTTATCTATATTTATTCAAATAATATCTATATTGAATATGTAGATCGATATCTTTTGGAAAGATATCGATCAACATATTTAATATAGATATTATCTCAATAAATATATAGAAGATATTGATTGGTATATTTACTATATATATTATCTAAATAAATATATATAAGCTAGGGGAGGACTTATACTTAAACACCCTAAGTTTGCGCTTATCAAAGTCTTATGTAAAAAATTTAAATTGCTCCCAATTTTTTAAGCACCTTACTTGGGGAGTCACCTAGGGTTTCAAGTCCACATCACCCGTTATGATGCCACATTAATATGCTTTTTGTCAAGTTGTCCAAAACAAGTCAAAAAAAAAAAAAAGTGAGACCAATGGTTGTGCATAAAAAGTCCCTATAGTTGAACAACTATGTGACATCCCATCATTGATTAATTTTTATAATTCAGAGTACATTTTATTCAATTTTGGGTAGTATAGCAATTTTATTCAATTTTATACAATGTTGTTGAAAAAATTAAGGATTAAGTCAAGAAGTGTAGATATCAAGTGAACAAATCCTATCACAACTATTAGAAAGGCATTCAAATACTCGGTCATCTCTGCTAGTACATTTCAATGCTCTTCACTCACAAATTAATGGTACTATGAATGGCGGATCCTTGAGGATGGAAAACAATTACGGCCAGCTAAATCCGCAGACATTCTAATGTTCACTGCTAACTGTAAATTGAAAAACAATTATGGACAACCAAATTCTATTGTTGGAACTGCAAGCAAAATCCTATTGTCAGAGCTTGGAAGGCCCAGAAATAATTGAGAGACATTTTCTTTCGGCTAATTTTATGCTCTGTCAAAAATGGTGGCCGACTGGTTATAAATTATGGAAAATGTGCTTCAAATTTCAAATTCTTCTTCTTTGTTCTTCTATTATATGTATAAGGACAGAGCGAGGCACTCCTGAAAATGAACCCTGTTTATGATATCATGGAATTCTCTTGTTTAAATTCTCTGGTTTTTCTGTTTCCAACGCTCTTCTTGGGCATCATATATGCTTGTTCCATGTGGAACTGCAGCACTTCTAAATCATCTCCAGAGAAGACGAAGAACCATTGTCATACGGATTCATATAAAAGGATATGTTCTTCTGCTTTTGCTCTTTTCAAGGAGGGGTTTAAGGGTTTGAAGCAGAGGCAAATTCACTTGGAGAAAAATGCCGAGCCCTCGAGTGAAGCCTTTGAACTAGCGGAACCTCCTCAACCTATGCTTGAAAGTAGATTAGAGTAGATTAGCACAAGCATTTCAAAAGCTGCAGCAGAAAACGAACTGTTAACTCCACTTTGCAGCAATTCTCTCAGTGTGGAAAATTTAGGGCTCTGCTTCAAATCGTCAGAGGAATTATCTTGTGCCTTTACAAATGGACGAGTTCAAGTTAGTGGTAAGAGTAGGAAGAGCAGAAGGGAAAACATTTCTGAGCTTACAGAAAGGATTAAGGTTTATGTTAGGGCTAGACCTCTGTCGAAAAAGGAAGAAAAAATGGGTGCCCGTAGTTGTGTTGGTGCCGTGAGCGACAAGGACCTCTTGTTGAAAGAAATTGGAAACAAGGAAATTTCAAGTTCGAAGAAGAATTGTGCTCATACTTACACTTTCGATGCAGTTTTCCCTGAATATGTTGAGCAACAAGAAGTTTACAATGCAAGGTAGTTAATTTCCTCATTCACCCTACTTTCTTTACATAGTTCGCGTTGCATAAAATATGCTTCATTTTCCCCAGGAATGAATTCATGCATTCTAATCATTCATCATCGCTCAAATGTAATACAAACTGAATTTACTTTCCCCTGTCTTCTAATTTCTACGATCCCATCCTTGCGAAGATTTCTAAAGCTTGCAATTATACGAAAATAAAGGGAAATGGTGGAAAAAATCCAGTAGCTTAGCATCATATGTATCCAAAATTACAGCTAATAAGACTGTTAACGACCAAATAGTAAACAATTGTTTTGTTTGGCTTTATTTTTTATAGGAAAATTTGCATTATAAAATCTGTTTATTACAAAAAACAAACGTGGTTTCGATTACAGAGATGGTGGCTTAATGGGATGACACTATTCTGGGTTATTAGAACACATATATCCGTTCCTTGCGTCTTTATATTTCTCTGCTGTCTTTTTGATGGAGAGACTCTTGTTAGCAACTTATATAGTCAGAAAACCTATATAAAACAGTTTGTTTTAGCTGTTGACCATTTAAATTAGTGAATAGAATGAATCATTTTAGTTAGCGAATACCCAATCTGTTCCCCTGAGAACAAAATCTATGTTATATTTGCAATATCGCTTATCATATGTTTGTCATTGTTTGATGTGCCTCTACACCAAATGTTTGAAGACAAGTGTCAAGGCAGGACTTTGATATATAAGCACATTGTAATCCCTGACTCAGATTAGGTGATCTCATTTGGAGATTACACTTGAACTTCTTTGTGGCAAACAACTGAGGATTTGATTTCACCTTCATAGGTCCTAGTTTTGACTTTGCTTCCAAGCTGTGCGATGATATCAGTGTTATAATTGCCTATATTTAGTGGTTACCTGATCATCATTTCCTTGTATTTTATGGGCAGCTTGTTGAGGACCATATATTAGAAATTTATTGCCGGTTAACTGTGTTAAATTGATTTAGATACGTGTTTTTTCAGAAATATCTGTGATACTTACAGTAGAAGTGAATAATAGATTCTGACTAGGCTACCATGTTGAACTAGGCTACTGTGTCGATATTTGATAAGTGTTCTTATTTAATTGCCACAAATATATATGATATTTCTTGTAATCTAATCTTGATTCGTGACAAAAATATTTCAATTTCTAGGTTGAAACATGTGAGAAAAGAAATTCAGTTAGATATTACTCAATTTCAATTGTGGATAATAGGATTTGCAACACGTAGACTGTCTAAAAAAGAAAAGTTCAGATTAGCTTCCATTTTAATATTGTTTGTAGTTGTGCTGAATTCTATAGAATGTTCTGTAATAGATTGGAATGAATGTGTGTAGCACTGGGGAGCTTGTTGATGTTGTTCTCCATGGAAAAAATGCATGTGTGTTTTGTTATGGAGCTACAGGGGCAGGCAAAACTCATACAATGTTGGGAACCGTTGAGACTCCAGGTGTGGTGGCCATGTCGATAGAAGATATCTTTACAAAGATTGGGCAGCAAAAGTGTCACCATGAACCAGTGATTACGCTTTCATATATTGAGATTTAGAATGAATCTGTGAAGGATCTCCTCTCCCCTAGCAGGCCTCTAGTTCTGAGAGAGGATAAACAGGTTTTCTACAGTCCTATCTCAAGCTTTTTGTGTGAATATCTAGGGTTTCTTTTATTGACCTAAATGAACCGTCATTCCTTCAGGGCAATGTATCATTACTAGGGATCACACAACATAGGGATTATTCAACTAAAGAGGTATGATTTTCACTTTTCTGCTTAAATTTTGATACACAGCAGAGAAAATTATACAACGAACTCTAGAGTTTTGTAGTCTTCTGGATTTTTTGTTTCCTCCAGCTGTCCTCATCCCGATGATGGATCACAGTGTGTGATTCAAAAAGTTGATGCAAAAATTATTTACAAAATCAAATCCAGAAGACTACAAAACTCTGAACTTTGATGGATTGTGGAAATCTATTTACACTAATACATCAAACTTTTATAAATAAGCTTGCAGGTAATGGAATTGCTTCAACTAGGAACTCAGAACAGAACTACAGCGTCCACAGGAATGAATGAGACTTCATCTCGATCTCATGCTATTATTTAGGTATTGTGCTTAATACTTGCATTAGGTCAGCTAATAATACAAATTGGATAATCTAATTGAGAAATTTTGACTTAAGATTATGTAGGATGAATCCTAAACTTTTGCTCTTTAAATCTATTATTGTTGCAGGTTGTGGTGGAATGGAAAGTGGTTGAGGAATTAAACACTGAAATTCGCAAGGGTAAATTATCTCTGGTAGATTTGGCAGGGTCTGAGAGGGCTGTGGCCACATATCAAAGGACAGTCAGATCTACGGAAGGAGCCAACATAAACAAATCACTATTGGCCCTTAGCAGCTGCATAAATGCTCTGGTAGAAAGGAAAAGTCACATACCTTATAGAGATTCAAAACTAACTCAACTTCTGAAGGTGTGAATATTATTATCCATGTGATATATCATATTTTCCATCATCTATTTTTCTCACTTGTAAGCTTTTAGAAAGACATTATAAGGAATTTGCACAATATATTTCTACATAACAATTGCAAATGTTCGAATATACAAAAGAAAAACTTAGCTGGCAGGGTCTTTTAAGGACTGACCATGATAAGCGTTGGGTGATTGCAGGATTCATTGGGTGGAACTTGCCAAACTGCCATTATTGCAAATATCAGTCCAAGTAATCTAGCTTATACAGAAACAAAAAACACTCTTCATTGGGCAAATCGAGCAAAAGAGATTTGCACAAGAGTAAGACATGACTAGATTTAAATCAATTTGTATTTTAACAGTGTACTTTTTATTTGGAACTTGTCAAGAAAACCACCTTTGATGGGGAACACTATGATATTGCAGGTTTGCACTGCAAATGAAGTGGAATTTCAAATTGAACACTCCGAGTTGCTTCTTGAAATGCAAAAGGAGATTTGACAATTGAGATTGCAGAATGATCAGTTGCAGCAAAAGTTAATTGCTCTTGAAAACCGAACATTAAATTCTACTCCTTATGGACTTTCATCATTTCCAGTGCTTCCATTTCCTTGTACTTTCCATACTCCCAGGCCCAACTTGTCCTATAATGGACATTCTATAGAGAAACATGCGAAGGAAGTTAACATTCAAGGGCTAAAGATGAATCTTAAAGCTTTTAAAGAGGAGTCTGCTTTGAAGGAGAAACAGCCCACCTCCCATCTTTTGTCTCGTAAATCTGATCAATGTGAAAGAAAACCTAGCTTCCCACATGTAGAACTGAAGAAGTCATCTCCATCTTCCTCCACCGTGTCTATGTTTCCTGTATCAAGGAAAAAACATGCCTTTAAGGATACCACCAGACCACTTGCAGCTCTGGAAAGCACAAGTAGGAACAACACCAAGGATGCACCTTCAATGCAAAAAAAGGTAAGCCACATTTTAAATAAGGATTGCATTTTGTGAAGACAGCAGTAGTCCTTTTTGACTTATGTACTGGTTGCTTCTTGTATCCCAAATTTATATGCGAACAGAAACAGGGGCAGACCAGTAGGCGGCCTGGTTTACGCTAACATCTCTTGCTCTCTTTCACCCTGATGATGGATCACGTAGTCTGATTTGAAACGTTGATGGTAAAAATCTTGACACAATCAAATCCAGAAACAAATTAATCTAATACAAAAGGTTGTGAAAATTTGATCTTTTTAATTACCAGTGGAACGTTAGCTGTTGAAGACATGAGTTCCATTTGTCCTCTCTCAGGTAGCATAAATTTACCAAGACACTCAAAGAATTGTCCAAAGATGAGAATGAGCCTCCCCATGAGATTGAACTGCTTGAAGGATTTGAGAAATACAATTTATCATTCATACAAGTCCTTTGGTAAGGTGGTGATGGCAAATCTAACAATGCCTAGTCAAAGAGATTAAAAGATTGTAAGTTTTTTTGGAGTGGTTTTACTTCTTATTTTTAATAAAGATGACCATTTGTCTGCAATTGGTAAGGTTTGAAATTACCTTTTCCTTGATTTTTACTTCAAGCAACTCTTGCTTTTTTGCTTTATACAAGTAAGGTTTCCCTGTACTCAATTACCTGCTAAAAACTAACATCTTTATAATTCGCTTGCTTGAAATCAAATCACATGACACATAAAAGGATATAATCATGGTGTATGCAGAAGTTTTTTTTTTGGGGCAAAATAACATATTTGCAACCTGAAAGATTCGAAGAATTGAAAGATCCTAGCAAGGCATCATAGCTGGAAATAATTATTTGTCTTGCTTTTCTAGAAACTGTTCACAATCAACGAAAAATGTTTTATCTTGCATATTGAAAAGTACTGTTCTGCAAAATGGAGAGGTAACTGATAACTAAAAGACACTTTTCATCCATGTAGCTGGCAAATACCCATGCTCAATTCCTGTGAATTCTATGTATTTAA
Organism: Cupressus sempervirens; assembly: GCA_028749045.1. Classification (NCBI taxonomy): domain Eukaryota; kingdom Viridiplantae; phylum Streptophyta; class Pinopsida; order Cupressales; family Cupressaceae; genus Cupressus; species Cupressus sempervirens. Next base: position 699,939,187 of record CM053785.1, on the reverse strand, counting down.
TTTTCTTTCAAGGTTCGTTGCAATCTGAGATCATCTGTGTAAAGTACATCTGAAAAAAAATGCTCGCATAGTATTTATTCAGAAGTGCTGTCATAATCACCATGAACTGTGAAATATTCAGGTCTGTTATACGATGGTATCTACTATCGAACTTCAGGAGAATATATAATACATTGGATAATGATTAGTTTAGAAATATAAAATGTGTTAATTCACAAAACAAAGAATTGAAAAATTTACATAGCCATTCTTAACTAGTGTTAGAAAGGGGAATTTTTTTTTATACGAGTTTTGTTTTTAAGATATGGTCTTTGTATCTCATGTGTGTTCTTTTTTAAAGCAAAAGTGGGGGAACCATTAGAATATATATAAGATACCTTGATTCAAAGGCCCAACTAAGAAAGAATCATAAAGAAAACTCAGTATCCTTGCTAGGTTACAACATTGAACGAGAGCGAAGACAGAGAAAAAATTTGAGCACACAATTTCTGGTTGGGGATACATGTTTTTCACAAGAGCGAGGCCCAGATACACTCTAGACAAACAATAATTTGTGAAAGGTTTGACAAGAGAGGAACAAAATCAGAAGACCAACACTTTTAGGCTGATTTATACTCGTTCAGAGCATATTAATTTCCCCAATTTAGGAATCAGATTAGAGATATGTTTTGCTAGAAAAGACTCAATAAAGTTATTGTCACATCCATGATTTGATAAGCAGTCAGCCACCTTGTTACCTTCTCTTAGCGTGTGTGTTATGCAAGTATTTTGAAATGATTGAAGTAATCGCCAAATCTGATTCATAATATACTATAATTTCCAATTGTGAACAATCTTTGATGTGCATGCATCAATTATCACTAGGGAATCCCCTTCAAAACCAGTCCTTGAAATAGAGCACGAGCCTCTACCATGTTGTTTGTGCCTGGATTAATGGGAGCTGCCTTAACCGCCAATACATTGCTTAACCAATCTCTGATGCAAAATCCTATACCTAAAATTTTGGGGTTGCCTCTTGAAGCTCTGCCAAAGTTTATTTTGACAAAATCTCTAAAAGGGGGATGCCAATTGATAATGAACCTATCTTTGGCATGAATGGATTTCCAGTTTGGAACTAATCTGACTGGAATGAAAATGAATTTCCATTTATTTAAAATCATAGTCCCAATGTGAAAAGTAGTGATTACATTTGACGTTGGATAGATTAGAGTTAGCTATCTTTGAGATTGAAGTTTCCAATTGTTCAATAACTTGATCAATGGAAGAGACATCTTTCCTGAAAATTATTTTATTACATTCCCACCAGATAGCCCAAACAACTAAATAAGGAATACATTTCCAGAGGCAAGCATAAGTGGAGGTAGTGAATAGAAGAGGCCAGGATTCAAACAAGTACCAAACCTTGTGTGGGAGTAGCATGCACACATTAAATTTCTTGAGGACAAACAACCAATAGGGATGTGCAAATTTAATTAATCAATAAGTGGTCCATTGTTTCCACTCCTTCCCAGAAAATGACACAAATGAAAGGATCTACAATTCCAAACTTAGAGAGTTTGTCACTCGTTAATATTTTCTTCCTGAGGGCTAACCACCTCAAACGACTTCTCTCCTAGGACCCCTTCCCCAACTCCGGGGACGTCACCTCCATGGTCCACTCACCTGCGTCCACCTTGTGGGAGTCTGCCCTTCTCTCCATTCCCCACTGCACCTTCTCACTCACCCCTAGCCCCACTCGTAGGTCTTGCCCCATGAATCAATGGTTTGATGAGGATTGCAAATCCTTTCATCGCAAGCTTTGCTCTGCTCCATCCACTACTTTCTCCTCTTCCTCTTAGTTGAGGTTCAACTGCTACCGCTTTCTTTGCCATAAGAAACGAAATTTCACTTTCCTGTAGTGTAAGTCTCTTTGTGCCATATTTTTCTAGTCTCCAGAGCTCTTTTAGTGCACCATGTTTTCTCGCCACCCCTTGCCTCCCTCTACTCTGGACCTCCACTCCCTTGCCTCCCACACCTTCACTCTCTATGATATTCCTGGCCAACCCCTTCTCCATCTCATCCTCTTCTCCACCCATTGCCACCTCTTCTCCTTTTCCCACATTTGTGAAGCAGTTAGAGTGATGAACAGTAGTAGAACTCCGGATGAGGAAGGATTTCAAGTGGAAATTTTCAAGTTGGGTATCTCTGTCCTGGGTCCCTTTCTTATAGTGCTCTTTAATTGAGTGGTTTGTGTCGGCTTCCTCGATTCTTGGTCACGACATATTATCTATCCAATCCATAAATTTGGGCCAGCTTCGGACCCCGAAAACTATAGGACCATCATGGTTGGGCATACCTTCGCCAAACTCTATGCGACTATACTAAACAGTATCCTATCTACTGAGCTCGATCAGCGACATTGTTGGGCTAGGGGTCAAGTTGGGTTTCGTTCAAACTTTCAGACCACTAATCATATTTTGACTTTAGGGGCAATCATTGAGGAGGCTCACCACCACTTGGTGAAAGTTTATTGCTGCTTTGTTGACTTCCGCAAAGCCTTTGACTCTATTCCTTGAGTGACTCTCTTTCAGCATCTTAGGGATATCGAGATCTTAGAGATTCTTCTTACAACTATTATGAGGTTATACGAGCGCATCGAGGGTAGATTTAGGACTCCACAGGGCTTCTCTGATCCTATCCATAGTACTATTGGGGTGAAACAGAGATGTCCTCTCTCCCCCACTCTTTTTGGCATCTACGTCGACGAGCTTGAGGCATTTCTCTGTAATTGCTCACTCCCTGGTGACGGTTGTTACTTACATCAGGTATTGATCTCTATTCTCTTATTTGTTGATGATGTGATTCTCCTAGCATCTTCTCTCGATGGTCTTTAGTGGCTCCTTGATGGCTTGGCCTCTTCCTGCGACTCACGTGAGCTAGTTGTAAATCTGGGCAAGACTCGGGTTATGGTCTTCAATTGTTTGAGGACATCTCATCTCCATTTTTACTTCCAGAGTACCGAGATCAAGATTGCATCTCCATATACTTACTTGGGGGTTAAGTTTTATGGACTTCGTTTCAGTCTAAGACTAGCCATGCAACCTAGAGTCAACAAGGGGCTTGGCTCCCTTGCCATTCTTGAGCGACAGTGTTTTCGACACCACTTCTAGGACACCATGACTAAGATGTCTCTTCTTGACTCCCTGGTCAAGTTGATTGTCCTTTATGGCTCTATTGTTTGGGGCCCCTCCCTCTTGGAGTTTGACTAGGCCTCTGTTGAGAGAGTCCAAACTCTTTTCCTTTGGTGCATTATCTGATGTCACTGGTTCACACCACACAACATTGTTCTGGTGAGTTTGGTGCTCACCCTTTCAGATTGGGAACCATCTTTGATTTAGTTTGGCTTCTTCACCAGCTTCGGAGCTTTGCCTATTCCTCTGATGATCGTCATAGATATTCCTACTTGGCTTACTGTTCTTCTATGGAGGTTGCAGATTCAGACTTTGGTCATAGGTCTCGTTGCTGGTACACCTAGGTCTTTGCTCTCTTGGGCTCGATTGGTATTAGCTTGGATCGTCTTCCCACCTTCCAAATTTCTCTGGACACTCCAGCCCATCTTCTTCAACCCTTCAGGAATTGAATGAGCATGTTAGAATTGACATCTATAGACAGTATGTTATCACGACATGGAAGAATCCCCAGGTGGGCTCCATTCGTGCATGGCCTTCTATGCTGAGCACTTTCTTGATATCCACGACGAGATCATCTTATGTCCCTAGTGTCTCACTTGTTGTTGGACTCATGCTTTTCGCATCTCCTTGGGATCTTTTAGGGTGGGATCTCACTGGCTATGTATTCAGACTGATCACTAGATTGGTAGGGAGGACAGGATCCATCAGCTTTGTCACCTCGGGGAGGTCGAGACCGAGTCTCACTTTATTTTTTGTTGTCCCATTTACTATGAGATCTGAGGGAGATTCTACTATTTGTTCAGAGAGTGTTGGTCTCTTCCCTCATTCTTTAGATATATTGATCAGGACTATCTTGCACTCTACCTTCAAGAGACCATGCAGCTTTGCGAGCACACTATATAGCTTCAACTTTTCTCGACTTTGACCCCTACGCAACTCATCACCTCTTTCTTCAGTTCTATAGTTCCTGCCCGAGGATTGAAGCGGCCTCTCTGCACTATTTCTATTCACACTAGATCTGTGAGACCCCACAGATATTATACTTGGCAACGTTCCTCTAGTAGACCTCAGAGGTGACCTTTTAGAGTATCTGATTGCCCTAATGTCCACCTTTCCATTTTGGACTACTTTCTTATGAGGAGTTCTTAACTGTTGTTATTTCTTTTTCTTAGTTCTTTTGCTATTTTGCTTTCATGTTCTTTCTGTGGACACCATTTGTTGCTCCCCTGTTGGCATTTTCCCTTTTTACTATTTCCAGTGCCTTAGACCCTCGTGGGTTTCTTGTTGGGCATTAATAAATTTATCTTATCTTATCTTATCTTGCTTTAGGGAGGACAGTGGGGTTCCAACTAAAAAAAATGCTCTGCTCCTACTGTTTTTGTTATCAAACTATTGGAGGGTCATATATCCTTCCTTGATCGAGTACTCACCATCCTCAGAGGGTACCCAAATCAGTTTGTCCTCTTGGTTCAATAAGAAAATAGACCATTGTTGAAGAATATTAAGGAGAAGGATGGATTGATGATCACTGAGTGAGAGATTTGATAAGTCCTTCCAAATTACTTTTCTTGAGGAGATTTCCATAGCCAATACATAGTCCAACAAATAAGATCCCCAACAGTCGGTCGAAATGGTCATGACATCTTCATATTGATCTAATTGGGAGAGGGGAGGGAGGCCATTCCACGAGTCTGATCAAAATTTGACACTACAACCATTGTTTACTTCCCAAGTTATGTACTTTGTAACAAGGTCTCTAGAATTAACCATGAAGTTTCATATTACTAATCCCTTAGGAGGGTCAAGAATGAAGAATATTTAGGAGGGATTCCTATCATCTAAGTATTTCTCTTGCAAGATTTGGCACCATTTAGATTGAGGCTTGGAGTACATTTGCCAAACAAGCTTTCCCTCAAATGCTTTGTTTCTATGGGCAAGATTATGCAATCCAGAGTTTCCCCATGTTTTTTCGTTTGAGCCATATTTTCTAGAGAGATGAGGGGAATCTTCTTATTTTTAGACATGTTACTTTTCCAAAGGAAATATTAAATGAGTTTCTGTATTTGCTGGATGGTTGCTGCAAGGGCTTTGAGGACCGACAAATAGTAGTTGGGTATTGGAGTTACTACTAGTTTTATGAGCAAAATTTTCTCGGAGAGTGACAACCATCTAACCTTCCAAGATGAAGTCCTATATTTTATTCTATCCATCACAACAATCCAATAGGTAGCTTTGTTGACACCTATTAGTGTAAATAATTAATTATTATTTACACTTTACTTAAGTTTACTTAGGTTAATGCATTATTATATTAGTTGTCATGTAGACACCTAGGAGTATGCATTGTCATATGAGTTGTCTTGTTGACACCACAAGAGTTAGCAAGTTAAGTAGGCACATGGTCTCTATAACATCTCTTCATGAGATACACCTATGCAAGCTTATCTTCTCATCATCGCACAAAATTTTGTGCTCAATGGAGGATAATCCACTTCTGGTGGGCATGTGCTTAGTTGTCATACTTATCACTTTGCTGACTCCTAGTCATTTTAGATGCCTTTATATATAGGCACTTCTAGTGTGTATATACATGTAATATTCATTCTCATATTGTTATTATGATCATACATTATTTGGTCCATATTGTGCTAAGTTCTTGAGCTTCTTGATCTTGGTGTCATTTTGCCCTAAGGAAAATTCTTATATGGTATCAAAGCTATACCAAATTCTTACATGGTATCAAAGAAATACCAAATTCTTACAACACCCACAAAGAAGGGAATCCCCATGTAATTAGAGGGTAGTTTGTCAACTGCAAAACCCAAGATCTTAACAATCTTTTTTGATATGATTTTGTTGGTATTGAAGAAAAATATTTTAGATTTATTGACATTGATCTTTTGGCCTAAAACTAAGCATACAAATCCAAGGATTTCTTTATTTGTGTTGCTTGTATGACAGAAGACTTGCCATAGGAGAGTATCATCTACCAAAAAAGAATGGGTAACTGACATGGCTGTACCTGAAACATGTGCCCCTTGCCAAAGACCATTCTCATAGTCTCTAGAAATGCTCTTGCTAAATGCATCTGTCATGATAATGAAGAGGACTAGGGATAATGGGTCACCCTGCCTCACCCCTCGAGTAGAAGAGAAGACCCCTGCTGGTTGACCATTGATAAGTACTTAAAACCAAGCCCCTGAGACACAAGCTTTGATCCATTTGCACCACTTATTTCCAAATCCAAATTTGGAGAGAACTTTGAACGAAAAATTCTAACAAACCCTATCATAGGCCTTCATCATGCCTAGTTTAATAACAAAGTTAGACTACTAATTTGAATTGATGGAATGAAGAACTTCATGGGCAACTAAGGCCCCTTCCATTGTTTCTTTACCCAAGATGAAACCTCCTTGTTCCTGAGAAATAATTAGGGGAATAAGATGATGAAGCCTTAGGTAAATAGCCTTAGTGATAATCTTGTATACCAAGTTACACAAAGAGATAGGCCTAAAGTTTGCAAATGTGTTCAAAGCTGCAACTTTTGGGATGAGAGAAATGTTTGTTGTATTAAAACATTTTAGCATTGAACCTTTTCTTTTGGATTCTTCCATAGTAGCTAATAGATTAGCACAAATGACATCCCAACATTTTTGGAAAAATAAGGCTATAAATTCATCTAGCCCTAGTGCTTTGTCTGGGGGAAAGGAGAAGACCACTTTCCAAACTTCCTCAAGAGTAAATAGGGCAAGACGTAATTTATTATCATCATCTGAAACTAATCTTGGAATATGGACAAGAAGATAATCAACTAAAGCATCAGAGGGTGGGACTAAAGTTAGAGGAGCAAGCAAGTTTTTGAAAAATTTAACCCCTTCATTTTGAATACCTTGGGCATCTTCAATAAAATAAGCTATATCACAGCATCTCATAGAGGATATAACATAAGCAACCTTCTTTTGTTTTGCTGATGCATGAAAGAATTTAGTGTTTTTGTCACCTTCCTTGAGCCACAACTCTCTTGATTTTTGTCTCTGGTACACTTCTTCCCTAATGTAAAGCTCATTCCACTCATCTTGTAGATATTTTTTCTTGTCATACGAGGCTACATCTAGCCCATGTTGAATGATGTGTTGGTTAATCTTAGCTAGCAACTTACTAACAAGTTTTTTTCCCCTTAAAAACATTTTTGAAGACCCTGTCATCCAATCCTTTATCTGCAACTTGATGAATTTAAGCTTCTTTGAAAATTGGAACATTTTGGTTCCTCTACAAAAGGGAGTTGATCTCCACCATTGTTTTAACAAGGCCTCGAAGTGTGTGTGTATAAACCACATACTCTCAAATTTAAATGAGGATCCAAATACACGATACTGAGAAGAGACTGTCTAGTCAAAGTTTAGGAGCAGTGGAAAGTGGTCAGGTTTAGAAACTGGTAGGATTTCATAATAAAATGAGACTTGAAGGAGCTTCCAGCTCTGAGGGCTGAAGAATCTGCCAAGCCTCTTAGCAATTTGCAGAAAGCCAACTCTTCTATTTATCCATGTGAATGAGCCATTTTGTGGAATGACACCTGATAGATGATTGATTGTTGTAAAGTTCAATTTTTTTTGAATAGTTCTTGGATGAGGAGAGATACCTCCCCTTTTATCAATATGAAATAGAATAACATTAAAGTCTCTGCTCACTAGTTTACAAGTTCCTCTTATCGGAGATAGAAGACGAGCCATAAACATTTAGAAGCAAGAAAGAGAAATCAAATTTCGTCATCTTCACTATTTACCAGTTATGATCCTATCCAATAAGTTGGCCACTTATAGTCATGGGATTCCATAGGGTAAGAAGACCACTCGAAGCTCCCAAACCTTGCATGTGAAATGACTTTCGAGATGACCATTTATAAATAGTTTTAGCATACACTTCACTGGACAAATTGGTCTCTTTAATTATAAAAATATCTGCCTTAATAGAATCAAGACGTTGCTTGATTCTAATCCTTTTGTTAGAGGCATTTAAGCCTCTAACATTCCAAGAGATGATCTTCATTGAGGACATGGAGAACCCTGTGTTCTCCATGTTGGTCTCTTTCTCCTTGCTGATCTCCTGTAGATAGTGAATTTACCATCTAATGTGGACTATATCCCTACTACCATTTCCTCTAATACCTTAGCACTATTAGGTTTTTGACCCCATGTCTTTGGAGTTTTCTGCTCTACCTACTTGGAGGATGGAGTTTGTGCTATTGAAAGGGATTGTGAGTAATCAAAGGAGTCAATAGATGATTGATACTGATAAAAAATATTTTCATCTTCTTCAAGTGACATAATGTTATCCAAATTTTGAATTTACAGTGTACAACAAGGGGCAATTGAATCTGATTGGGGGATCAAATGGGAGCATTCCTTCTTGCTGACTGACTTGATGAAAATAATCCTCCATCTCAAAATTAAGGGCATCGTTCCCTAAGGAAAAATATGAGAGAACTCTTTGTAGAGGAGGAATAGATTAGGGGCATGAAATTGTATCTTGCCCTTGATCAATATTACACTCGATCTTGTTATAGTTGATATTCTCGAAAGATTTGTGGGAATTTCTTGATATTGTTACCCCATCAACAGATGAGCACAAGAAAACTCCACTCTTTGAAGTTCATGTCTCATCAATCATGATAACTCCTTCTACTGCAATTTCATTAATCATGGAGACCACCAAAGAATATAGCGTATTATTAACTATATTTTGGAGAGTCTTATCTGAAACCTTATGCCCTTGTCTTGGGAAGTACCCGATCATGGCATCAACTAGTTTGTCTTGAAAGATGAGATCGTGTGCTAAATAATCTCTCTTGTCCATATGGGTATCTGCCGACAATAGGTATATCAGTGCCGAGTGAGCTGAAGACTGAAGTATCAAATTTGGGTGTAGAAGAGAGAAAATACAATTAAGAGCCTAGAGAAATTTATGTACCATCAAAAAATAATTTGTGGCGGTCTCACTCATTTCAGCTTGTAGACAACAATATTGGTGCTTAGTAAAGGACAAATCCATTTGCTTATGGAGGCACAACCTCAAGAAGTCAAACTTCGCCTGAATGTTCTATTTCCTAATCGAACACCTATATAGATCTAATATGTGATCCTCACATATTGAGATCTACATCATTTCTTGTGATTGACAGAGCGAGGTAAGGTGCCTGAGATGATGCTGAAAACTATGAGTTATGCTTGTGTCCTAAATCAGAACTTATTATGCCCAAATGCCCCATTTTAGTAAACCCACTTGTTAGTAGTGCATTTCCATATAAATTAGCTATTTGATGAGTGCCAAAGAGAGGGAAAGAGCATACAAACTTTCTAAATAGTTGAATTTGAAAAAAAAAATCCATTTTAGTGATGAAAGGTTTCAGCTAACTAGCAAGAATACATAAATTGAATCCAAAAATTTCCCTGTTTTGAGAAAAAAATCTAGATACAATTTTTAAATTATTGGAACTAATAACCAAATCTATTTACTTGGACCAAGTAATACACATTCAAAATATCACGAATGATCACCTAAGAAGGTTTATGAAAGATCAAATATGAAAAATACAAGGATCATAATTTATAAATGATCATGTTATCAATGTTTTCAACAATAGCTTAGCATTTTGCGGTAAAAAACAATATAAATGCATATTTACAGCTATAGCAAGAATTTATGATCAACATCCTGTCATATAATGATCTTGAAGAATTAGCATGATAATAACATAGGCACTAAAAGAAAGTATCTTCTTTTGATAGATTGCAATAAATAAGAAAATAAGAAGATGATCTTGAAATGTAAAAACTTTTCTATCAGATTTTTATTCTACTATTCTGCAAGTTTGGAGCAGTTGAAAGATAATGATAATTTCTCTTAGAATGTGTGGCATACGACAACATTTGATCTCTCTATGATGTCATCTTGAAGGTAGACAACATGATTAGCTTATTTGAAGGGGATACGATAAATCAGACTATTGGTTTTTTGGTTAAGATACATACCAAAAGATTAGAAATGGAAAAGAATTCAGAAATTATCTAGTGCGTTTGTTCTTCGGTCCCTTAGACTGCTTTGGTCTCGTGGACACCATTAAAAAACATTCATTCATTCATTCACTAACTTTTCTAGCATATTTTTTTCTACTAATATTATCTTATTTAATTAGTATACACTTTAATACCTTTTGATTGTGATTTATTAATTTTAAAATTAATTTTATTAATTATGAATTCTTATAAAATTATAAATAATAATAAAATATATTAGAATTATTTTTTATTGATATTTTAATTATTATAGAATGAAAGTGTTTGTTTATGTCAAAACCTCTCTTGTAATTATTTCTTTGCATATGTCATCATCATTAATTGCTTACAATCTTATCAAATTATATAGATTTATATTATCTTATAATCTTATCAAGTTATATAGATTTATATTATCTTATAAGTCAATCAATTATTCCATAAGGCATATTAATGTTCTACATATAATTTTCTATTGACTTATTCTTTGAACCTCCTTTAGGTACATGTGCTAATTTAATAATAGATAATATAACACTTTCCTTTCATATGTATTAAGGTCTTGACTCAAAGTGATTCCATTTTAAAAATAAATCAACTTGAATTTTTTAATCAATCACACATATCCTACTGTACAAGTCCACAAGCATATAGAGATTTCCACAAGAAATGTATTGACACATTGTTAATATTAGTGCATATGATATACACATTTTATCATCTTACACTGAGGCTAAAATAATAGAGGACTACATATTTTTAACTCAACTTACATGGATACACATTACTAATCCTATCTTATTGAATAAAAGTCAAGTTCATCAACTGAACTAGGGCTCTTTATTTTTTGTTTCCTATCTATTAATAATGCTTAACAATAGGTAGCTCAAAGAATGGTCCCATTTATAATTTAGTGAGCTTTTAAAATGGCAGTTCAATCTTAGCATGTTGAGATCTCAAAGCAACCTCTCCAACACTCTTATTTCTAATTCAACTTAAACATGCAAAAATATCCTATAGATCATCTCCTCAACACAAACATTAGGACACGTACTTAACAATAAGTTTTCTTTGTTGCATAGACCATGTTTATCAATGGATCAAAACATCATGCAATAGTGGATAAATAAAATTCAAAAGTTATATTAATGTAATTTTTAATCTCAGATTGGTTTTGACATATGAGTGACAACACACTTGATTCATTTGCTTAGTTCATTCCGAACAAGTAGTGTATGTTGAGCGTAAGTTGTTAGATATATAGTATGTGTTGAGTAACTAGCAAGTGCCGAGTAGATAGTATATGCTGAGTGATTAATGGATGCTGAGTCATTTAGAGGTGAGGTTACAACATTGAAGATTTAGTGGATGCCGAGCATTAGACACTTCAAGTATCGAGTAAATAGTTTTGGACATAGTTGTTTCTAATAGCACAAACTTCTATGTAAACCATTTTTGAGCCAATTTAGGGATTTTTTTGTGATTCTAGATGATAAGGACAAATCTATATTGAGGATCCCTATACATTACATGCAACCAATTAGTTGAAGGGATGTTTTAAGTGGCAAAATGGGTGAATCAAAATCGTTGATTCATACCTAACCCTAAGTCACTTAGGTCTTCTTAAGGAGGAAAAACCCTAAACATTGTATGAATGGAAGAGAGAAGTTTGCATCCGCAAACAAAGAATTCATGGTGGCTAAGGACTTGTGAATTGAGATACATTACAAAATCAGTTAGAGGAGAATAGAGGAAAGGAGTTAGAGGACATAAGCGATACATCTGATTAGAGAGGATCAAGTACACATCAGGAAAGAGGTGATTTGTTATCTAGCAACAGAGTGCTAACCGAAGGATCATTGCTGAGACATTCTAGCAGGTGAACTAGTTAAATCTCTTAACAAAGTATTCATAACAGGCTATTGTAAATCCTTTAACAAGGTGCTTACTTCATTGTAAATTAAAGTCCTTTAATCAAGTACACTTCTAACAAGATGTTGAAATCTTTTAACAGGGTAAGATCTAACAATCTTGTAAGCCTTTAACAAGGCATACCTATAATAGGGCAGATCATAGTTTATGATCAAATATTGCAGCTTTCATTGGATACACTTTATTACTGCAGTAGTGGAGATTTGTCGGTGTCATCCCCATCCAAAGTTTACCTTCTCATTGGAGGGTTTCTGGGTAATCAAATATCTTGTGTCATACATGTGTTGAATGTTATTTGCTTTCATGCTATTGATGAATACGTTTAGCTAGCTATTTTAGTTTACATGAAAATTGTGAGATGGATGTGCAGTGAATGAATTTATGGTTAAAATTTTGAAGGACTGAGTCACCCCCCCTCTAAAAGTTTACTTTCCCTATTGTATTTCCAACAATAATCATGTTCACCATATCAAATAGTCTTGTCTCAATGCACAACACACAAGGTTTTATTTGGCTAGCTCAACAATGCCCCTTGGGAACCATGATCAACAAGGTTGGTAATCCCTTATTGCTCTATTTAAGCATGCCTAGTGTACTAGAAGGTATTGCTTGCATGTGATTTTCTAAATTCACATGTCCGCAAGGATTGGCTTAGTACTAACCTTTAAAAGGTGATATATTTTTCTATAAACTTTTCTTGATTAGATTGTGTCAAAAAAATCATCATCATTTCAGAAAAATCTTCATTAGCTCTCTTGCAACATGATTATGAATCACGTAGTACTATTCAAAATGTTGATGAATTTTTTTTGACACAATCTAACCCAAAAAATTGAATATTATTCTAATTATTTGAGAAAATATAATATCTCTAACAAATATTTTAATACATTAGCCCCTAAAAATACATTTGTGAGAGCCATAATACTCGTAAGAATTACAAAGCTATGTTTTCATTTTCATAATATTTACTTCTACTAGACTTGATGTCTTTACAATAACTTTAAAAAAAAAATGGCATTTCATCTACACAAAAATTAGTATTGATACTTAATCAGTGTAATAATAACCAACAACCACAACTCACCCATTGCACAGATTGATGCCAAAAATCAAAATGAACTTATTTAATACATGATCAAATAAGTAGATCTTTAACTAACTATATACCTAATATACATGCGATATTCACACCATCTTCTATTAATGACACCAACAAAATTAAACTTAGATTATGCCACATACCCATAGACAAATATTTTATTTTGTTAGTCACATGCCATCCCAATGTAATTTGGACAAAGGCAAAACTCATGAGGGCTTTACTCAGTGAACTTGGGTTATAACATGTGTGTCTGTGTCATACTTAAAAATCACCCTATTTTGAAAAAGCATTTCCCTATACGTATTTCTTGTCACCCCTTCCCAATACACAACATAAATTAAACCCCCCCCCCCCCCCCCCCCAAATTTTGGCGTGATATGAAATGCATCATATTTTTGTTTGACAATTTTCATACCTCTTTATATTTCTATTGATATCCAAATCATTGTTTTCCATTTAAGCAGTTTAACCCTACTTTGAATTTTGAGAAAAACATGAATTTGAAGTACCTTGACTAGTCATTCCCTCAATCACCCTTCTTAAGTTATCACTAAGATTCTGCATTTGAGTAGGTAGGGAGATACCTTTACAAAGGTTAATGAAGCTACACAAGTTTTCTTCCAAATTTCAACCAAGTAGTCAAAACTGATATCAATACTTTTTCATAGGTCATCATGAGGTTTCTGAGATTTGATCCAAGAGAGTATTGTTTTTCGCAAAAGCGAACCATAAGTGTCATCATAATGTTTGAAAAGTTATTAAAACCAAATTTGTCTTGGTTCTTATATATTTCATTTTTTTGCAGGTGCCAAAAGTAGAGGTTGTGAAATAGAGTAGTCATCACTATTTATAGTAAGTTACCTCATAAAAATCATCTATTTATAGCAAGTTTCAAAAAAGTTTAGTCAACCCCAATTGATAACTCAACCATCCATGGCTTCACATTCCAACAAAAAATAACATTATGTTAATGGATTTTCCACCACCACACATGGCAACCAACTCCTTCATGAAGAAATTTAAGTGTGGGTATATCAAACTCCTTTTTTTTTCAATATTTTTATGTTGGTGATTCAAAAATAAAGATACTAAAGAAATCCATTTAGACATCAACAATTTAGTTAAAAGCTCACCATAAAGAATGAGGAAGTAAATTTTAGTTTCCCTTTTTAAGACGTCCACACTTGAAAGGTTATGCATATATTTCTTAAAAGTGAACCATAAGTATCATAATAATGTTTGAAAGGTTCTTAAAACCAAAATTTTCTTGGTTCTTATATATTTTGTTGTTTAGTAGGTACCAAAAGTAGAGGTCGTGAAATAGAGCAGTCATCACTATTTTGTAGGGAATGAAATGGCCTAGGTTGCGATATAGTGAAATATCACTATTTGACAAGTGACTTTTAAGGGCATTTTGAAGTGGTGATAAATTTGTATTTTGTGGAGGTAGTTGTGACCACTCATGAAATGGAAAAAGATTGTCTCCATCTTGTGGAAGCAAAAAGATGGACTTGCACTATATATGGTGAAGGGGAAATTAAAGTGAAATGATTTCCACTTTTTTGTGATGATAGAACACACATGTGGATATATGAAGCAAACTAGATGTTGATAAAATCAAAACTATAAAATATAATGTACACATTAAATGTGTTCAGTGGTAAAATGAAAGAACTTTAATACGATGTAGGCCTCCACTTTACAAGGCATTGATCCATTCAAATATGTGCATGTAAGGGAAAGAGGGGGATTTACAAGTATGATTCCACTTATGATATGAATTAGATTATCTAGGACCAAGAGGAAGAAGGGTGCTAATACTAAATCCAAGTTGTAAAGAGGAATGCAATACCAAGAAATGCACTCTCCTAGGCCCTTGATAGGATAACATGAATGTGAAATTGAACTAATTTCTTAGGAAATATAAATCTAGATGCTATGTGAATACAATTAGCCCAATTAAGATGTAAATCTAGGGCAAAGATATGAAATGTAAAAGACTCACCTTGAAATGTGCAGAGGAAAATATGTTTATACCCAATAAATTTTGAATCTAAATCTTTTCTAAACTTTCATCCGTCAATCTTGGAATGAAATGACAAAAGGGAAAAATCCCAAAAATATCATCAAAATTTGAGGGTGAAGGACAAGGTTGATATGGAAGGACATCCTACAACAAGGTTGACGTAGTTTACGGCCCTGAAACTAACAAATCCAAAAAAATTGCAAACTGTAGGTTCCATTATGTAATTCTTTTCACTCCCAACCTACAAATCAACACCAAAAAGAAAGGTTTGGAGATCGAGGTTTGATGAAGGCTTTCCTTGGTCAAGCCCTATGTTAAGGAATGAAATGTAAATATAAATCACTGTAAAGAACAAGATAAATGTTAGGATTCACCTTGCCTGTGCATATGTAATGGAGATCTTGTATTAGGAATGTAGGATATATCTACACTTTGCAATGGATCTATTATAACTATGTTATGGTGCCATGAATATGGATATGTATCAATGAAGAGGACGAATGCTACAATGCGGATCTCCTCCCTTGATGGCCAACAATACACTAGATCTTGAAGAGGAAATGCTTGCAAATAATTCTCCAATGCTAGATAGAAATCCACTTGCTTGAAAATGCTTGATTGCTTGAACTCCTTAAATGAAAAAGTAAAAAATATTCAATAAAGAGAAAGAGCTTGAATCACTTGAGATGAGATATGAAAATGAAGCCTCCAAGTCTCCTTATATATGAGTTTTCAGGCGAGAAAATGATACAGGAAACTAGATAATGTCACAAAATATTTAAACTGCTGTGGAATTTTGGACCCCAAGATTTGGAACTACTAGAGACTAGGGTCGACCTAGTCCAAGACTATCTCAACTTGGGAGGACTAGGCTGACTTGGGTTGACTTGGTCTAGGAGGACAGGTCCTAGGTGCCACAAAGAGCCACGATAGATACTAGAGAGATAAGTTGGATAGATGGAAGAGAGAAGAGGAATAGAAGAGCGAGCATGAACGTATCCATGGTCTAAAGAGGGAATCATGAAGAGGAGAGAGCTAAAAGGTCTTAAAAGGTAAGCGTGTCCATTTTAAGACGAATACATATAGCCCCCACTTTAGTGGGAGTATGAGTTTCCTAAAACTCATGGTAAAGTAGATCAAGAGAAAAAGAGAAAGTCTTATTATGACTAAAGAGGAAATAAATCATCAAGCCCCCAATAAACTTGAGTCCTGTCACAATCTAGAGTTAAAATAAGAGAGATAAGCACTACAAAACAAAGGGGTGCAGTTTCTTGTGCAATAAAGTTTGTGTGCCTTATTGTGAACCACACAAGGAAAAGGAACAAGAGAAGAACTAGGGGAAAAGGTCTTTGAAAAAGGGGATGTCATTGCAAGTGTGTGTGGCATGCTAGTTAGTCCATCAAGGGATTCAAGTTCAAGGGAACTCCATGTCCCAAAAAGAAGAATAAAAAAGAAATCCGGGCTAAGGATGTGTGTTTCATTATGGGATCAAGATTGAGCTTCCTAAACTGTTAGTATTCAAAAGAATGGTAAAAAAAAAAAGAATCAAACCTTCCAAGCTATTAGAGTTTAGAGAGAGATCCCAAAAGAGACCAAGCCCCCAGGAACTGTCCAGAGTTCCTAGAAACTAAAAATGAAAAAGAAAAAAAAAGAGAGGATAAAAAGGCATGAAATAAAAATGCATAGATTTAGTTATACCTTATAAATCATACCAAGCTATACACAAAATCCATATTTGTATTCCATGGAAAAAGGATGAGCAGAGTGTATGTAGAGTAATAGCTTTAATGGAAGCGTACATGCATCCACCAAATAACATTTCCACAATGAGATACCCCTAAGAGAAGAAACATATCAAGGGAAATGAGAACAAAAATAGATAAGGAACAAAAGGGATCTACTAACTAAGGGGTCAGTAAGATCATGTGATAATATATAGTATTATGTCAATTATGAAAATATCATCATTCCCTAAAGGAAGTAGAACCACAACAGAATGGAGGAAGAGACACAAAAGAGATATGAGCAAGAGTATTTTTGGGTCAATAACATGGAAACCAAAAAGAATCAATGCTACCATATCATAAGCAACCAAGATGACTAAACAAGACCATGGGTGCGAACAATAGCACTTGCATAACATAACATATAATGACATATAGAAGAAGATAGATACAAATAGAATAATGTAGACAATAGAGTGATAACTTTATCCCCTTGCACTCAAAAAAGAAACAAGGATTGTCTAAAGAAATAAAAAAGGAAATAGAAAATAGAAGCACAACACGAGATACACACAACACAAGAACACTAAAAAGTATCATTATGGGTCGAGTTCACATCAAGCATTCCACGTGCCCCCCATCTCAGTTTGAGATGCTAGGGGAAGGATGACAACTCACAAGAAGAACCATATCCATAATAGTAGGAATCACAGTAAGTTCTAAGCAAGGACTTTGAGAGTCACTATGCTCATTACTAGGAGTGATTGCAAGCTCCATAGAAAACATGTTAGGTAAATCACTATCTACAATAATTAAATCATCATCATTACTATCATCTAAAGTATTTTCTATATCTAGATTAGCAAAATCTAAATAACAAATAAAATCACCATTTTCTTCCAAGTGCATAGTGTTACCTTGTTGAACCTCCTTCAAAGATGCACGTAGGGTGTGATCAAAGGAAAGTAAAGGTTGAGATGAATATGTAGGAAAGAAGCAAGAGAATGAGCCTGAGCATTAGCTCTAGTTTGATGACTCTTGCAATGTTGACAAGCATGTTGATTACAAACGATTTTATGAGGGATAACATAAGGATTATGACCAACTACCAATATAGGTTCTATAGAAGGAAGATAATGGGTTGAGATGCAATAGTAGAAGGAATAGATGTAGAAGATAAAATAGGTGTAGAAGTAGAAGGTGTAGATGAAATAGACAAGACATAGATGGTAAAAAAACCTTAGGAAGAATAAGCTCCATAATCTTAGATACTTTATGTTGTTGATAGTTTCTATAAAGATGATCAAGACAAGTAGGTGGTTTTTTAGGACAAGATGGCCAATAAAAATCAATCCCAACACAATCTCTAGGGCGTGATAGTTTATAAAAATAATGATTAACGATAACAATGAATCCGTCAAAAGAAAATTTTAATACATTTATGAATAAGGGAAGCAACAACTCACATGACTGGAAAGCCATGACATACCAAGCTTAACTTGAAATTGATTAGAAGTAGGAATAACCAGAAAGGTAGTGAAACTAGTTTTCTCTAAAACAATAACAAATAAAGTTACAAAACCTTGAGGTTGGTAAAGAAAACCATTACAAGTTTGAATCCATACAAGAATTGAATCATACGTATCTCTATGTAACCCTTTATTAAAAAAGTGTCCTTTGGTGATAACATTCACAGAAGAGGAAGGATCAACCAAAGTACTACAAGAAGGAATATGAGCCACTCTAGCAGCGATGTAAAGAGGACCATTAGATATCTTAAATATATCTGACTAACTAAAGCTAATAATAGGTGGTATTTTTTGAGGATTAGGTGGATAATAAATCGGAGGTTGAGACTCTAACTCAACATGATTAACCATATGATTCACTTCTTCTATCTTCTCATCATAAGAAATATGGAAATAAGAAGAAGAAGGTTGATTAATGAAATTCACTGAGTGTGAAGGAAAATGATTAGTGTAAAAATACAAATTCTAATTAGGTGATGCACTAGACTTGTTCGTATGATTAACTTGAGCATAAATAGAAATATCCCTAGAATCAATAAAGTATTGAATACCATTCTTCAAACCATAACACTTTTGAATATGATGACTTGGTTGACAATGATATTGATAGAAAGCTTCAAAATCAAAAGACTTAGGAAAAGGTTTACTAGGATCAATAGGACAAAATAGGAGGAAGATTAAGAACATGAGTGTGAATCAACTTAGTCATCACCTTAGACAAAGGCTTAGATAAGTCAATAAATTGACAATTAGGACAAAATACAAAGGAAAAACTAGTCATACCTCGAGATGTAGTAGCCACTAAATCACTATCTATATGTGGAGATTTTATTTTGATCAAGTTTTTATATTTAGAGAACTTGTTTGAATGTTTGACAACATCACTCTTATCACTAAAAACAAGAGCCATTAGAGTAGAGATCTCAAGTTGACTCACTTGTAACTAGTAATGGTGAAGCACTGCACATAGGTGTGAAAAGATGGTATACTTAGCAAGGAGAGTCATAGCCCTAATGTCTTTTTGTAAATTAGAAATAAAAATGTGTTGAATATCATGATCAGACATAGGATAAGAAATCTGAGCATACATATATTTAAGCCTGCCAATAAAATCAATAACTTTCTCGTTAACATTCTACTTACAATGCATTTAAAAAGTTAAAGAAACTTGTGGACCAATATTATTTTGAACTATTGAATGAAAGCATTAGCAAGAGTTTGAAAAGAATCAATAGAATAAGGAGGTAGAGATAAATACCATTGCAAGAATCTATCCCTAAAGGTGTGCAGAAATAACTTAGTCATAAGCCTATAGTCATGAGAAAAATCACTACATATAGTTTGGAAAGTATTAACATGAATCATGAGATCTCCCTTACCATTATAAGTCTCAAGATGAGGTACCTCAACATATTATAGAATAACAACACAAATGATATCTAAAGAAAGGGGATTCACCATATCACATGTAGGAATATTGTACTTAGATTGGATTAAGTGATCAAGTTGTTGTTGTAAAGAAAAGATGGTTTTAACCAAGGTACTAATAGTAGGATCCCCATAGGGATTAGACATATTAGAAAAGGTATTAGAAATGAAAGGAATATGTAAGGATGTTAGTAGAGAATTGGAAGGAATGGGTAAAGGGTTTGAATAAGTAAAAAGAACCACATTATATGAAGGCAATGAAGAAGGAATGGAAGTCACATGAAGTGAAAGACTATGAAAAAAACATGTAAAGGAGTGGAAAATTGTGTAGAATTAGTCATAAGAGGCAGAGCATATGTAGGCATGCTGGAAGTAGTGGTAGAAATTGCGATAGAAGGTTTAATACTTGCAGAAGAAAGAGGAGGGTATCCTAAATCTTGAGCACATTCGTCAAAGACTTAACATGAGTATTAATAAGGTGAGATATACCACGTAAGATAGAAATGTTATTATCATCATTATTAACAAGATTCTTTAGAGTTTCAACAACAACAACACTATCGAGATTCTGATTTTCTTGAGCAAACCAAGTTTCCAAACGAGAATGTTATATATTGGGCTTTGTGTAACTAGGCTCATAAAAAGAGATCACAAAAGAAAAATCTATTGAGATCTTACCAAAGTAAAGAATATCCAACATAAGAGGAAAATATATTCAAAGTAATCTAATGTCAAAAAGATACAGGGTTCATGTTGGTAAGAATATCAAGTTCCAATAAAGAGGGTAAAAAGTTGGGTTCACAAAAAGAAGGTAAACACATAGAAGAAATAATCTAACTCCAAAAAGAAAGCAACACAAGTCGGGTTCACCAAAATATTTAGTGTTAAAACGGAAGCACTTTAATAGGATGTAGGCCTCCACATTACAAGGCACCGAGCCATTCAAATATATGTGTGTGAGGGAAAGATGGGGATTTCCAAGTATGATATGAATTAGATTAGCTAAGACCTAACATATGAAAGGTGCTAATACTAAATATAGGTTGTAAAGAGGAATGAGATACCAAGAAATACACTATCTTAGACCCTTGATATGATAATTTGAATGTGAAATTGAACTAATTGCTTAGGAAATGTAAATCTAGATGATATGTGAACAGAATTATCCCAATTAAGATGTAAATCTAGGGTAGAGGTATGAAATAAAATGAAATGTAAAAGAATTGCCTTGAAATGCGTAGAGGAAGATGTGTTTATGCTCAATAAATTTTGGATTTGAATCTTTTCCAAACTTTCATCGGGGAATCTTGAAATAAAATGACAAAAGGATCAAAACCTAGAAATCTCCCCAAAATATGAGATAGAAGGACTAGGTCAGAAAGGAAGGACATCCTACAACTAGGTTGACGCAGTCTATAAATCCAAAACTAAGACTCCAAAAAACTTGTGAACTATAGGTTCCATATTTGTAATTCTTTTTTCTCCCAACCCCTAAATCAACACAAAAAATAAAGGTTTGGGGTTGGGTTTGATGAGGGCTTGCCTTGGTCAAGGCCTAAATTAAGGAGTTAATCATAAATGAGAAATGTAAATGTAAATGACTATAAAGAACAAGATAAATGTTAGGATTCACCTTGTTTGTGTGTATGTAATATGTATATAATGTAGATATTGAATAAGGAATGTAGGACATTTATACTCTTTGCAATGGATCTATAATAACTCCATCATGGTGCCATGTATATGGATATACATCAATGAAGAGGATAAATGCTTCAATACATATCTATTCCCTTGATGGCCAACGATATGCTAGATCTTGAAGAGGAAATGATCACAAAGGATTCTCCAATGTTAGATAGAAATCACCTTGCTTGAATGCTTGAAAAATGCTTGAATGCTTGAACTCCTTAAATGCAAAAGGAAGAAATCTTTACTAGAGAGAAAGAGCTCGAATCACTTAAGACAAGATATGGATGAGATATGAAAATGAACCCTCTGAGACTCCTTATATATGAGTTTTTCAGAAGGAAAACAATACAGGCTGATTGGATAATAGTCACAAACTAATTAAACTCTCTAGGACTTTTGGGCCTCAAGATCCATAATTGTTGGGGATTAGGTCAACCTAGTCTAGAACTATGTCAACCTAGGAAGACTAGGTTAACTTGGGTCAACCTAGTCCAAACTATGTCGACATGGGTTGACCTGGGCCAGGAGGACAAGTCCTAGGTGCCATAAAGAGCCAAGGAAGATACCATAGAGATAAGGTGGAAAGATGGAAGCGAGAAGAGGAAAAGGAGAAAAAGAAGAGTAAGCATGAGCATATCCATGGTCTGAAGAGGGAATCATGAAGATGAGGGAGATAAAAGGTCTTAAAAGGCAAGTGCATCCATTTTAACATCATACAAAATGTACACAAATGACCATCTAAAATTATGAAAGATTATTGAGATAGGAGAAAATCATGTGTGGAGAACTTGTACAATTTTGGATACAAGTTGTAAAAGTGCAAAAACTTTATAGACATGAGTTAAACAGTAAGTTAAATCTTCTTTCTAATCTTGAAAAAAAATCAATTTAGCAATGCATAAAATGAAAGAATTCGTAGGAACTATACATTAAGGGTATAAATAAAGAAGAAGAACTCAAGATTTCTTGTAGAGAACTTTATTATATGTGTTGTTAGGGTCAAAGGGTATAAGTACTAAGAATTTATTTTACAACTTATAAGTAGAGCATATAGATGTGATACTATCGGTCTAGGGCTAGACCTTGTTTTGATATTTCCATATCTAGGACAAGTGTATTCAGAAGGAAACTCCATGAAATTTAGACTTAGCTAAACTCATAGTTCCTGATGTGTTTGTAGAGATTGAATTTATTGACCTATCAATATAGAATTATAGAATGGAAACCAATTAGTAAGAGAGATTGATGATAATCATATTTATTTGTTCCTAAGTCATGTACAGTAATGTGTTTCAGTTTGAATAAGAAAGGTTTGACAAATATAATAAGAGAGTAGTATCTTGTTGATTACCAATGGTTGGTAAAGTCTTTCATCCTAAGGAAAGTGACATACTTCAGAGAGGGGGAAAAGTAATAGGTTAGTGCCCATTTTGGGATGTGTCTCATTTTCTACTCAAGGCATGTTTTTTTCCCAAAAAAATTACAATGGTTAGTGTCAAGTATGTGGTGAATACCAAATTTGGGATGCCTATTTATTTAATGTTTATTTCCATGAGGATCCAAAACCCTAATTTCAATCTAGATTTTAACATTTCTAGTGGACTCAAAAGGCTTATGCATGACCAGTTGTTAAATTGGAAGAAAAAAGGGCTTTTATACTCTATTACTTGATCTTGTTCCGCAAAAGTAATTATTTCAGTTATATTATGGAATTAACGACTACACACAACCAAGGAAATAGGCTTTTTGTCCAACTCTGGTGTCATATATAGGACAAAGACAAAAGAGACTATGATTTTAGGATATTTCTAGATTCATTTGTTATATGGGTATTCAAAGCATTAAGACATTAAGTTGAGAGGTTTCCTTTCAAGATAAGGAAATTTATAAGGCCACTAGAGTATGATCTTGAGAAGGGTCATACTCATATCTTCACAAATTGGTTCATAAAGAGGGACCATACTCTCATTAGGTTGTATGGGTGCAAACAAGCTCCTCATAACCTACCAATTTGTGTTCCTTAAACAATAGCCTCTTAATATTTCATGTGGAAGATGTTATAGTTGGAAAAGGGACACATATCTCCAAGGAAGACTATGACCATTCTTCCTCACTCATCCAATTACATAGGGTTTTCTATTGGTTTTGATGCCCTTGAGCATCTCCAAAAAGAAATTTGCAGAGGGATACCATCTAGAAGATGGAGATGAAAGTGAATATGGCCCCAAGGGATACATAAATTCATTTATTTCAATAATTAAGCATTAGATAAATGTAAATGAGGATATTTCTTAAAATTACACAAATTTTTATAAGGTGATGCAAAGGGAAATGAAGTGAAACATCCTCAAGAAAATCGAAGAGGATAAGACAAAAAATGAATAACCCCTTTTTCATGGTGAGGAGGACCATAAAATTAAAAACATAGAATTGTGTTTCAAAGAGTTTGGAAAGTTACATACAATGTTCATAAGTGGTGTACCATTAGAGGCTAAGTCTCCTCCTAAAAAAAATTTAAATTTATTATTCATGACTCAACTTGGGTTGCACCTAAGTTTCCCTCCAACTAGTGGCATAAATGTGATGAAGTGGTATATATTGTACCCTATGATGTGTTTGAAGGATCAGGGGATACAAAAGAGATTGCTAGGGCACTTAAGGCACTTGGAAATGATGAAGAAGTAAATAATCATGAATCAATATGAACTTGATCACTTATTAATCTTGATTACAGTTGAATAAACTTCACTGAAAGTGTTTTAGAAAACATTAAAGTAATGAATGCAACACTATAAAAGAAAGTAGATTCGCACAAAATCATACATCAATGACATTGATATTTTGTACATGGAAACCATCAATGAGAGGATCAAAACTATATATCCTCTGGCCCTTATAATGCATGTAAAGGGCTGCCATGTTAAAGACCAAAATTTTTCTTTTTAATAACACATCCTATTAGGCATGTTCATAACTTGTGAGGATTAAAAAATATTTTGAAAACTACTTGGTTAGAGGATTTACCAATTTCTTTTTGAGTGACAAATTGTAAGAGGATTTACAAAAGATTACTACTGAAGCTTTCTTTATCAAAGAATTACAAATACTGTTAATGGTGACAAGGCAATATAAGTGAGTGAGCTAAGAATAGAAATTTATTTTCTTGTTGATCTTTATTATGTTTTCATAAAGATGCATTGATTTTATTCATTTCTCTTGCTTTCCTTGTAAACTTCCCTAGTTCACTTCTATGTTTTTTTTCTTAACATCCAGTCTATTGTTCAACTCTCTTCTCTAAAAATCTATTCTCCTTCACTATCTTGCACACTCAATATGAGCAATTTTTTTAAATTTATAAACAACCATAACAAAAACAACTCCAATAAAGTGAATTCTAAGTGTCCTCATACACTTTGTAATGTTTGGATGTTGTCACCAAAACATAATCCTTCTCAAATTCAAATTTGAAATTCATTCTCAAGGTATTACAAAAATATTCTTTCCACCTACTAGTAGGGTCTAGATTGGTAGGTTCATCAATCCCTTTGTGAGCCTATATATAGCCTCTATCCTTACATCATTCCACCACTTTGACTTGTATGCTTGTCACATCACTCTTTCTAACTTTCCTTACATCCTTTCACATCTCTGGTGACCCTTTGTCCTCAATCCTATGTCCAACTATTTTCTTTCCTATTTCCTAGTTGTGACTACAATTGGGCCACTAAACACATGTTAACCAATAAACCTTTCCAGCAATGGTTGTATCTTCTTCTTTACAACACTTAGATCATCTTTTTCTAGTTGCTAATCAATGAAAACACATAATTGATATGCTAAGTATTAGAGTTACCTTTCTATAGTCTTCATGCCAATGAGACTAGTAAGTCCAACAATCTACCCCTTTGGCATTAATCTAAAACCCTTGAACAATCCTTGACCTTCTAGTCAGAGTTTTAGCTAACACTCACTATATCTACATTCTTCCTATTATACTGGTGGAGAGGTATATGCCACTACGTAGACTTAATCAAAATTCCATTGCAACTCCCCCTTTAACATGATATTCTTTTCCTAGGTTCTTTGTGTTTTTTCTCCCCTATGAGTTTTCCTCTTTGACCATTCTCCCTCATTCTTATGCCTTTCTTCTTTGTAATGCTTCTCTTCATTCTCTTCTTCTCATAATCTTAAATTTTCTGAACCTTTCATCAATCTTCTCTAGTCTTCTCCCTCCTTCAACTCTTCCATTTCTCATCTTCTGTCTTCTCACCATTTAGTCTTATTTTTCTCCCTTAATTCTTCTCCCTCTTTTTTCATCAATGATGAAGAGTTAGTAAAACACATCCTTGTATTGAATCTTTGTATTGGGAATATGTTTTTCCTATGATGCATTTATATTGGTGAGAGAAATGGTCATATTTCTAATATTGGCTAGGTGTTCTTCAATTCCATCTAGTGTTCTAATTAGTGCTTGGAAATAAGTACTTCAACATCCTTGATGTGTCCTTGGATAGTACCTCTTTGAGGTGACAATATGCTTTGCAATTCCATAAGTCTTAGAATTACCCTTTCTTGTTCATCTTTGACATTTTGAATTAAGTTTATGGTACCTTGAGTCTTAGATATACTCCATTACTGAATTAGTTATTGCATTAATGATATTTGCACTAGTTGAAGTTTTTTTTTGACATTTGTGTATGGTCTTCTCTAAGTCACTTGTAAATGAGCTTGGGTCAAACACTTTTTTTAGTAAGTTGGTGTTATGGCCTTAAGTGGCTTGATCATTTCATCTTTCAAATTTTGCAATGTTTCCTTTTTTGTCTCAACTAGGTCTATGAGATGCTCAATCCTCTTTTCTTCTATCTTCTTTTCTACTATTTCTTGATATCTCCTACTCTTTTATATTGTCAACAAAATTTGTAAGCTAACTAATGAGATATGTATTAGGATCATATGTGGCATTTGAGGCTAGTTTTTCAATTATGTCTCTTTTCATGACCAATGTTTTGGCCCTTTGTTGTCTCTTCTTACTATGTTGATCTTCTCATGTATATTTAGAATACTTGAATATTCCTTAAGCTCTTCTACATCCAGTTGTTTTACCTTGGGTTTCCTTTATGCAATGATTGTATCAAGAGTTTTCTTCTCTTATTCTATTTCTATATTTTATTCAAAGAGCTCTCCTTCATCTTCAGAACTGTATGATAAAGATGATGATGATGATAATAATTGTTGACCCTTTCACCTTCTCTTCCTATTGGGTTCACCTCCTTCATTCCTTGACATACTTCTTGCACTTATGCTTTTCTATCCAATTGTCTTGCTCTTAGACATCTTGGATCTTGAAGGTGTTACTATTTTTTTTGATGACTCAACCTTTTCATGTTGTACTTCTTTTCATGAAAAAGTCAAACTTATTCTTTTCTGGTGACTTCTATTGCACTTTCTCCTTAGGAGTATTTCTTTCTTTGGAGGTGATTCTTCCCTTATAGGGGGCTACCTCATCTTAGGTGTGTTCTCTTTTACCTATTCCTCAACTCTTTTTGGAGATGATTCATCTACTTATGTAGCCACCCTAATGGTTTCTTATATATCTTATTGAGTCATAATGACAAGTGACTCAACTTTATCTTTTCTTCCTTTTCTCTTTAGGGAGTTAGTTGTGAGTGGATTACCTTGTGCAACTAGCGAATCATTGTCTCCCTATTCAAAATCCATAGTTTAAATTTCTGGTGTACTTAGTTTCTTTTGTGGTTCCTATTCTCTTTTAGGGATAGATGTGACTTTAATATGGACTACATTTCCTATACCTTTTCTCACTCTTTGTTCCTCCACCTTTCCTTCTTTTTCCTTAGCATCCTTATCTATATCTTTTGATCCTAGTTGTTCCTTGGTTCCTTTTTTATGTTTCTTCAAAATGTACTCATCTATCTCATGGGATACCTCTTGCTAGTGCTTAACTATACTTTCTTGGGCCACTTTTATGTGATCAGATAGTATATTGAGCATGTTTGCATGCATGCTAAACTCATTCCTATATACTTCAATCAATGTTCTTTTCTTCATTTTCTCTATCCCAGGCCTCATTTTGGATAGACTATCAAATAAAATATTTCAAAAGTTATGTACACCTATACTTTAGGTCTTATATAGTATTTTTCTTAGTTCTTTAGGTAACAAGGTTCTAATTTTTGATGGCCTCTTGCCAATTATTTTCATGGTTAACAAAAATGCCTTTATGACTTTTTTCTTTTTTCTTTTCTTTTTAGTGCACTTAGAGGACCTTATTTTCAATATAGCATAATCATTTTTATTCATTATTTCATCTACAATGCCATTTACTGAGAGTCAGGTTGATTTCCTCTTACCTTTCTTTACTATATTTTCTACGTAAGTATCAATATTAGTCTCTAATGATCCTTTCTCTCGTGGTGTCAGTGATGATTCTTTCTCCTCCATTTGTGGTTGAGACTTATCTCTTCTTCTCCCACCTCTTTGATCTCTATTACTTTGGATTCCCTCATTTATTGACTTTGAGTCACTCTCTATGGCATAGTCTTTTCTTCCTTCTTTTTCTTAAGAAGAATGTTTCTTATTTCTGTGTAGGTACCAAACCTTAGTAGAATTAGGCTTTCTAGCAAAACTAGTATTCGTTCAATGTGTGGCTTTCCCACTTCTTTTGTTAACTCATATAGGAAAGGTGTCAACTACTGATTTCTTGGTTGTATTTATTATATGTTGCATTTTGTTACATGTTTTCTATGAAACATATGTCACTCTTGTATTTTTCCGCTAGGATAGAAGGAATTCTTTCCTTCTTGTGTATCTCTTTCTAAAATCTTTTGAAAATAATCACACGTAATTATGTTGCCTTTTCCTTCAAGTTTCTTTTACATTATATTTATTAGTGTAGTTATTGGTCACTCCTTTGACCATTTGAAGGGTTGGAACCTTGGGAATTCTCCTTTAAAATAGAAGGATATGCATACTAAGATTGAACCAAACTTGAGAACTTGGTTGCTTGAATATTTCTTGATCATACCTAGATTCTCCATGATTTGGCCATGCAACCATCTACTTAAGTCAAGTGTATCCTTATCATGTATGATATTGTAAGCTTCATATGCTTATCCACTATGAATGTGCTTCTCCTTTTTCTAGTGATATATTATATAACATATTACCATCCTTGTGAATATTTCTTCCATATTTGGTATGTCATTTACCATACATTCCCTTCTATTTGGAGACTAAAATCCTCCTATGAGATTTGTTGCTTTCCTTGATGATATTAAATAAGTTTTTTATATCTATGAATTGACTTAGGATAGACTTCTCTAATTTCTTATGCTCATCCTTCAAATCCTCTTTCTTAGAAAAATGTTTTATACAACTCACAAATTGTCTTGTTGCCCAATTCTTGTATCTTGACATCTAGATACACACTTACATATTCTATAAGTATAACATCAATAGGCAGTGATGACAATCCTCTATCTTCTACATCTTCTCCCTTGAATAGTATGCCCTCAAACTCAAGATGATTAATTTCTCTTTTGTCAATCAACATCACTTTGCTAATCTCTTTATCCATTGTATTATTTCCTTTTGACTAGTTTTTCTCTGCTCAATTCATCATTTTTCCTTGTATAGTGATCCACTTCTTGCACTTGTACTATTTTCTTGGTTACAGTACACACATATTCACAAGAAATTTTTCATTATGAATGTTTGAGATATTTGAACCATGCAAAGTGATAAAAGTCTTGTGGTAAATCTATATATAGCCTACAATTGTAATGTTAAGGTTACAACAATACGAAAAAGATTT
This sequence comes from Cupressus sempervirens, assembly GCA_028749045.1. Classification (NCBI taxonomy): domain Eukaryota; kingdom Viridiplantae; phylum Streptophyta; class Pinopsida; order Cupressales; family Cupressaceae; genus Cupressus; species Cupressus sempervirens. Next base: position 699,909,698 of record CM053785.1, on the reverse strand, counting down.
ACCTTTTACTAGACTTGAGTCATTCAATGCTTTGTATCAATTGAAAAATGATCACTTTTCACCATTCATCTTGTGAGCTATAGGTGGTGCATGGTTTACTTTAGTGGCGAATATTTTCCAATTGATGAATTTTTCACATCGGCCTATGTTGATTTGGCAAATTATTTCCACATATGTGGTTGGGTGTGTCACCCCAACTTTAATAAAAATGGGTCACACCCTTGGGCCCATCATTGTATGATTTATGCCATTGACTCTCTTTTTCATGCAATATAGAAAATTAAAATTATTTTTTGTACATAGAAAATCAAACACATTCACCTATAGTTAGTGAAGGTAACTTTTTGGATGACCTAAATTCACCCATAGTTTTAAAAGGTTTTTTAAGGAGAGGGATAATATTTTCCTCACAATTTTGTAGGCACATGTCCTACACTAATACATTTTACCAACTATATTATTCATAGCCATATATTGGACAAACAATAATCACTTTATAAATTATGTAAGACATGTTTTTATTATGTAGGCTTCACCAAATATTTTGTATATGCTATAAGATTCCATCCAAATCTTCCAAAAAGGATGGTATGAATACATTGATAGATCAATAGGTTCTCTCAATTTGAATTGATAGTGAAGTCTCAATTTATCAAACTGTCAAGAGCGTTGGTTAGTGGTGACTGGAATTGAGGCAAAGGTGAGTGACTCAATGCCCTATCTATCTACAATTTTCATTCATTCTTATTTAGTAGGTACAAGTTAGATTGTTAGTGGTTAGTTATCACCTATGACTAGAGACCCAATAAGCAAGGAGACCTAAGACATCTATATTTTATAGTGTAGGTCACACGACCAATGAATCCTATTTAGATAAATATATCTAATAGTCGACTACCTCTTCTTCAACAAGTTCATTTTTTGGCAGCCTACATTTCTTTGGAGATGTAGAACATGAAAAAGGGTAAGAGTCCCACATGTGGTGGAAGCCAAGAAAGGGAAACCAAACATACCTAAAAAACCTTGTCATCATGTTTCATTGGTAGAAAATTTTGTGGAAAAAATTAGGAAGCTACAACATCACAAGTACATTTACAAGATTCCCAACCACTACCAGTGATACTACCACATATTGAAGAAGTTGGAAAACTTAATATCTCTGAACACGATGAACTTGAAGATATTTAGGTAAATACCCAGATTATCTAGAATAATATAATCAACTTGGATGAAAATTCTAAAGATGGTGACAATGCATGACTAGAAAAGGGAAAAAGGAAATACAAAACAAAAAGTAATACAAAATTTAAAAAAGAATGGAATTGGGATCAATCAAATAGGAATTTTCAAATAGAATGGACCTCAAAGCATCCATTCATTAAACCTGCACATAATTGAAACGAAGACGAGCCTCTAGTAGAATGCATATGTATGATGTGCACAAGGATAAATAAAATGGAAAAGAGGCTGCAACTAAAAATTGACACCATTAAAAATCACAACGGTAAAGTTTATGAGAAAGAAATCATAGATGGAGTGGAACAATTAGTGATAAGATGGAAAACTAAGGAGGAATGTCAACATGTTAAGACTCCAAAAATCACTAAACTTTACAAGAAAATACAAACAAATTCTACTGAAGTAAAAAGCACAATTGAATTGTTTCTTGGAAAAGAAATGGAAGTATTAAAAAAAATGTAAAGCTCTTCAGTTAAGTGTTTCTATTTTATATTTTGAGTGAAGGGTGTACCATAATAGACTATTCATCATTGAGTACTTATTATACTTTTAGAAAGTTTATTATTAATCAAGGAGTCACTGGTTAGTAAACCATAGATGGGAATGAGCAAGTTATGTTGCTAAGATTGAAAAAGGAAAATGTCAAGGCAAAAATTAAAGAGTCAAATTTTATTTCATTATCTATTGATGATGTGACTACAATAACAATACTTCCTAGGTATGCATGCATGTATATATTGTACACAATTTTATCTGCTAGCCTACTCTACTAATTGTTGTTAAAATAAAGGATAATTCAACAACAAAAAACATATTTGAACTAGTAAAGAGTTCTCTAATTGAACATGGAGGTATAGATGACGTGACAATCACCCAAAAGTTGGTATGTATTGGAGTAGATGAAGCTTCAGTAATGTACAACTAATAAAATGGTCTTGTCACAAAGTTAAAATCATTTCTTACCCCTTACATTGTTGACATTTACAACATGGCCCATAAAAAAAATCTAGATTTTGAAATCGTAAGTGACTATCCATAAATATACAAACTTGAAGTTTAATCAAAGAGATCTAGAGACACTTCTATCAAAGTCCTAAATGACTTAGGGAATTCCAATAGTTTTCAAAGGGACTAACTAATGGGAGAAAACTTCTTAAGGATAATGATACTAGATGGATCTCTTTGGATGGATTAGTGCATTAAGTATTTTATGAATATCTATCATTCTTTGGTATAATGAGTCAACTCATGATGAGGGTGGACAAAAAAAAAATAGCCAGCTACCTAAAAGGTTAAGTAATGTAGATACACTTTTGTAAGAATTTGGTATAGCTCTGATACCATGTAAGAATTTGCCTTAGGGAAAAATCACCCAAGATCAATGAACTCAAACACAAGCACAATAGTAGACCAAAAGAGAATGATCAATATGAGAATATATTATCTCAAGCATGTAAGCATGTACATACACACTAGGAGTGCCTGTATATAAAGTCCTCAAGGTGCATCTAGAATGTATCTAGAAAGAACTAGGAGATAACTATGACAACCAAGCACATGTCCTCCATAATGAGAGGATAAGCATGATGAGGTGTTTAACATGTGTAGATTTTGTAGACACCATGTGCTCAAATAAAGTTCTTACTCCTATGTTGTAGACACCATGTGTATAATTAGAGTGCTAACTCTTGTGTTGTCAACATGACAACTCACAAGAGTACGCATACTCCTAGGTGACTAACTAATAAATAATAAAATAATGCATTAACCTAAGTAAATTTAAGTAAAGTGTAAATAGTAAATACTTATTTACACCAACACCCCCCCTTAAGTGAAGCTTAGGGGAATGCACTTAAGTTCACATAATCTAGGATGAAATCCATGATGGGTCCCAACTACTAGGCCATATTAGGTACCCATAGAAAATGCAATCTCTCATAAAGTGAAGAAAGAGGGAAAACCTTGTGGAAAAAATCCTCCCCCAAAAAAAGAGATGAAAAAGACTTGATGTATGGATGGATGGAGTAATCAAGACACCCCCATTATGACATACATCAAGTATATATCATAGAGAAATGGGAGAAGGACAAAACCCCATAAGAGGAAAAAGCCCCCCCCCATAAAAGAGAAGAAGAAGGAGACAAGTTAGTCCCCCCCTCTAAATGTAGAGTGTTGATTAGTGATAGCTGCTCCAATGCAGAAGCTGATCCAAGACTTCTGAATAATGTTCCTCCCCTTTGGAAGAAATAATGGCAAAGGTACAAATGAGATGCTTCCCCTATGTGTAGAAAGAATCCCAAAGATGAATGATGTCTCTAAAACCTACTCAACTGTCCCTATCAAGGATGAATGTAGAAAATGTCCCAAAGAACTAACTATCTCCTCAAATGATAAAAAGGCTTCCTGTAGCTGCTGTTCATAAGTATCCACAATCACATCAACCTATGAAGATTGATCATGTCGAGAATGGAAAGGAGGATCAGAGTGAACCCTCATGAAAACTAAAGAAGATCTTGCTTCATCAAAGAGAAGATGTAAATCATCAGTATTGTCCTCCAAATCTACTAAGTGTGACTCCACAAACAAACTTGCAATGTATGCCAAGAAGTCATCCGTTGATGTTGGAGCTGGAAGACAAAGTGTACCCTATTGTGCTGGACCTATCACCTTGACAATGGATGAAGTATTCGCCTCAAAAAAGAGAAGATGAATTTCATTAATGATGTCTCCCACAATGTCTGGAAGGAAGTCATCCCATGAAGCTGAAGTAGGAAGACATAATATTTCTTGTTGTACTAAATTAGAAGCATCTTTGGTTGGAACTAGATTAGTAGAATCAACAGGAGTATCAGGAGGTGAGATCTCATTTGGAGTTGGAGGTACCATAGCAGGAGTGACTAGAGATAAAATTTCCTCAAGAAATGGAGAGACTCATGCATCTCCATATGCTTCCCAAAGAGCCATCCAAACATCATGAGGAAAACTTGCCAGTCTAAGATGAGCAAAAGATTCCTTACTCATACTGCTATACATAAAGCAAAGAAGGAAAGGAAGATATTTGAACGAAGGTAGTATCTTTGAGTATAGAGAAGGAAACACTTCCTTATGTTCTCTTAGATGATCAAGCATCAAAGCACTCCATTTCTAATAGTTCCTTGGTGTCAACTTCAGTCTTAAACTAGACTAACATATGTGACAAGACTCCATGAGATCAATATATGTATGCACCCCCCAAAATATAGAATTAATCAATCAACCCCCCTAATATATGATTTGGGCACTCTATACTTAGTGCGATTATAATAGCCAATTTAGGGCCTATTTCTAAAAGTAGTACTTCTATCTACAGAACCTATAATCTGATTGCAAATCTAGAAAGTAGACAAAAAATATGCACTTTCAAAAAAAATGGAACTTGAATATGTGTCTAGATGAGCCCATAATAAGTATTTGAAGTGACAAAAATTGAGATTCGCAATTTGCAGAAAAATTCGAGAATAGAGATCTCAAACCACTTGCACCAATATATAGATCAAAAAATTGTACCTCAAAACAAAAAAATTGCTCGCAAAAACAAGTCTGTATGAGGGAGATATTGCTATTTGAAATCACCTCTGTTATTTTTTTTCCTGAATCACTGTTGTTGCACCTCCAAAAATCAAATGACTCTAGATTTTTCCTTAGATGTTAAATTTGAATGAAACAAAATCTAATTTGTGAGGTTTTTTGACCTTCTGAATGTGATGCAAATATCTAATTTGCACCAGCAAGCTTTAATTTTCACCTGCAAAATATCTCTCCTACACTCCTGATGGCCAAAAATTTCTCGAAAAAGAATGTAGATCTGAAAAAAATTATAGAGATGCAGATGAAAAAAAATATAGATCTGAAATTTAAAGTTACAAATTTGAAGTGATCATACCAATTTTGCAAATCAGGCTTTCGGTTTGCCGGTTTGCAAAAAATTTTTGCCTCAAATTTGACTTTGGCACAATATAGGCGATTTTATAGTCAATTTTCACTAAATTGACATTTTGGATGCAATGGTGAGGTCCGCTTTGGCTTTAGATGCTCCCAATTTCTACAGATTCTTTGGACCTGGTCGAGGTGTTGAAACAATAATGGTCTTGAATAGCTATGTGAAGAGAATCTTCCTAAGAGCTCTAATACCATGTGAGAATTTGGTATAGCTCTGATACCATGCAAGAATTTGCCTTAGGGAAAAATCACCCAAGATCAATGAACTCAAACACAAGTACAATAGTAAACCAAAAGAGTATGATCAATATGAGAAAATATTAATTCAAGCATGTAAGCATGTATATACACACTAGGAGTGCCTGTATATAAAGACCTCTAAGATGCATCTAGAAAGAACTAGGAGATAAGCATAAAAACTAAGCACACGTCCTCCATAATGAGAGGATAAGCATGATGAGGTGTCTCACATGTGTAGATGTTGTAGACACCATGTGCTGAAATAAAGTGCTTACTCCTATGTTGTAGACACCATGTGTATAATTAGAGTGTTAACTCATGTGTTGTCAACATGACAACTCACAAGAGTATGCATACTCCTAGCTGACTAACTAATAAATAATAAAATAATGCATTAACCTAAGTAAACTTAAGTAAAGTGTAAATAGTGAATACTTATTTACACCAAAAACTTTTAACCTTAGCAACCACTCTTAACATGTTAGAGGACATGAGCAATATAGTTAAGAAGATCCAATAAATATTTATATATATTGCATAATATAATACATAGCATAAATTGATATGCATGGCCCTCGATAATATCTATAGAAATCCAAGTTTATTTTGTGTTGATAAAAAATCTATAGGAAGGACCAAAGTCATAGATTTGGATAATAATGCAAACATTTTAATGATCGATGCAAATGATAAGTTATGTGCAAATATATGCAGTGTTGAGATACCAATGCACTATTATGGAAGGTCTATATCCATAAGAAAAGGAAAGAAACCCACACAACCAAAATTAATTGTTACAAAGAAAGTCTTTAAGAAGATTTTTGAGCCTACAACTAATTCTCTGAAAGAAATTTCTTATAAATTTTCGTTAGAAGCTAGAGAAAGATCACCTCTACATGAATCACTTGAAGCAATGTATATTGCGTTTCCCAATTATTGGAGTCTTAGAATTTTGAAATACTTTATAGATAAGTTAATTGTTTTGATAGCTAAATTTTGTAAATCCAAAGAAATCAATGGGATAAATATAAATGGAATTTTAGATGAATCACATTAGTGAGAGATATCATGTCATTTTTCATATATAATGAAGGAACAATATGATCCTTGCAAAACCTAAGAGAAGAAGGAGCAGTAACCAATATCATAATATTTCAAACTTGTTGATTTATGTTTGAACATGATATTGGGGTTTGTGGAGGATGAGAGAGATTTATAGTTCTTTGCGGTTCCTAAAGTCAAATGTAAAAAAGAAAAAAACTAGACAAGAATATGAAAAATTTCTTGAAGTTATATACATTCAAATATGAAGTCAATAATTTTCCTTACAAAAGGGAAATAAACTTTTGGAGGAATAAATGTCAAAAAAGAGGGTTGGGAAACATTTCAAATAATGAAAATTAGTAAATCAAATAATGATACTAGTAGCATTGATGTTGAAGTTGAGGATCTTGAGATGCAGGTAAGTAGAGGTATAAATGTTGGAGAAAACATAGAGCATAATGAACGACTTTTTGAAATTCATGGTAAGGAATAAAAAATATTTGGATGAAGAGATGTTGTGGCAACTCTAGTATTTATGGTATGATGTGGAAAATCTGAATTTATTACTAATTAGCAATTACTACACTAATAAGAAATCAATGAGGTAACTGTAAATGGAATTTCAAATGAATCGCATTAGAGAGAGATATCATCTCATTTTGCATATATAATGAAGGAACAATATGATCCTTGTGGAAACCAAGAGAAGAAGGATCGATAACCAAGATTTTTAGAAACCTAAATCTCTATAGAAATCCAGGTTCATTTTTTGTTGATAAAAATTTGTAGGATGGATCATAATCACAGATTTGGATAATAATGATAACTTTTTAATGAGTGGTGCAAATGAGGAGTTATGTGAAGATATATGCAGTGTTGAGATACCAATGCACTACTATGGAAGGCCTGCATCCACAAGAAAAGGAAAGAAACCAAAACAACCAAAATTAATTATTACAAAAGAATTCTTTGAAAAGATTGTTGAGTCTATAACTAATTCTATGAAATAAATTGCCTATAATATTTCCTTAGAAACTAGAGAAAGATTACCTCTACTTTAATTACTTGAAGCAATGTGTATTGTGTTTCCTAATTATTGGAGTCTCGAAATTTTGAAATAGTTTAGAGATAAGTTAATAGTTTTGATAGATAAATTTTGCAAAACCAAAGAAATCAATGAGGTAACTATAAATGGAATTTCAGATGAATCAGGTTAGAGAGAGATATCATGCTATTTTGCATATATAATGAAGGAAAAATGTAGTGCCTCTCGTGTTTGTCATTTGAACCTTGTTATATTTTGGTTGAATAGATAGTTGATATTCTTGTTATGTTACTTTGGAGATGACCCAAGGGTCTGATGTTATACCTTTATTTCAATATCATAGATGTTTCACTACTATGCTATTTAGTTTATCATATTTGCATGTTGATGCCATTTTCAGATGATAGTAGGTCTATGATGATATCTGGTTATCTAGTATTTTGGACATATATTTGATTTGGTTATATGTGGATTTAGGCTATGGTGATTTACTTCATTCTTGTTTCATTATGCTTTGTGCAAATGTGAGTGATGTAACTGGATAATTGTAGTATAATTGAATAAATGGTTAAATTAGGTATTTAATGCATTTATTACTTCAACTATGTTATTATATGAAATTTCACTTGATCATGTGTTTTAGTATGCACAAATTATATCCCTGGTAGTGGAACATGGAGTTAGTTATTCAACTATTCATATTTTACCAATGTTGTCCCTGTATGGTCAATGTATCTTATTTAAATGTTTAATTAAACCTTTCAGTGATTTTTTAAATCAGGATTCATTTGCATTATGTGATAGACCAGTGAGCATGTCTATGCATTTAGAGTTTCACATTGTCACAAAGATGTCAAGGCCTTCTGTGATTTTGGTTTCAGGGTTTTCAAGATTTATTTAATTTATTTGTAACTTCTGACAGCTTTGCCATAGATGAATTCAAATTACTTGGAATAGCCTATTTTTGTTTGGGTTAAGTCAGAGTCTAGCTAGTCTAACTAGCTATTCACCCTAATCGATTATTCACTCAAAAAAGTGAATAAATATTGAAAGAGGAATTTGATTCCTCATTTCTTAGTTCTGTAATTTGGAAGGCATGGGTGCAGTGTTGATGCAGGATGGTCATGCGATTGCATATGATTCTAGAAAGCTCAAGGACCATGAGCTTAACTACCTCACTCATGATTTTGAACTTGTGGCCATAGTGCATTATCTAGTTCATTGGAGACATTTTCTTTTGGGATATAGGTTTGAGTTGCATAACAATCATAGGAGCTTGCAATATATCTTTACTTAGCCAAACCTTAATTCATGAAAACATCGTTGGATGAAATTCTTGTGTGAATATGACTTTGATGTTCACTACATTGAAGGGAAGGAAAATGTTGTCACTGATGCCTTGAATATGAGGTGACATGAGATACTAATGCTATCGTTGGGAGTGGATTTGCGAGGCCATATCTTGTAGGCTTTTCCTAGTGACACTTGGTATCAAGAGGTGAGGGCAGAGATTGAGTCTAGACATACCCATGAGGGGAGGTTTTCAGGTTATTTTCTTGAGTCCAATGAACTAATGTGATACTTGGGTTGTATCTATGTACCCATGTCTGGTTATCTTCATACCTTGATTTTGTTAGAAGTGCATCATGCACTATATTTTACACATCTTGATGTCAAGAAGATGCATATCTTAAACAGTTATACTTTTGGGTAGGGATTAGGCGCAATGTTTTTGATTTGTTTGCTACATGTCTCGAGTGCTAAAGAGTAAAGGCAAAGCATTAACATCTAGTGGGCCTTTTGCAGCTACATGCCATTCTAGAATGGAATTGGGATATGATATCAATTGATTCTATCATAGGGTTTCCTATGTCATCACAATAACATGATTGTATTATGGTGATAGTGGACAAGTTGTCCAAGGTAGCACATTTCTCACCCATGAGAGCATCCTACACAACTTCTTTTGTAGCACATGTTTTCTTGGAGGATATTGTTTGCTTGCATGGGATCCCTCATCGAATTATTTTGGATAGAGATCTAGTGTTTACTTTAGCATTGTGGACATCTCTTCAACATACTTTGGGTGCACAACTCAATTTTAGTTTAGCTTATCACTTAGAGACTGATGGTCAGACTAAGAGAGTGAGCCCAATTCTAGAAGATACGCTTTGCATGCATGTGATGGATAGGTAGGTGAAGTGGGAGGAGTATTTATACCTTGTTGAGTTTGCATAAAACAATAGATATCATAGTTCTCTTGGAATGCCACCTTTTTAGGTCTTGTATGGTAGATTGTGTTGTACCTCTTTGAGTTGGGATTTTTTGGAGGATCAAGTACTTTTAGATCTAGAGATGCTTTAAGATAAGGAGAAGTAGGTTGTTTATATTATATAGCATTTGGTTATTGCACAAACTAGGAAGAAGTATGTAGATGCCCATAGGTTGGATCATCACTTTTCTATTGGTGATAGGGTGTTTTTGAGAGTACGATCGAGGAAGAGCTAAATCCATTATGGGAAAGACTCTAAGTTGGCACCACATTTTCTCAAACCATTTGAGATCCTTGAGAGGATCAGTCATGTTTCTTATTCACTATCACTGCCACCTAGCTTATCATGCATCCATGATGTTTTGCATATTTCTATTTTGAGATAGTATATTCCTGGTGTGAACCATGTTCTTGATTGGGATACTTTGGAGGTGGAGGACGAGAACTTACTTTGGAGCCCATCTATGTCCTTCAACATCAGAGGTTGACTTTGAGAGGTAGGGACATCGAGAAAGTAAGGGTCTAGTGGGATCTGATCGATGAGACATTTGCAATTTGGGAAGATCCTACACGATTTAGAGGATTGTACCCCTATCTATTTGCCAGCTTCTAGGAGAAAGCCTATACTAGTGGGAGAGGATGTAGTGCCTCTCATGTTTGTATTCTAAACCTTATTATATTTTGATTGGAGAGATACTTGATACTCTTGTTATGTTACTTTGGAGATGACTTGAGGGTTGGATGTTATACCTTGATTTCAGTATCGTAGATGTTTCACTACTATGTTGTTCAGTTTATCATATTTGCATGTTGATGCCATTTTAAGATGACAATAGGTCTATGATGATATCTAGTTATCTAGTATTTTGGACATGTCTCTGATTTGGTTATATGTGGATTTATGCTATGGTGATTTACTTCATTCTTGTTTCATTATGCTTTATTTTTAGTATGAGGATTTGGAGTTTAGCACCGTTATACTAGCCATTTATGCATATGGTGTCCAAACCCAAATTTTATTAGATTTTTGAGGATTTTGTACCCAAAGACCAAATGGGTTTTTTATTTTGAAGTTTTTCGAATTTGGAGTCTTTACCTTGTTTCATGTGCCACCTTATTTTCTCAAGTTTTCTTGGCATGATGTTGGTTGTGGACTTGGTTCATCCATTTGGACATTAGTCAGATCATTATTTCTCTTTTATGTTGTATTGGGATGCATGCCACATTCGTCCTCTCAAGCTTGTTTTTGGTTGAGTGATATTTTACTTGTGTTCTCATCCAATCCTTATGTTATGATCTTTGTGATGGTGGTGCACCATGCATGAGTATGTATGTGTACATTGTTGACAAGGCCTAGTCTTATGTTTGTACCTCAATGGAGTTATGATCATTTGGGGTTGGGTTGGGAATATGCATGTGTATGGGCATTCATCGTTGGATGAGCATGGGTAGGGTAGGGTAGAACATGGAGGGGGCTTCTATCTTGTAGCCTAGTGTTTATGGACCAAGAGTTGGCAGAGGGAGTTTTAAGTAAGTGATAACTAAATAAAACATTGGGTGGTAATAAAACTTAAAATAATAAAATGCTTTAGTGTGAGAGCCTTTCGTTGGGAAGTTGGGTCCGCATAGTTTCAAGCTTAGTATTTTTGATGCCAAGGGACTTTCCATGGTGTTAGCCCCTACATAATAGCCCATTGAGTTTTTGACTAGGACCTATTTTTCTTCCATTATCTCATGATCTTGGTTTCAATCATCATTACCGTCTAGTGTGAGTGTTAGCCATGGAGGTTTGCTTTATGTGTGTTTGTGGTTGGATCATTATCTCTATCAACAAAACAAGAGTGGACCAATAGGTTTCACATGGTTTGAAGGCATAGCTACCTATACCATTGTTGAGGAATGGTATACAGATCTATTATTCTAATGCGACCATTGCTGGAGTTTTCACTTGGTACTTTGGGTTCCAAAGTATGCTTTCTTTTGATTTGCGCTTTCATTGGAATGCTTGTATATCATATTTACATAATGTTAGTTTATTGATGTATTTACTTATTATGATGTTTAGCATATGATTAGAGGATGTTATCTTCTTAGTTGGAGTATCTATTGCTTTCAGTTAACATGTTATATTTATGTTCTTATGATGTTATTATGTTTTAGTAATGATTTACTTATAAGATAACTCCAACTAACTAGTTGGCAGTTTGAGATGTTATGTGTGGGGAATGGCTAGGGTCTTTGAGGTATCATGATGCGATTATGGCTAGGAGGAAATAAACACTTAGTTTGGTTATTTTAGTTCATTGCGATGTTGTTTCTATATACTACGATGTTACTTTCAGTATGTTCTTTTCCAACTTTTTTTTAGATGATTGTTGTAGTTTTTGTCTTTCAGTTTAGTGTTCAAGTGTCTATGCCTCAATTTGTGGATCTAGCACTCCCTAGTGTGGAGGAAATTCATTTCTTAACTTTTTAACTTTATGTTTTCTAGCTTGCTGCTTTGAATCTTCATGCAAAATTGTACTTTCTCACATGAGAGTGCAAAAGTTCACGTGGTCTACTGGGTTTTCTCACACATCTCTTGGTACTTCCTTGCATGAAACCCCACACCAGTTATGGGTCTTTTCATTGCTGGGATGAGTACTTCCTCATGTTATTTGGGGCATTTCCTTGTGCAAAAGGCAGTTTCCTGTGTGGCATGTTGTACTTCCTCACATGAAATTATGTTAGTTGTTTTGTTTGGATGAAAAATATGGGGCATCTCCACTAGTTTTTAGGGATCACAAGTTGGAGTTTTAAGTACCATTTGGGTTTTTTTAAATTTTCCATGCTTTGATAGATCTAAGATTCTTTGTTGAGTTGTCATCTTTGGTCTTTATTTCTCTATTTTTGTGTGTTAGTTTGGTAGTGGCATTTTGAGATTTGTTGGTTGTTGGGATTACGGTTAAGTCTTTCATTGAGATATTTGTGATCCTTGTATGTTGAGTGTCATGTACATCCATTCTTGTTTAATTTTATTTTATTTTAATCTTGGATTTTATTGAATCCTAGTTCCAAGGATCTCCAAGTGGTACATTACAAACAATATGATCCTTGTGGAACCCAAGAGAAGAAGGATCAATAACCAAGATTTGGAGAAATCTAGATCTCTATAGAAATCTAGGTTCATTTTGTGTTGATAAAAATTTGTAGGGTGGATTAGGATCACAAGATTTGGATAAAAATTATGACGTTTTAATGAATGATGCAAATGAGGAGTTATGTGCCATTATACACAGTGTTGAGATACCAATGCACTACTATGGAAGGTCTATGTCCACGAGAAAAGGAAAGAAACCCACACAACCAAAATTAATTGTTATAGATAAAGTCTTTGAAAAGATTGGTGAGTTTGTAAGTAATTCTATGAAGGAAATTTCCTATAAGATTTCCTCAAAAACTAGAGAAATATTACCTCTACATGAATCACTTGAAGCAATGTATATCGTGTTTTCCAATTATTGGAGTCTCAAAATTTTGAACTAGTTTATAGATAAGTTAATAGTTTTGATAGATAAATTTTGCAAAACCAAATAAATCAATGGGGTAACTATAAATGGAATCTTAGATGAAACACATTAGAGAGAGATATCATGTATTTTGTACATATAATGAGGGGACAATATAATCCTTGCAGAACCTAAGAGAAGAAAGATCGATAACCAAGATTTGGAGAAAAAAGGATTAGAGTGAAGTATTGAAGGATTCAATATCATAATATTTCAAACTTGTTGATTTATGTTTGAACATGATATTGGGGTCTATGGAGGATGAGAGATTTTTTTAGTTCTTTGTGGTTCCTAAAGCCAAAGGTAAAAAATAAACTAGACAAGAATTTTGAAAATTGCTTGAGGTTGTATACAGTCAAATATGAAGTCAATAAATTTCCTTATGAAACAAAACTAAATTTTTAGAGGAATGAATCTCAAAGAAGAGGGTTGGGAAACATTTCAAATAATGAAATCAGTAAATCAAGTAATGATACTAGTAGCATTTATGTTGAATTTCAGGATCTTGAGATGCAGGTAAGCTGAGGTATAAACATTGGAGAAAACATAAAGCAAATGAAGGACTCTTTGAACTCCACAGTAAGGAATAAAAAGATTTGGATGAAGAAATGTTGTGGTAACTCTAATAATTATGGTATGATGTGGAAAATTTGAATTTATTACTAATTAGTAATTACTACAGGCTACTTTCTCAATTCTAGACACTATTCTTTGTATCTCATCATTTATCATGCATAATAATTTATATCATATTATAAATGTTTAATGTCAAACAAACATGTAAATTTTACATTAGATGATGTCATCAATCATTCAACTTTTACCATTATTATTGATTTTTATTTGCATTATTATGCTTGTATTATACATTATTATTTTACAATCCTTGAAGATTTCTATTAATTTATGAAAATATAGCAATTCATATGATAATATTCCTATTGGTTTTGATTAAATTATTTGGACATGATAATTGAAAAAATTCAATGAATTCATTTTTCAAAAGTTAAATTTCAATACCCAATTTCATAATCGTAAGTTATAATTTTACAATTGTTAGGTTTGGAAAATTACTCTAAAATATCTTTTATAGAAATGAAGTAACAAAAGTAGCTTCAGGTTGATTTGTCTCATGGGAAGAGTAGCGTCAAATTCAATATCACAAATATTTTTGGAATTCGCATTCGATAGGTATGTTCAATAAATTAGCATATGGATTCCGCTAAGTTTATCTTGTTCAGGAAACAAAGTAAAAACTTCAAACTCATATCAAACAATTAGAAATAGAAATACAACATACACTATAAAGATGATTAAAAGTACTTTCCAAGTTTCACATACTCAGATTGATCACTTATGACATGATTGAAGATTGCACCATTTTTTTAGGATGATCGATTTTGCTTTGTTTAAAATTTGAATATTTTTGATGTTATAGTAAATGATGTGCAACTTCGTCATACATCCATATTTGGAAGATTTATTTTAAAATTATGCTACATCCAATAGTGCATTCATATTTTCCAATAGCTTGATGCAATTCACAATACCTTCAGGAGTTGCGTCCTGAATAAACTTGACTACTTAAGACCTCATTTTTGTTTCAAATCTTGTAGGTAAGCTTCCCTTCCAATGAATTTCATTGATAAGCTACTTGTTGGAAATATTCAAGACTATGCTAAGTTACTGAGAGGGGAAGGGTGAATCAGTAACTTCTAAAAATTTAACAATTTTAGATCTTAATTACAATAATCCAATTTAGCATCTAGTTCATCACAACTGATCTAATTGCATGCATGAGAAATTGAAAACATAAAAGCATTCATAATAATTGAACACACAGATTTGGTGACCCAGAAACCTTCCAAATAGAAAGTAAAATTGGGGTGGGGATGATACCCACAAACTTCAATACTACAACATAAAGTTGGCCAGTTAAGGCTTACATTAATCACTTTTGATGATCTACCTTGTTAGAAGCAATTAGGACTACTAGGTCCACCTTGTTAGAGGTTTCACAAACATACAATGAAGTATGCATTCGGTAAAGAGATTTTATGAAAGACTATTAAGTCTACCTTGTTAAAGAATTTTGATTGGTTTACCTGTTAGGATGAAGCAGTAGATCTCTGATCTATAACTAAATTTTCTAAATGAGATTCTCTTATGTACTGATCACCGTTCTGTGATGGATGTCTCTGTTGCTCCTTATGCTGACATGGCCTTTACAATTCACCCTTCTTTTGCTTTATTACTTGTACAATCACATTCACATGCATATCCTTAATCTAATTATTACTTTAAAATGATACAACACATTACATATATATACCAATCCAAATTACATAATAACAAAGTTGGCCATCATACAAGTTAACACAAATATTACAAAGTTGGCCCACATGTAGACACTCAGGCTCTGAAGACCGACTCGGTGAAGTTCTGATACATGAAATCCACTATTATTACTTGGCATCATCATGCACTCAGTAGATGTAGAAGCTCAGTCCATACTGATCACCTTCAAGTAGTCTTGAACTTAGTCTACACTAGTGACTCGGTACATATTGTGCAACTCGGCATAAACTGAATTACTTGTTTACCATGACTGAACTTGGTAAACACTAGCTTCATATTACATGAACTGCAAACTGGATAGATATTGCAATGCTCAGTAAACACTGATAAATTTGGTGTATGCTGAAATGCTTGGTTTGAACTGTTGAATTTCTCACTAATTGAATCTGCTTAGTGACCACTGATATACTTGGAAAACACTATAAACTGTACAATGAGCTTGTTAGCTGATATGTCAACAATCTCCCTCTTTGGCATTAGTGACAAAAAAACATATCAACCAAAACTTATATTCATCACCACGTGATACTAGCTTGGTAGAATATTTGTTTTTGAGATTTTTCAAAACTGATTTTGTAAGGTATACTATACAAATTTTGCTATATACATTCTCCCTCGTAGCATGTTTCTCCCCCATACTATGTGTCTCTCAAAACAATATATGTGTCTCTCCCCCTTTTTGACAGTAATGCCAAAGATTTATTCTAACTTATTTACATAGAGACACCAAAATGAGATAAGAAACTAGAATGTACTTTGAGAATGATTGCCAAGGTTTTATCCCAATTCTCTTGTAGAATCTTGCATGTATGAATTGTAATTTGTACCTCTGGAGATAGTTCAATCATGTGGTCTACAACAGAGAAGTTATTATCATGGATCAAGGTTTTTGAATATACAATATGTTTTTGCATTATATCCATGTTTAGAAGGATCATATTCTAAGTGTCAATCAATGTTGACCAGATCCTTGCTTCTTCTCTTAACAATTCTGCTTGCATATCTGACAAGAATCTGATCTTTTTATAATGTGCAGAGCTTGAACTAGGGTCAAGTTGCAACTATTGAGCACTAGCTTTTAGATCTTCATCAATTTTGGACAATTTTCCCTTTATTTCTTTTGTGAATTTGGAGGCATCGCATAGCTTTCCAAAAAGTGATGTCACATTGGAATAGGATGTCTCAAGATTGACAAAAATTGTAGAAAGCTCTACTTGATGAATGGCAATTCGCTAAGCAATGTGCTCCAACACTTTATTATTGAATTTCTTTTCAGCCTTTTCAATTAGCTTGTCCTAACCATCTGTGTCCTCATTGAATTTTTGGACTGCTTTTGCTAATTGAAACAAAATAGGTTGAGAAGAATCAATCTCAACTCCTATTGCCTCTTCTAAAATGTTCTTGACATCATCTATAATCTTATACTCCTTATCTCTTTCTTCTCTCAGTCTTTGTTGTTTTGCCTTTTTTTGGAGGAGTGCACCAAATATTTTCATTTGGTCTAGAGTAAGCTTGTAGATATTCCAATTTAGGAACACTATCTCCTCATCTAAATCAATATCATCCTCTATCTCCTTTCCTTTCCCAAAAAAATTGTACTCAGTTGAGCCTTAGGATCAACTATCCTTATACTTATTTCCTTTGTGTCTGGAATGGAAACAATAGTAGATATACTTGGACATGCATCAAAAATTGATACTGTACTCACTGATGGAATACTTATAGGAATATTGAAGGAATCTAAAATTGTTGAATTCAAAACTAAAGTAGAAAAAATTAGAGATCTTACCGCTGAAGTACTCAAAACTATAGAAGTTAAAATTGGAGAGGTGAAGACTGAAGAACTCAACTCGGTAGCTGAAGGAGTCTGGAACTTGGTAGATGAAGTAGAAGTTACTTCTGTCATTGATATGCTGAGCTGAGTTGGGGCAAAGAGTGATTGGACATTTGATGTATCAGTAGTAGTCACAACCAAACTTGTTGAAGCTATCTCTATACTTGATGTAGCTAATGGTTTGCCTAGAGAGTGAGGAAGTTAGGAAATGACTACCAACTATCTATACTAGGTTAGTTTCCTCATCATCTTCCTTATCTTCCTCGATAGCTTCTTGCTCCTTGAATTCCTCATTATCAATTGTGACAAACTGAGTTGATTCTTCATCATTGTCTTCATCCTTGTCATCATCATCATCATCACCCTTTATTTCAACTAGATGTTCACTTGTCTTATGAAGATGATAGATGTTTTTCTAGGTATTTGTGGTATTCTTCAAAAAATATTCAATATCTTTCATCAAAATTAAACAAGTATTGAATTTTTGAGTCATCTTATCTTCATTATCCTTTAATGACTTATCCACCTTAGCATGTTTCATGTTCGGTAGAAGCTTCCTCATAGTTTGCCCCTATATGTCTTTGATAGTTTGCTTGGTATGTTCCCACCTTGGTTTCATTTTCTCCATTAAGGTATTGGGAATATGAGAGGCTAGCTAGTCAGGTGAATACTTCCACTTACCCATTTTGTCCATGACCAAATCTTCAATCTATTTCTGCTCTGCCTCAGTACTGGTATCATATTTTAATGCCTTAAAATTTGTTATTCCTACACCTTCTTGTAGTTCCTTTCATCTATCTTGGAAGGTGGGTGGAGGCTTTCTGAAAATGATATCTGTTCCTTCTTTACCAGCCTTCTTCCTTGACCTTCTTGTGAAGACTACAATGGATGGCTTGGCTAGCTTGGTGATGATCACCTTGCCTTTCTTCTTCACAGTTTCTTCTTATTTCTCAAATTCCTCCTCATCCTTTGCTTCTTCACTTGGATCATCTTCACCTTTACCCTCAGTTAACAAGAGGGGTACACTTGATTTTAGTTTGGCTATTCTTCTCTTCCCTTTGTTAACTGCCCGAGGGAGCTTTATTTCTAGCTCAATTATTTCCTTGGCTTCATCATAGGTTCCAAATTAAGGAGCCTTGGGATCAACTAGTTCATTGATAAGAGCTTCAATGATATCCTTGGTCTCATCAATATTTAGCTCATAGCCAAGAGGTTTGACCCACACAACTCTAGGCCTAACTGCCTAGATATATACTTTGTCACTGTCCACCATGAAGCATACATCATTCTTGTAATATTCAACTAACTTCTTTAGAATTCTAAACCTATTGTTCATTTTCTCTTTGAATGCATCAAAGTAGTTGTCCATGATGCTAACATAGTTTTCACCCATATCTGAAATATATTTATTTATCTGATAAAGAACAGGCACATCCTTCCTCCAGACTACTATGCCTTAAGATGGGAAAAATTTTTGGACATAAAAGAATATATAGGTTAATAGTGAACCAAATTTACATGAGTTATTCTTTGATGTTCTAATACTTTCCATATTTTTGTTGAATTGCTTCAACAATAGGTTGTAAAGGTCATAAGATAAGTTTTTTTTAACCACATTATAAGCTAAGTCCACAGCTTCACATGACACACTGTTAATACAACTTGAACTATATATCTTATGAGCAATGACATGAATTTCAAATTTCAATTCAACATATGTAACACTACTTATCTTCATACCCTTGCCATCCCATTTAGCTAGGGTTTTCTTCTCTAGTTATGCCCGACCTAGGGTTTTCATTGTTTTGGTTTTGGTGATCATGGGAAGGATGGCAATTTGATGAATCATCTTCTTGGTAATCAAAATTAGTTTCTCAAGCCACAACTGACCATTATGCACCTGGCTAAAGATAAACCTAATCCATTTAATTTTAAAATTCACAAGGCATATGGGGAATATGGGTCAATCCTTTTGCTTCCAAATATTGATGCTCAAGTTTTAGGGTTCCATCAACACATAACTAACCTAGGGCATCATCCATCTCTAGAGTACCAATTTCTTGAATAACACATTTAAAATGAGTACGAATGTCATTAACAAGAAGTACCTTTGGAGAGATTTGAGATTGAGCATTGATTGGGTCTAGGGTTTTTGCAACTACTTTAGAGGGAATGATGGATAGGGCATTGGCTAGGTCATTCTTATAAGCTACTTTAGGGATTGGTTTGAAATCTAGTTGCTTAACCTCTCTACTAACTAGCTAAACCTTGAAAGGCTTCTTATCCTTGGGGTTTTTCGAGCTAGATGCCATTTTCACAAACTAGGGTTTAACAAATTCAAAGACTATGTAGCTCAACACTCAAGTAATTACCTTTTAATTGAAGAAATTGCTCAAATATGTTTGAATGCTTTACCTTCACTTGAAATTTCTTCTTTTCTTGCTCACTCTTTTCTCTGCATTCAAATGATGAAAATGATCAAAAAATCAAACATATACCTTTTAATACCTAGCATTAAATGCTTAGTTCTCATATAGTTGGATATTTTGCTCGTATGCACTTTCTTGCATTACTCAACATCAACTGATTTTCACTTTACTTGGTAGCTGAAGGATTTACCCTTACTCAGCATCAACTAGCATAGTTTTACTCAGTAGCAATTGATCACTTGGCTTCCACTAGTTCTGTCCAACAACTTGGCATACATTATGATTTCACTCGGCAACTGAAGGTATCTTGTCACACTTAGTAGTAGGATGAAAACTTGAAGCTTTAACCTTGCATCTTTGGTCATGTTGGTTTACCTTTTCAATGCTAATTTGTTTTGGAACTAATGTATGATAAAGTATTGTATATCAATTGCACATACCTTCTTTTGCTTAATTGGATGAAGTGTGACCACTTGACCTTTTAGCTAAAGTGATCCCTCCATTGGATGTGTTTCTTCCATCTCTTTTCTTCCATGTCTTATTCATATCTCCTTTGATGTGTTCAACATCAAATTTCCCTTTTCCTTTTTTGAACTCAGAGTTGGGTGCCTTTGATCTTGTTGGGAAATACTTGCTGATGTGTCCTATCTTTAGGCAACTGAAACAAGTGGTTTGACTCAACCATCTATTGTAGTTGCCACTAAAGTGTGTTCTTATGCAGTTCTCAAGAATTTGTCCATATTCTTGATAGTAGTGACAACTCTGCCTAGTGTTGTAGTCCCAATTGTAGTGGTGTCCATGTATTTTTGTCTTTGCTAATTGGTTTGGTGACCACATAGGCTTGGATCTACATTCAAAGGTTCTATGTCCATGCTTTTGATAGTTGTAGCAGTGACCTTCAAATCTTGGTGTCCTGATGGTTTTAGTCCTACATTCATGTGCCTAATGTCCTTTCTTATTGCACATATGATAGTGACCCATGGTTTTAGGTTTGTCATGATGATTGACATTCTTGCTCCTTCACACATTAACAATATGTCCTTTATTACCACAAAAATGGAAAATGGGTTTTGAGTTCTTACCTTTGTCACTTCTTTCTTCAGTAGTCTTGGATGATTCTCCTTCTTCAATGTTGGCATAGCCTAGTCCTAATGTGTCATTACTGGATCTTGGAGATTTTAGTAGTCACTCAAAATACTTGATGGCTTCATTGGGCTTGTTGAAGCTCCCTGCAGTCTCTTTTTCTCTCCTCAAATCATTTTTTAGTTGTTCATTCTGCATCCTTAATGTGGTGATCTCAATGTCTTTGACATTCAACTCATGATGAACAATCATCATTTGGCTTAGGTTGTCTAACTGCATGTTGGAAACTCTTGCAAGCTTAGTTGACTTCTCCTCCAATCTGTTGGCTAGGTTTCTCTTGTCATCTTCTATAATGTCCTTATCTTCAATGGCTCTCCTTTTCTATTTAGTCACTTCACATAACATCATGGCTTGTGATTCTTGCTCAATCTTGAGAGTTTTAATTTCTTTTTCTTGAGCTCTGTTCTTGTCCATTAGGTCTACAATTGCTACATCAAACTCCTTTGAGTCTACATTGGCAAAGACTTTTGTGGTGTCAATATCCTTGTACTGTGTATCATTCTCAGCTATGGCGATGTCTTTTCTCCTCTTTAGGGATTTTCTCAATTCTTCCCTAGCTTCTTCCAAAGAATGTAGAATGAGATGTATTTCAATCTTCTAGTTCTCTATAATCTTCCCAAGCTTAAAGACCTCCATCTCTAGATCTTTTCTCCAAGCTGTAAAGATTCTCCTTGTGAGAACTAGGCTCTAATACAAATTGTTGGAATTCTCAAGTGGGAAGTATACTTCTGAGAGGGGGGGTGAATCAGAAGTACCAAACTTTAAGCTATAAAACTTTTACTTGAAATCAATACAAACACGTAACATATCTAAATAACATAAAAGTAAAGGCATGCATGAAAATAGATGATGCAATACTTGATCACCCAAAAACCCTCCAAAATGAGAAGGTAAAACTTGGGTGCGGATGATACCCACAACTTATCACTGTAGAAATATGTAACTTGTTAAGGTTACAATGTTTGACAATTGTTAGAAAGTATAGTAGAATGTGTCAACCTAATCACTTACAATCTTCAATTTCTGATTTTAGATTGTTGTTTAATTCATTCTACTCTGATCCTTTTTGATTTGATGTGAAGCTACATGTGGCACTGATACTCTGTTCTGCTTAACTGATCTTTCAATTCCTTTATTTTACTAAGTCAACTTGAATGTCCTCTTTACCCTTCTTTTCTTCACTCTCTTTCACTCTATCATATCTCTATTCAACTTCACAAATTATTGAGCTTTTTCCTCCTTAAAAAGTTTTCATGACTTAGGGTTAGGTATGAATCTACGGCTGAGATTCATCCTTATTGCCTCTTTAGCATTCTAATTATTTGATTGGTTGCATGTAGATTACATAGGAAATCAAAATAGATTCGTTCTTATCTCTAGGCTTCGAGATCTATCATTAGTTTTCATGCAACATGATTTACAACTCAGTTTGTGAAGGCACAAACTCTTATGTCAATATTGTGTCACTCGGCACTTGCTATTTTCTGTTGCTCGGCACTAACTATAATTCTGTCTTGCTTAGCACCTATTTTTTACTCAGCACATACACTTGCTCAACACTATCTATTTGCTTGGCACCTGAATGAATCGACACTTACTAACTTTCTATCTTGACACCTATTGCAACTTGGCACTTGTACATATATTATACTCAACATATATTGCTAGCTCGGCATGAACTTAGCAAATAGTTTAAGTGTGTTGACACTCAATTGTCAAAACCATTGAGACCAAAAAATTCTTGAGTGACTTGACCATCATTACTTGAACTATTTTCCTTAGTAGACTTAGGAATCCATTGCTAGCTCATCTACTTTTGGATGTTGTCACCTTTTGCCTTCTTTTCATCTTCAATTCTACTTTTATTCATGCAATTCTTGGCAAGATGACCAAATTTTGTACAAGTGAAACATCTTTTGGTGGAAACATCTCTTTTCCTCATATGATGTTTAACACAATTCATGCCAATGTGTCCAAATTCTCCATAGGTAATGATATCTAAACCATGTATTGTAGTCCTAACCAAATATTGTTTTCACAATTTTTTCTGCTAGATTGAATGTCTTGGCTTTGCATTCTGATGCCTTATGCCCTTGTTTCTTGCATTTGTGACACTTACCCTAAAATTTTGGTTTATCTTTAAATTCATTAGCCCTATAACCAT
Organism: Cupressus sempervirens; assembly: GCA_028749045.1. Classification (NCBI taxonomy): domain Eukaryota; kingdom Viridiplantae; phylum Streptophyta; class Pinopsida; order Cupressales; family Cupressaceae; genus Cupressus; species Cupressus sempervirens. The sequence goes on along the minus strand of CM053785.1, from coordinate 699,886,404 downwards.
GCTGACTGCAATTGTAGCACTTTCCATCAAATTTTTCTTTCCCATTACTCCAACATTTGTTTGATGTATAAAGTAGCTTACCATAGTGATTACAAGTAGGTCTTTAATTCTTTTGAGCACCTTGTTTGGAGGATTCACCTTCTTCTTTGTATCCAATTCCTACTTTACCCTTTTTTCTATGGAGATTCTGTTCATTCAACTAATTCATGTTTGCTTTAGATTTCATCATCCTTTCATTGATTTTCTTTTTAGTGTTTAAGTCATCTCTCAATCCAAATTACATAATAACAAAGTCATCCATCATACAAGTTAACCCCAATATTATAAAGTCGGCCCACATGAAGACACTTAGTTTCTGAAGATTGAGTCAATAAAGTTCTGATACATGACATCCACTATCATTACTCAACATCATCATTCACTCAGTAGATGTAGAAGCTTGATCCATACTGATCACCTTCAAGTAGTCTTGAACTTGGTCTGCACTGGTGACTCAGTAGATACTATGCAACTTGACATAAAATGAATTACTTGTTTACCATGACTGAACTTAGTAAACACTAGCTTTGCATTACATGAACTATGGACTCAATAGATATTGCAAGGCTTGGTAACCACTGATAAACTTGGTGTATACCGAAATGCTCAGTTTGAACTGCTAGACTTCTCACTAACTGAATCTGCTCGATGCCCACTGATATACTTGGAAAACACTATAAACTATACAATGAGCTTGGTAGCCATACAAAATATAACTAAATGTGTTGTCACTAATAACAAGCTTTACTAATATGTCAGCACTACTAGGGAAAGGATTTAGAAAACCAAGACTTACCATTAATTTTCGTCTGTCATTCATCTTGGTGAGATTTCTCACAAATGAGTTCAAATATTCCTCTCCTTCCCTTATATACTAGCATTTTTGAATGTTAGTTGATGCCTTTATTTATGGACAAAAATGGCCATGAATTCCTTTGCTTACAAAATACCTGCTACTATTTGTGTTGGTTATGTGTATAATCTACCTTGCAATCTTCCCAAGCCTAAAAAGGTCTTTTTTCTTCTCAACCTTCTCTTTGATACTCCCATAAATAAATCTAACATTTTCATGCAATTCAAACCAATCACACAACATATTAGCAGTTTCCATAATTCCCTCTTATGTGTTTTCTTTAATTTTCTTGATTGGTTTTTTAATTTTGTCATTGGGCTCATTTAAGTTTTTTTCATAGGTTGTGATTATTTTATTTTCCTTTTATACATCTTGCAACAATTGTGACAACTAATTTTTACTTTATTTCTTTATTTTCTCTTCTTTCTCTCCCATTGTTTTACTTTTTCCCTCTCATTCTCCAATTATTTATTTAAGTTAGTGATTGCATGTCTAGTAGACTCCAACATTGTGAAAATACTTAGTGAGGATGATCTTTCATTTTCAAGTTGTTTATTGCTTTCTTGTAATATTTCTCTCATCTCTTGAATTTTAGTAGAGCATCCATATTCACATCACTAAGTTTTTCATTGTTTGCTTCCAATTGTTCTTTCAACTGCTTGAGTTATACTTCTCTCTCCATATTTACATCGCTAAGTTTATTGTTGTTTTCTTCTAATTATTCCCTCTAAATTTTCATTTCTACATTTATATTTTTTACTTGTACAATTTCTTCTTGAGAAGAAGCATTTTTTATCCCTTTGTCTAATTATTTTCACTTATTCTATGTTTCTTTCTCCTTTTCCTTTGCATTTTCCAAGCCTTCTTGCATCTTTTCAATTACCTTCTCCAACCCTTTTTTTCTCTCTTCACCTTGAACAATGAACTATAGACCATAGAGTTGGTTTCTTTTCCACACTGACCTTGTCCACATTTTTTACTTCAGATAAATCTATTAATAGGGTGATAACATGAAAATATAGTAGATTTATCTCACTCTCGGGTGAATTATTATCTCTCTATGGGGGCAAAAAACCATGAACCCAAACATTTCTTTATTTGGGTTATATGTTGGAAATACCCTACTTGATGTGGTTTCTTGAAAATAAGCTACATCATTAAGTACATTCCTCTTTAATACCTTTTCTATTTAATTGGTTGATTTGTTTAAAAGTTCTTACAAAATTAAATTGAATTCAATATTTGCGTCGACTGACATAATATGATGTTGGAAAGAAGAAAGAACACTTCCAAAAATGTAGTAGTCTCCACCAATGCCCGAGGTTCTAATAATTACATCATGAGGATTTCCAATGACCTCACCCCTTCCTAATCCTACCTCACTACCACTGAAAAGTGTAGTTTTTGGACTATGCTAAGGTTTTTTCCCGAGGGAATTGTGATTGGCATTGTGTGAGTATCCATAACATTTTTCTTCTTTGCATTGCCTTGTTGACTAAGATCCCCTATATTCTTCATGTCTAGTCTTAATGTCCATTTTGGACTAGAACTACCTATGTCATCCCCACCAGTGGTAGTGTAGGTGCACTTATTTCATATTGAATCTGAGAGTTTGGAAAAGGTGGAATTAGAACTAAAGATGAGACAAATGATGTTGGAAGGGATTTAACTTGTTTTTATGAACATGATGGGTCATCTCCAATGATTGCTTTATGACCATATTTTGGTGGATCTAGTGTGGGAGGTGGATACAAATCTCCTTGACCAGTTGGGCCTAGCCTACCTTCACCAAAATAACCTAAGCTTTCTACTATCACTACCCCTTTGCTATAATTTTCCCTTGTCCATAGATTGAGTACAATATATGGTGAAGGAAATGTACTTGTAGTGGTTTGGGGAAAGTAACTAGTGCCAATGGATGTAGGATCTACAAAGACCTCATAATAATTATCTTCATCCTTATCATTGGTTTTTTGTGTTGCTACTTCATCTAGATACCCATTATCCCATAATTTTCTAAATGTTTCATCCTAATCCAAGTCACCAAAATCTGTAGAGATCTTAGGCTCGCCAAGATTCTTCCTCATTTCCCAAAAATCAATAATTTTTCTTCGAGGCCAATGTACAAATTCACCATCTTTATTTATGGCATCTAGAATATTTATATAGTTGGATTATCTAGTTTTAGGAGAAATTGTAGGATGTACTGAGCTTCACTTTTTCTATCTTTTTGTGCAATTATTTAGTTTGTGCTGATAATTCCTCTATTGAAACATTGTTTTCACTGGTGCATTTCTCCATCTCTTTTTTGACCACTACTTAGGAGTCCATGTTTTTAATTTTTTCAATCAATGACACACTCTCATGTTGCCATTTTCTTGTGGAGTTCCCATTACATATAATCTTTCTACTAATTATGTTTAGTAGATGATACTACTAGTGCTTAGCAACATCAAATCTAAAAATTGTAAATAAATCTTGTGTGATTTTGAATTCTTTTCTTTCAAATGCAAAACCTCCACATGCGAAAGGAAAAGAAGGAAATACAATATTCTTTTGATGAACATGAAAGAGTACAACTATGCTTTCCATTATTCCAATAAAAAAACTCTCTTTGATGCATGTATTGAATTTTTTTAGGATTCTACTATTGAACCATAAGACCTTAATACAATATACTCTTCCATGAAGTACCAATCATCTAATAGAATTTCACTTCCTAGTTGAATGCAATCTTTACAAGGCACAAACAATCTAGGCATTGAAGTACCTATAATTTTATGATACATGGGTTCCCAAAAGAAGTTTTCAAAATGGTTGTAGTCCATTCTATTATCACTTATCCTTATCAAAGGTGTTCATTCATTTATGACTCATCCTTATCAAAGGTGTTTATTCATCTATTGTTTTCTGAACATTTACCTAAAGCTTGTTTCTTTCAAATATTTGACAATGCTTTGATAATAGAAGATAGCACAAGTAGGTCATGAATATAAATGTCTTATGCGAAGCTCTTTCAATCATAAACAATTATTTTCGAATACGACAAACAATGTGCTCAATAAAATTATATCTTACTAGTTGTTTTTGACAATAAATATAAAAAATTATTTCTAGAATGTTGACACCCACTTTTTCATTACTTTCCAATCCCAAACACATTGATAGTAAGGATGTGCTATCTTGGAATCATTGCAAAAAAAAATCACAATCATAAGGAGATTTATGATCATAGGACAAATTGCATCTATCTACTAACCTACTAATATAAGAATATTTTCTATATACTTGTAAGTTCTTATATGATTTTGGCAAGTTTTCCAAGTCAATGTGGGTTGAGTTTTTTGCTTCATACCCTAGGTCCAATAAACTAGCAAATTCACTCTCTATTATCAAAAAAATCACCTATTGTGTATTTTTATTGACAAATTCCTTTCTATTTTCATCATAGTTTTCAGCAGAGGCTATGAAAATTTATGGACAAGGAATTATTGGAGGTAATCCAATGCGAGTCATTCCAGCAATCCACATTGCAAATTTATTTACCTTGGATCCTATCATGGTTTTATATTTAATATATTTTGACTCCGTTTATGGATCATCCACTTATTTCCAACAAAAATATAATTTCCTTGATACTCCTCCCATAGATAACAAGATCATAAATATCATGGAATTCAATAGTGAAGCTTGCTATTTTAACTAGTTTGTGGAAGTCTATTATTGGTTTTCTGGTCCCTTGTATATTAATTTAGGTCACAATGCTAGTGCCACTGCCACTCCTCTTGTAAACTTTTGTAACCATTGAAAAATTTACGCAACTATACATAGTCATGCATTATAATTAATAGGCATGATTATAAATGAAATCCTAAAGTATAATTCTATTATTTTATTTAGCAAGTTAGCTAGCTGCTAGAATGTAACACTTTAGGCTTACAATGCATGAGTAATTTAAAATTAAAACCTAAATTGTACAGTCAATACTAAACTTCCAATAAGAAAGTATGGTGAGAAAAAATGTGTTTAGGATTTTACCTAGAAAGTTGGAACTCAAATTGAGAACTATGAGTTGTCTTAGAAGACTAAGGTTACATTGTAACTTGTAAATCATAGCCCCTTTTTAATGCCTGATCCAATAGTTTTACCAAAGCTTGGTAGAAGTCAAACAAATAGATCTATGATTGAACAATGAAAACAAAATTTTAGGATCTACACCAAGGGGAAAAATTTACAAATTGTAGAATTGTGTGACTATGTTTAACATTATATTTTGTTACTTTTACAACTATAGATTGTACGACTTATATTCTTGTGAAATGTGTAATATATTTGATGTTCACTTTTATAATTATTTCTACTTTCTAAAGAGTTGAAGACTTCTTTATGAAGAATTATTTTTTAAGGGAATCTGGAATAAAGGTTGAGAGTTGCTAAAATTGGCCTGAAATACATCTAAAGTCATTGATCTTTGTTGATCTAATTGTGCCTAGTGTGTCGCCTCTATTGTAGACTATAAATGATGTAGCCATCAGATAACCAAACTGCATCATAATGAATAATGATTAGTCATACTTGAGTTGTGTATGCCACATGTCTTCTCTCTAGGGGAGTTTAGAAAAAATAGTCTAGTGTTTCCAAAATTAGCTTGAAATACATCTCAAACCATTGATCTATGTTCATCCAATGATGGTCAGCTCGTTGCCTCCATTGTAGATAGTAAATGATGTAGATGTCATGTCATTGCACTACACCATAATGAATAGTAATTATTCATACTTGATATGTGTATGCTACATGTCTTGTCTCTGGGGGCATATGGAAAAAGGCAAGTGTTGTCGAAACCAGTCTTAAATACATCTCAAATTGTTGATCTTTGATAATCCAATAGTGGTCAAATCATCCTCTTTTGGGTACACTATAAATGATGTAGATAGTACATAACCAAAGGTCCCTAAGACTTTTACCATGTCAAACTCAATATGGATAGTGATTAGTCAGACTTATGCTGTTGACTGGACATGTCTGATATTTCCAAAAGAGTTTCAAAGAATTCCTATTTATTTTTCTTGTTTGAAATACACCATATGTCATTGATTTATTGTGATCTAATAATTGTCATATTAAATTCAAATTTAATATAATATAAACTAATAAGTTTTTGATTAGATAAACATGTTTTACAGGGATCCTGAAACCCAAGTTAAAACATTACAAAAGGCTGAAAATAAGCAATTTTAGCCTAGCTAAAGGACACCAACCAAACAAAAGGCCAGTGTTATAGATCACCAAACAAAAGGTGACCATTGTGGCATCTCAAAAACCACCAATAAAGATTTTGACTGGGCTCCTGAAACCCAAAGAAGAAAAGGGAAAAAATTCCCCAACCATGATACACAACAAAGAACAACAGGCCAAAAGACAAGGGATAAAACAAAGAACAATAGGCCAAAAAAGACCAGTCAGGCTTTGCCTTTAGATCCATTCTTTTGAGAACATAATTCCATATTAAAAGAGGTAGTGGAGGGATTGATCTTTTTACCTTTTACTATGGTCCATCCATCCTCCACCAAACTAGTAGCCTTCTGCCACCGTAAATCAGCAACACCAGAGCCAATCCCAGAAATCCCCAAGACCAGGGAAGAGACTGCAATTGGAACATCTGCAACCTGAGAAGAAGCCACAGGAAGGTCTATCCTCGATAAAATAGAAGTGGAGGGCATGACCTTATTTCCTTTTACTATGGTCCTTCCAACCCCCACCAAACTAGTAGCCATTTGGCTCTGTGAATTAGCAAAGCCACAAACAGACCCTTAAACCCCTAAAGCTAGGGGAAAAACTATAGCAGAGGAAGTTACAATAGAAACATGAGAAGGAATATCAACCTAAAATGGAGCCAGAGAGGGGGCTACCCTCAAATCACCATAAGACAGACCAACTGCATCCACAGAAGGAGCCAAAGGAGGATCCTCCAACAAATCACCAAAAGACAGGACAATAGAAACCAAAGATTGATCTACTGCAACCAAAGGAGCCAAAGGATGTTCCTTTGTCAAAATGCCAGGAGCAACAGCTAAATCCTCCACCAAAATATCATGAAGAGAGTCATCATCCCTTGTAGAGAGGACCTTGTGGACCATTTAGTGATCTTCCAAGATCCCCTTCCACCAAGAAGGGAACATTTTTTGTCTAGATTTACTAGTGGAGTAGCTAGTAGCTAGGTGACTAGCCTTGTGGCATTTCCTATAGCAGAAGGGGATACCCTCATAGTCAAGAAGGATATTCCATGATCCTAAAGTAGAAGCCACCAAAATCATTTCTAGGAGTCCCTTAGAAATATCAACCTCTACCAGAATGCAAGCATACGTCATTCGAAACACATTGATAGAATCTTTATCTATCAAGAAAAATCCACCAATAGATCTCCCCACCTCCTCCAAAATAGGATCTACCCAAAGGTGAAGGGGGAGATTCAATAGCCTAACCTAGATAGGGAACTTATTAAAAGATTCTGTCAGTGGGTTGAAATTATTATGCCAAGATTTTGCCATCAAGGAAAACTTCGCTTTCCAATAGAAAACATGGCAAAGGATGGCATCTCTATCTATAGCATATTCAAATTTAACAATGAAAAACCCCCTAGGAATAGGGTAAATATGGGCTATCTTTGAAATGATGGGGTCCCAAAAATGGAAAATCCATGCATGCAGGTCCGACAAAGAAGGCCAAAAACCCTTAACATAAAAGATAGTAGCATTGGCTAAGAAATCAGCCATACAAATAGAGATCTCATCAACAATATCAGATTTTAAATCAATCTTTAATGGGTTACTTAGTGTAATCGGCACCCCCGAGCGCATGGTATCACAAAACTTTGACTTTTCAGAAAGACCACCAATACCAGCTCAAAGGCAGCCAAATCAGCATAGGAAATGACCGAACCACCCACAACACCAGGCGAACAAACCCTAGAAGCTGAAGGGATAGCCATAAAGCCGAACATAGGAAAAAAAAAACTAGAACCAAAGCCAGACGTAGGATTCAAAATAGAACCCACATAGGAGCTGAAGCCAAAGTCAGGTGCAGAAGTCTAAGTCGAAGTCGAAGCCAGGCGTAGAGGCTGGATCAAAGCAAGGGGTTGAAGCCGAAGCCAAGCGTAGGGAGCCATGCGGGATAATAAGAGACTAAAAGTTCTTAGACTCTTCTATGTTATATTAACTATTAAGTTATGAATAAGTATAAAATTTTAAAAAGTTCATAAGATAGATCAAATTATTTATTACTATTAACAAGTACACTGTGCCATGGCCCATGTAATGACTTAGTACTTGCCTTCATAATAATAATTATAGTAATAATAAAATTGTATTTCATAGAACTATAATTAATTTAAATTTAAAATTTAATTAGACTAATTGATTAATTAGGACTTTGGTACTAAGTTAATAATAATTAGTTGTATAAAAAAAATTGATTTTTGTAGTTAGTAAGCAAAAGCATTTTTGGTATTAATCATAAGATAAACAATATTATAGATATTTCAATTTGATATGTTATTTAATACATATATTAAAGGATAAATAATACTTAAAATATTTGAAAGATTATATTTTTTTTCTTTTTGTAAATTTAAGATATTTAATTATCACATTTTAAATCAAATTAATAAAAATAAAAAATAACCCTTACAAATGTATGTACTAATAACTCATTAATTTTAAGTAAAGGCGATTGCAATACTAGTTATTATAGTTAAAATTTGACACATGTCTTCGTTCAAGGTGACATTTATAAAATTGGTTGAGTGCTCCCCAAATCTTCCCAAAATTCATCTTGGTTTGTTGATCTAAGTTGAACAAAAAATGACCATTTATGTTTCTTACACATAATCATCACTAGTAGTTAGTCATGGTGGACACATGTAAACATCTTGGAAGTGTCTTGGAAATTTTGCCCTTGCTAATATTAGCATAAACTCAATTACAATGGGAATTAATTACTTAAATTAAATGTTAATTACATGTTAAATGTTAAACCTCAAACTTATAATTTTAATTCAATGTTAAATGTTATACTATGTTTATTACAAATTTATTAAAAATTTAAAAATGCCAAAACATTGAAGATGTCAGCAGAACAATGAAACATAATTTTCAATGAAACTATAATTTTCCATTGATATTTTTAAAAAATTGCAATCTATAGTTAGACATATATACAACAATTATAAATTGATATAATAAAACAAAAACCCCAACCCCTAGAAAATTCTTAGTCTATGTAAAAATCATCAAACATGATTAAGTCTGTGAATTCTTGAAGCCAATGGTTGGCATCCTCAACTTCATCTAGTGAAGATCATTTTAAAAGAAAATCCCTGTGAATTTGTATGTATTTATTATGGCTCTTCAACCACCCAATATTCAGGCCCAACAAAAATGGTTGGAGGGTTGCATTCTGGTTAGGTTGTAGAAGCTTATGAATTTCACTTGCCCAAGGGATCCCTCCCCATTATTTTGCATGAGAAACAACTCCAATGTTGTCTCCCAAGTATTTTTCTTTAAAAGTCTTCCTCAAGAACATCAAAATGTCAACCTTATCTCTTGAGGTCGAGGAGAGGCTAGAAAAATGGGATGTAATGTCCTTGTTGAAATAGTACTTGTTCTCATTCATAACTCATAGCCCAACACTATTGTCACAACATGATTGATGAAAGAAACAATTTCCCTAGCCTCATTTCAAATTGATTTGAGGTTTTCATTAGGGAAGGGGTCTAAAAGGCCTTATGGTCCTCTTCCAATTTGCATCTGAGATGAATTGGAGTGTCCATCTTAATTAAATTAAATTACCTATAGAGATATGACTACTAGATAATTAACTTATCTACAAAATTGGTTGCAAATTAAATTACTTGCAAAACTATGACCACCAAACCAATTAACTAGGACCAAACCATTATCAAGAAGTACCACTACCAAACTAGTGACTACAAAAGATGAGATGATCAATGACAAATAAAGAATCTTGATTTCCTATAAATAAACTTGGGGGCCTTTGTCATTCTAGTTTAATTTCTTTGAAAAATCAAATATTTTGAAAATCTCCCAATTAATGTAGGTTTGGACCGAAAAATAAATAATTTGTGCAAAGCCAATGGAAGAGTAATGTGATTGACAGTGACAAGACATCTATTTGATGACCGCTACAAGTGGAATATGATGAAAGGAGATGTGTCACCATTCTGAAGACTTTAGGAAGGTTGATGTTCTATACAAGATGTTTGGCCAAAAATAATCCTTCAAATATTGATTTATGATCATCAAACATTAAATGAATGTTATGTGCATGTTGGAGATATGACACAAAATAAATATTAAAAAGTGTTGGCTCCAATAACAATACCAACAAGTTTGAAACCTCAACTCCTTAGTTCTAAAATAATAGGACAGGTGTACCCTAACTTTTATTCCTAATAAAATACTTACTAACTAGAAAATTAAATTAGGAATCCAGGAACTTAATATATATATATATATATATTTACACAAGTTGTGAAAGTAATAATCAGGTTGTTGTAAAAGAATGAGAGACAAAAATAAAACATCATGCCACATAAAATTGAAATATCAAAATGTGGTTTTATTTTCATTATATTTTATCTATTTGCTTCACATTTCATCTTCAAACACATAGACATGCATGCACACGCGCACGCACACACACACACACACACACACACACACACACACACACACACACGCACACACACACACACACACACACACACACACACATTTACACAAGTTTTGAAAGTAATAATCAGGTTCCTGTAAAAGAATGAGAGACAAAAATAAAACATCATGCCAGATAAAATTGAAATATCAAAATGAGGTTTTGTTTTCATTATATTTTATGTATCTGCTTCACATTTCATCTTCACACATATGTGCATGCGTGCACACACACACAATACAAAAAAATTGTGGTTTCCATAAAAAAGGGAAGTGACAAGCTTCCAATCGTTAAATTTTTATTTTATTTTTAAATACATTTTACAAAATATACCCTAAATAGATGATTCTTCACATAACAGTTATTTTATGATTCAAAACATCCCAAAAGCATTAAAATTTTAGTTTCCCTAGTCTACCACATTTACAATGTGTTCTTCAAAATTAGTAAGGTCAATATGTATTTCAATGAACATAGCTCAGAGCTCTGCCTTTTCATTCTCCTTTTCCAACTCTTTCATGATGTCACCTAGATTAACAAAGAGAACCCATGAAGCCACCATAAGCCTAGTAATAATATTACCCTACTCCTTATCCTTGTCTAGAGTCAAATCTAGGTTGACAACAAGACTTGGATTTTCATTCAACAGTCTATCTACCAAAGGCGGTGTCATTTCTGGCAACCAACCACGTTGATGATAATGTCAAAAAAGATGTCTTCATTTTAAAGATATTTTTTCTACTAGTTTTCATTCTTCCATAAATGCAACAAGACATTCCAAATAAGGTAATTGTCCTCAAGAATGATACAATCAATCTACCACCTCAATGTGTCATCCTTTTGATACTGATCAATATTGAAAACATTGTTGATGATATCAATGGTTTATCATCAATTCTACCTAGAGTCTTGACTATTCAAGATTTAAGATTGTGTTATCAATGAAAAGTTGGAGAAATAAGAGATTTTGAGATAATAAGAACTTATTAGAAGCTATGTGTTGATGGAAATCTGAAAGAAGAATATAAGATCACTGCCGAGAAAGGGCTTACCTGTGCCCTAGGATTTCTAAAAGTTTTTAAAGTTGAATGGATTAAGGTTGTGCTTAGCTGCATTCATGATATGAAAATATGGTTAGAAGGTGTGCTGATCAAAATCAGCAAGGCAATCATTCGTAGGGTAACTAGGTACCCTACATTGGATCAATCAAAGAGAATAAGGAGCAAAATGAAGAATGAAATTGAAAATATGACTAGGGAAAACGGGAATGGTTTTGGAATGTCAATTGATGGAATTGAGGACACATTAATTGATTATTTTTTCATGTGATTGCACACAAGTTCTATCAATCTAAAAGATTGAACAACGTACCCTGTGTAGCCGTATATTTGGGCTACAAAATTTTGAAGAAGGATTATTCATATGACCTTTTTGAGCTACAACTTCACCAACTTACAGAGAACTTAGAGGTAGTGAGAAAAGCAAAGAACACCTCTTGTAAGTTTGGATCCCTACTAGTTTGCATATTTTTCTATGTACATAATTATTTTCTTACAATTGGAACAATTGCACGGGATAGGAATAGAACTGCTATGGAGAAGCTAAGTGATTTGATAAGAAGATTGGAAGAGAATTTCAAAGCAATAATGGACAACTAATTTGAAGAGTTCAAGGTTAAAATGAAGAATAGAATGAGAATTCCAAAGTCAATTGTCAACAAATATTATGATGAAGTATGTTTCATTGTGGACACAAATTTTGTGCATGTACAAACATTTTTTCTAAGGGTGGCATGGCTAAGGCCAGTGCCCTATGAAGTAAACATAGACAAGGTAACTACAACACTAACTACACTTTTGGTAGAAGATATAGATGCTAGTGCCAAGTAATTTGGCACATAAGAGATTGTAATTATCGAGTTGGCTACTAAATCTAACACACCTAAAGCAGGGAAGCAAAGAAAGAGAAAGGTTGTCGAGGTTGGAATTATGGAACAAGGAGAAGGGTCTAGATAGCTGAAAGAGGCCAAGGAAGGTAAAGGAAAATAACTTGTTATTATGAAGTTGAAGGCCACCAAGCAAAAAAGGGTTGTAGGTTGACCTCAAGAAGTACATGCAAGAAAAGGTGACACCTCAAAGGCCAAAGGGCAAGGCGATCATCACTAGGAAAAGGACTACACAAACCCCTGCCAAGATATTAATAGGAAGTATATCCAAGAAGAGGAAACCAGATGAAGCCCAAGCAAAGCTGAAGAGAAAACTTATCATTGCACAAGAGGAGGAGGAAGATGATGAAAAGATAGAGTCTAATCAAACTAGAAAATTAAAAATAGTGAAGAGACTCCCTCCAATGACAGTGGATCAGGTATGTTCAAAATTGGTAGAATTTGAAAGTATTTTGGGATTCAATATGATTCTTTGAACAATTATGATCAAGTTAAGCTTGAAGGGAAATGATTGAAATGATTATTAAGTTCAAGCTTACACCCCAGGAATTGTTGTTGATTGATGGAGGTATAAATAAGATAACAAGATACTGGGGGGGGGGGGGGGGGGGGGGGTGAATCAAAGTCTTATGGGTATGTGCAGGATCATGGTGTGCCAAAAAGTGGCGATGTGAAAAAAGTGGAGTTTGAAAACGTCTAAAAGTATTTCAAAATTTCTTTTTTCCACACATCTTGATACCATGGCAAAAAGGTTGGGCCAAACCTTATCGGGTATATGATCCATTATTGGGTATCCAATATCATATCAAGTATTTGATATGAGATTAGAAACCTGAAACCTATGACTTGGATTTATAAATAAAAATGAGAGCAAATAATGCATTTGTGTTTAGGTTTTTTTTGAGTTGACTCTATTTTAGGTATATGATATAGCAATGGATATACGATATAGGTAAGGATATTTTTGTATTTTTTTAATGATTTTGAATAAATTTTAATATAAATTAGGTTTTTTAAATAGAAATCATTGAAAATTAGGTTTTTGAAATAGAAATAGTTGTAAATTAATTTTTTTAATAGAAATATTATTTTTCAATTTAATAGGCATGGCTGACCCAAATGATGACACTGAGGTAGGAAAAAATCTTCCTCATAACTCTCCACTAAACAATCCAGTACCCCCTCAAAATCATCCACCAAATGATCTCCTACTCCCTCAAAACCCTCCTTGGATTAAAGATTTGATATATGAAAGTATCACCTAATTGAGGGTTTTTCAAACCACATATAATAATAAACTTGCATTATCTCCTATGTTATCCATGTTAAATGCCATAGTGGATAATATTGAAACACTTACAAATGAACAAAATGTTTCTCTTCACTGGTGTGAGAAAATGCATGCCATATTTGATGATGGGTTGGACTATGATGAGGTTGCGGCCCTAAATATAACTAAAGATGATATAGTTAACCTTTTTGTAAACCCAAAAACTGGTAAACTAGTAGAACACACAAAGCTCAAATTATCAATTAAATGGTGCATAAATGAGGCTATGTGTGCAAACTTTTGGGATCGTTGGTGGATGGATTTTGACAAACCTCTACACAAAAATTTAGAGGTGCCATTCTATTTCATTAAAAAATTGTATGTCAAATTTGTGTTGCACCTCAAGGTGAACTACTAGAGCATGAGGCCCAACATGGGTTAGGAGGAGGAGCTCCTCGACCCTTTTCCCAGTGGAATAAAGCTGTCACTTTTGTCCCCCTTGTCTCCCCCCTCCTCTAATGCAGCATCCTGATATCATTGTAGAGTCTATCTCTCAAACTATTAGAGCCATCCATAGAGTGGGTAGCCTATTGATATCCCAGGCTAGCTTAGTGTTGCCTCCCCATGTTGATGATGCTGGTGCGAGGTCATCATCGGTGAGCTCATCACATTTTTGTGTGACCTATACTTGCATAACATGCAAGAATATTTTTCTGGGTCTAGTAGGTGATCTTTATAAGTATTAGTTTGTATTTGAGGATGAGGATACACTAGATGCACGTATAGAGAATACACACCCTAACGTGAGAGAGGAGGGGCAAGAAGAGGCATGGCATCCCACAGGTTCAGTATGAGTATACATTTTTAGTTATGACATATGTCATTTAAAATTAATCTTTATAATGGAGTAATGTTAACCTATATTGACTTATACATGTATGTGATCTTCATTCATCTTTAGTTGATGATTGAGGAGGAGCTCAGATAGGTTGATGTTGTGACACTCTTGACTATTTTATTTGGCCTTGAGACATCTAAAATAAATTATGTTGTGTTCTCATTGTTTTCCTATTTGATATTGGAGCATTTATGGTTTATAATCTTTCTTTTCTCTTTCAGGTGTCACCCGTTAGTCGAGGGAAAAGTGCAGGGGGTGAGGCACAACCCATTGACAAGGGAAAGGTAATTAGCTACTTTTAAAGTGATTAAATATCGATGCATTCTTGTAAAATGTTTGTGGTAATAAAATTTAATTACATTCTTTATTATACAAGGTGTGGCTAATGGTGATGAGTCCAGGTAGATTTAGTGTTGCAAACCCTCTGGCATTTCCATTCATAGCAAGAGCTCCATCATATGTATAAGTATCATTTATTTGGTATTTTCCTTATTTTCATAAACAAATTCAAAACTAATTTTCATGATATTAACAAATAGTCTTTTGTATCTCATAGGAAACACCTAGTGCACATGAGGTGGGATTTTAGAGTTTTGTATATTTTCTCATGCAACCATTATATCCAGAGGAGGATTCAATAGAGTTAAGTTGTAG
This sequence comes from Cupressus sempervirens, assembly GCA_028749045.1. Taxonomy (NCBI): domain Eukaryota; kingdom Viridiplantae; phylum Streptophyta; class Pinopsida; order Cupressales; family Cupressaceae; genus Cupressus; species Cupressus sempervirens. Next base: position 699,871,013 of record CM053785.1, on the reverse strand, counting down.
TTTGAATTTTTGATTATATGTTATAATTTAGTATGCTATGAATTATAATTTTATAGTTTAATTTTTAGATCCATCTAAAAAACATACTTGAGCATATACAAGCCATAATCAATGAGATTCAAGCATTATCAAGGACATATGAGAGGACTCCTTGCCAGTGCAGGAGGTCAACAAGAGAGGTATTTATGATGAAAATTTAATACTATAAATATTCATTAAAAAAGGATCATTATGCATTTGAGAAATTCAATGTTAGATACATAGAATCATATAAATTTAGTAGTCTAAGTTTGGGTTTTCATTTTTTTTTTTCTATAGGAGGCATCCAATCCACCTAGTGTAGTGAAAAGGCTACATTTTGATCATCCACTAGTAGCATAGAATAGTATAATTGTCATAGGATGCATCATGAGACATTTTGAGATGCCATATGTGACATTGTATACAAAATCATTGATATTATACACATTTCGATGGCATGATCAACCACATTTTTGTATATGGATCTATGTATTTTGATATATTTTTGCATAATTTGTCTATGGATACATGAACTTTGATATGTATATTTGTGTAATTTGTCTATAGAAAAATCTATTTTGATATATTTTTTTTATCATTTATGTGCACAATGATATACATATTAATTTATTATAGTATTGTTCAATTTATCATGGATCATGTGTATTGTTCATGTTTGTGGAATATCATGCATTTTGATCATGTTTGTTATATTCGATTCAAATGCAATAATTTTTGAAGAACATTTTAACAACCTTTATTATCAAATGTTGATGCAATGTCTAATTTGAAATGATATCATATATGTTTAATTTGAAATGATCTTTGTAATCCTTTAAGATGTCACTATGGTTCACCCACCCAAACGCACTTAGAGCACCTTGGAGACTCTTTGTTACGGGGTGGATGCAAATGTTGGAGGTTCTGTGTGGCTAGAAAAATGGTGTCACTATGGTTTTCCCACCCATTTGGAGCTAATGGAACTGACGATTTGATGCCAAGATAAGTGGTTTCAAAGTTACACAGTGATGCACCAATGAATTGAGGCACACTGCAAGTTTTTACATCTAGCGAGATCGTTGTGCCAAATCCAAATGAAATGTGATCTCTTAGAAATGAGATAGGTTATTTTAGACCTTGGCATGACCATAATGTAGCATTTGACATTTCACCAATATGCCCTATGAGCTCCGAGTTATGACCCTCAAAAGATCAACCTCCAAACACACTTAGAGCACCTTGGAGACTCTTTGGTATGGGGTGGCTACAAATGTTGGAGGCTATCTGCAGCTAGAACAAGGGTTTTACTAGGTTCACCCACCCATCTAGAGCTTATGGCACTAATGATTCAATGCCAAGATCAGTGGTTTCAAAGTTACACAATGATGCACTAATGAATTGAGGCACACTGCAAGTTTTTGCATTGAGTGAGATCATTTTGATAAATCCAAATGGAATGTGATCTCTCAGAAATGAGATGGGTTATTTTAGGCCTTGGCATGACCATCCTATAGAATTTTACATTTCACAAATACCCCCACGAGCTTCAAGTTATGACCCTCGAAAGGTCAACTTCTAAATGCACTTAGAGCACCTTAGAAACTCTTTAGTATGGGTGGCCGTGAACATTGGAGGCTCTCCACAACCCAAAAAAGGGTGTCACTAGGGGTCACCACCCATCTAGAGCTAATGGTTCTAACAATTTGATGCTAAGATCAGTGGTTTCAAAGTTACCCAATGATGCACCAATGAACTTAGGTACAGTGCAAGTTTTTGCATCAAGCGAGATTATTGTGCTGAATCCAAATAGAATGTGATCTCTCAAAAATGAGATACATTACTGTAGGCCTTGACATGACCATCTTGTAGTATTCAACATTTCATCGATATCCCCCAAGAGCTCCAAGTTACGACCCTCAGAAGATTGACCTCAAAATGCACTTAGAGCACCTTGGAGACCCTTTATTATGGGGTGGCTACGAATGATGGAGGATCTTTGTGGCAAGAAAAATGGTGTCACTAGGATTTAACCACACATCTAGAGCTAATGGTACTAAATATTCAATGACAAGATCATTGGTTTCAAAGTTATGCAGTGATGCACCAATGAACTAAGGCATATTGTAAATTTTGGCATTGAGTGTGATCGATGTGCCGAATCCAAATGGAATGTGATCTCTCATAAAGAAGATGCATTATTGTAGGCCTTGACATGACTGTCCTATAGAAATCAACATTTAACCAAAAGCCCCTACAAGATTCGAGTTATGACACTTGGAAGATCGACCTCCAAAAAAACTTAGAGAACCTTGGAGATTCTTTGGTTTAGGGTGGTCATGAATGATGGAGGATCTTTGTAGGTAGAACAAGGGTGGCACTAGGGTTCACCTGCACATCTATAGCTAATGGAACTAATGATTCGATGCCAAGATCAGTGGTTTCAAAGTTACATAGCGATGCACCTATGAACTGAGGTACACTGCAAGTTTTGGCATCAAGCAAGATCATTATGCTAAATCCAAATAGAATGTGATCTCTTAGAAATGATATGGGTTATTGTAGGCCTTGGCATGACTATCTAGTAGTATTTTATGTTTCACCAATAGCCCCCATGAGCTCCAAGTTACAACCCTCGAAAGATTGACCTATAAAAACACTTAGAGCACCTTGGAGACTCTTCTATACGAGGTGGCCATGAATGATGGAAGCTCTCCATGGCTAGAAAAAGGGTGTCACTAAGGTTTACTTGCCCAGCTAGAGCTAATGGCACTGACGATTCGATGTCAAAATCTGCGGTTTCAAATTTTGGTGTTAGTATTAATTAAGATCATCATATTTTAGTTCCCTCTACATAAATTACATTAACTAGAAACATCTTTGTTTCTTACATTAAATCAACAACTTTAAATTTACAATATCTCAAGTATTTCATCATTATCACATCAATACACAATTACCAAAAATCATAGTATCAAAAATAGAATAGATTTTTTTTCATTCTACTCCTTATTTACTTTTTATCTTCATGCATGACTACTCTTCATGATGTACCTACATTCTAATATCATAAAAAATATTAGTAAATAATGGTATTAAAATAGATAATCATTGATTCATCAAATCATTATGAATAAAAGAACATGAGAAGTAAATATACATAGTTGAGTGTTCCTGTAGTATCCTCTTTCTATTTTAAGGTCTCCAATAGGGCTTCACGATCAGCATTAGTAATAGTGAAAAGTTATTTTACTTTTGTTCTTCCTTAATTCTTCAACAACTCCACATTTATTGCTATAATAAGAAGTGAATAAATGAGAATTTCTTTGTTCTTCTAATAGTCTTTTAATGTAGGAATTCCATTCCTTCTAAGCATGTATGTCTGCAACCATGGTCCAATAATAATAATTGAACCAGTACGATATGTGAATCCATCATCATTTTTTATCGATTATGCAATATTTTTTTTACCTCTTTCATAATGTGCCAACCAATAATATGATTTCTCATCATTCCCTTATGGTGCGACCAATGCAAAGACATGTCCTAGTTGAAGAAGATCCGATAGATAGTTATGCTCAAGTGAACTTTCAATGTCATCATTTTTGATAGTGGGTATGATAGACAATGGAGTAAGATAAAGTGGATCCCATGTGTCCACCCACTCACTTGAATCATAGTGATCCCAATCACATTGAAAACAACTAGGACAAAAGCAAGTTAGCTGTCATATCCAAATTGTCTATGTACTAGAATCGGAGCTCTAGAATGAATGCATTTTTTATGAGTCTCTAATAGTAAAAAAATATGATCTATCACCTATGGACCCTTCCTCAACCAACCAAAAGAACTTATGCACTATTGAATCAAGATTCCTCTCTCTAATAATGTTGAACTACACCAATCAACAATGCTATGAGCATCAAGAAGCTCTCTCTTGAAATCTTCAATTACTTGTTAACTAGAGCTCTCTTCACACATGCCCCTTCTCTATCATGTTCCTCTTTCCCATGTCTAGACTCAAAAAATTCCAAATATGAGGCACCCCCCTCTCTACATGAATCTACACAACCAATAGAATATATGAGCATTCTTGAATTGACTTGTGCAATTATTTGATCAAATGATATGTTTATCCATAGAAATATCATGTTCCTATAAGAAATCAAAAAAATTCTCAAAAAAATGTTGCACAAACTCATGAGAGTGAGATCTATCATCACTCATGTAAAAATGGTACTCTTTGATAGGGTGATCTCACAATAATGGGTTCCACTTTTTGACCAATTTTAACACTAAAAATAATAGTTTTGAAACAAACCTCACATTCAAGTGACTATATGTCTAAAACTATGAATAATTTAAAGATTAAATAAACTAGTGATTTCTAGTACTCTGTTCCTACTTTGTAACCATATTTTCTAATTTTTAAAAAAAATTTAATTAAGTCACATTTTTCTTCTCCTCCTAAAAGTGGCACATATGAAAAATCAATATGTTTAAAGAGTGATAGTTCACTTGACATGCATAACTTTTTTTCTAGAAATGATAATGAGGTAATTATTTTGGTGTTGGATTTGGAACATAAATATCTATAGGATTCATTTGGTTTGATTCCATTTGGTGGAATATTGTATAGTTTATGAAGTTTTGAAGTGCCATCAATCATAATTCAGACATACGTTCATTTTGATACAGATAACTTGAACTCAATTTATCAAAAATATAATTTTCTTTTTTTAATAGAAAGCTATTTCAACAACCTATTTAATAGATATTCTTAAAAAAAAAATGGACCTAATTTACGAATTTTTTTCAAAGTGTCAAAGTTAGTTATGTTCAATTGTTAATGAACCTATAATGAGTTAAACTCATATTTGAAAGTCTTAATAAATATAATATGTATTACAATTATAATCATTGGAAAGCTTGCTTTGAGTAGTACAAATTGGCATTTTTTATTTTATAGTAGGAGATCATTCAATCTCAATTTTGGGGGTCAAAATAGACAAATTCAATTTTTTTAAAGAAAAGAACACCAAAGTTTTATAAATTTATGTGTTCACACGAACACTATGTCCACACAAACATATATTTTTTATTCAAGCAAACCCATTTTTGAGTGAACGTCCAAAAATAATTAATTCAACCATTGGAAATTTAATTTAATGCATTCACTTGAACATATAAATAAAATTGTGTTCACGCAAACATACCAAAAAAATGTTGTCCTCACCTGCAGTGACGACAAAAGTTTGACAGTGAAGCCGAAAATTGATAGTTACTATGAAATTTTTATAAAGTTACTGTGATTTTATTAAGGCAAGGGGAAAAAATTATTTTTATGAATTTTTTATGGGAAAGAAGAAAGGAAGACAAAACAAAAATGCAAAGAGGAGATCTCATGAAGCAAAACAAAGAAATCTTGAGAAGACTTTGGCACGTTATCATCAAATTAAACAAGGTTTGTAATTTTATAATATATATATATATATGTATGTATGTATGTATGTATGTATGTATGTATGTATGTATGTATCTATGTATGTATGTATTTATGGTCTTGAATTTAATTATGTATCAATCTTTTTTTTTTAATCTAATTTGATTTATTTATAAATTTGTTGTAGACAATCAACAAGATGAAGGGGAAGAAAATGTTGGTGGCTCAACAAAAGTAGAAGTGCATATGGGAGAAGGATCACGAACACTCTCTATGGAATATCAAACAATGAATGTTGAAGAAGGTTCAAGATCATTCCCTATAGAGGTTCAAACAATAGAAATCAGAGAAGGATTAGAATCTTTCCTTGCAAAGTCTCAAACAATGAATGTTGGAGAAGGCTCAAGATCGCTCCCTATAGAAATTACAATAACAGAAGTCAAAGAAGGGTCGGGATCAAGTGCAGGAACTGGTATGGATGAACTCATAAATATTATCCAATCTATAAAGAATGGAATTTCTCATAAAAATTTAGATCATTTACTTAAAATGGATGTGGATAAATTGAGAACACTTGTAGCTACTATTTAACCCTTAAGTTTTTCTAAGAAAAGGTTAATGAATAAGAAGATAAGAGAAATAATGACTAAATTTGATAGCATTGAAACACTTGAACAAGCTTAGTTGCTTTCAATTTTGCTTACACAAAAGAAGTTGCAAGAGACATTGAAATTGATAAGTGTAGACACAATATCAAAGAAGAGAAGATTTTTTAACATGAAAACTGATGTGATTGAAAATGTTAAACAAGGTTTGAGAAACATAGGAAAGCAGTCTCAAACTAAAGATAAGTCCACGACAAGAAAAGTGATGTTGATGTCTATTATAAATAAGAATATGACCTAAAATAGAAAAATATTTTCAATTTCATCTAAAATTGGTTTTAGTAGGGAAATAATAAGAGAATATGTTAAGAGAAGATTAATTCTAGATAACAGTACTATGGAAGGAAATTGGGAAATCATGTGTAGAACAACTCATTCTGATAGGATTGATGAGGGATTACAAAATTTAGTCATATTATTTTGGATTGATAACACTCATCCTTCATCAAATAGTAGATATGTTATAAGGCATAGGATTGCACTTGGTCAATATGAACATCATACCTAACATTGGTTGGACACAACACAACATGAGTTATATGTGTCATTTTGTAGCGAACATCCTAATGTAAAAATTAGGCAAACGTTGTTTGAAAAATTGAAGCCATAATTTGTAAGGTCAAACAAAATGTTTGAAGCATGTTGTTTTTGTCATCATATTAAGCTTGATCTCCACTATCAAGTATTTTGAAAGTTTGTAGAAGACACATATCATTTTCATGATGCTCCTCCTAGTAGGACAAATGATTTTATATCATCCATTCTACGTGACAAAATGAATGATCTTGCAAGTCAAATAAATTGCATCAAAGGATTATGTTAAACATGTGATGAATTGGCTCTATTTCCTTTGGAAATTGAAAATAATGATGTAACAAAAAATTAAATTGCAAAGCAGAATGAAACAAAGTTGGGGAAAGAGACAAAAAGGTTGGAATATGTTGAAGAGGAGTTACCTATTGTAACATTTATGGACATATTTACGAATTTGATTCAACCTTATATTCATCATGCATTTTTTGCAAAGTGGAAAGCACAATACTTTCAAACTTTGAGAGATAATTTGCCGCTTGGAATGATTGTATCAGTCATTGATTTTGCAGAGAAGTATTCTTTTATTCATCAGAAAGCAATTCAATAAGATTATTTCTTTTCTAAGCAAGTCACTATTATCATACATATTTGTTATAGACATGCACAATTAGATTTGGATGGTGTTTAGAGTATAATTGAAGCACAAGTCATTAAAAAGGAATATCACTTTTATATAAGTGATGATAAAGAACATGACATTCAATATGTATAACATTGATTCAATATGTTCTTTTCTTATTTGAAAGAAAGAGACATAAATGTTGATAAACATTATGTGTGGTCTGATGGATGTATTGCATAGTTCAATTGTACTAGACCATTTTATGCATTATCTAGATATCATCATAATGAGAATATAAAACACATATAGAATTTCTTTGAGAGTGGGAATGGAAAAGGTGAACATGATGGTGTTGGAGCTTGCATCAAACATGCTCTGCAAAAGTATCAAATGAATTATCAAGGAGTTCGTATAAATGATGTACATGATGTTGTTGAATTTTGTAAGACACATTTTGCATTAGACGAGTTTGGAACATCATCGACAATGAGTAAACATGTACCATATAGAGTCTTTTGGGAGATAACAAGTATGGATGTGTATAGTTATTTAAATTTTATGCAATTTTAAGTTTTAAAATTTCATTTTAAAATTTTATCTTTCAATTCATTAAAGTTTAAATTTAATTTGTCCATATTTTCAATGTAGTGAACTTTCAGGTGTTAATAAAAAAAACATGCATGGTTGCAAGAGGATAGAAAAGACATGTTCCTTACATTCAGCCATGAGTACGGATAATTGCAATTGGACATTGAAGACAAGAGAATACTCATGTTTCTGTGACAGTTGCATTGATGAAGACTATCAAGAATGCATCAATCGAACACATGGATATACAAGTGCATGGATTTTGGTACCACTTCATGTTATTGATATATTTGATAAAGATGACAAAATTTTTGGTGATATTCCATTGATTTTTTATGATTATAATCATATCTATGGATTGGTAAAATTGGGTAAGTATCATAAAAATTAATCTCAACTTGACAATTAATCTGAACTTGTTATTTAATTATCAATGACCTGTCTTATATATATTGTACACATGTATGTATAATTGTTCTGCAGGAGATGTCTTTGTAGATTTCTAAGCTTGGAAATCATGAAGGTGTCAATTATTATTTATTGTGATGTACTACAAAGAGAAAATGTTGTTCCCCATAGGTATTATATATACATGTGCATGCACACATATGAATTAATATATCTAGGTAATGTTATATTTATCAAATTTTAAAATATTTAAATTTGTGGTGCAGGTTCTATTGTGATAGAGGGAACATATTTGAAGGAAATAAAAGTAGTTCAACATGGAATACACTTTGTTGATTACGAACCTGACAACAAAGTTTTACAATACACTCACTTGGTCATTGCTACCGGGCTTTGTCTACATCCAGTCAAATCTAAGTGTGTATGTCAAAAGTGCAGACTAGATAGTGAAGATCATGGGAAGATATTGCGTGTTATAAGTGTACATCATGGTTGAATCGGCCTTTGAGATGGTAGATAATTTAATTTAAATCAAATTTTAAGACCTCTAAATGTAGACAATTGGAATTTATAAATGTGTCATTTTAATAATATTAATTACCATCCTAAACTAAAGATTATTTTATCATTAGCTTATTAATTTAAACTATGTATTAATGTTAGTTTATTGTAGGATCATACTCTTAGTTTATTAGTTTATTAATGTGTTTTTTTTTTGGATTGGCAAGAAGCCGAAGCCAAGATTAATAATTATGTATTATTATTAATTATTATTTTATTAAACATAGGTAGATTCAAACCCAAGACCTCTTCGATAAGAGGCTCACAATTTACCATTGTGTTGCAGGCTCTTGCCTTATTTATTAATGTTTTTTTAAATGTATACATCTTAATAATATTAATTACCACATGGATGAATTTAATAATAACAACTTGATCTAAATAGGCAATACAAATAAGTTGGAACTTACACAATCATTAGATAGATATGTATCAAAGATAATTTAATATGTTAGAATTCTAGAATTCTTTTATCAACTTCTTTTCAAACTATTGAATTTCATCTCATTATGTGTTTTTAATTGTAGGATCATACTCTTAGTTATCATTAGTTTATTAAAAAACTATATATTAATGTTAGTTTATTGTAGGATCATACTCTTAATTTATTAGTCTATTAATGTGGTTTTAAATGTATACATTTTAACAATATTAATTACTATGGATGAATTTAATAAGAACAACTTGATCTACACAGGCAATACAAATTAGTTGGAACTTACACAATCATTAGATAGATATGTATCAACTTAAATATTTTAATATGTTAGAATTATTTATTACCAAATATGTATCTTTAGTCCTACTAATTGATTATTTTATAATTATTACAAATAAATATAATGTTTTAAATTTGATTTCTAAATCATTTGGGTTAATTTAGCAGTTTTAAGCACCTAGATATTAATTCAACTCAATCACCCTATATTATTATTATTTTTCAAAATTATAAATTAGGTTCATAGATAAATTTGGAACTTCTTCATATTTAGCTATTGAAGTAGGTATTTAAAGAAGTTAATTTGATTATTTTATTATGATCACAAAAAAATTTAAAGTTTAAAATCTATAATTTAATTCATGAAGAATGTTATACTAAAATACAAAAATATACACATACATGTACGTCTCAAGAAAAGACATATAGATACATATCTAATATCTGTACTAAAATGAATACATATGCAAACTGTAAGTCTTGAATAAACATGATTTCTAGTAAAATATAAAAAGTCAAATACATGTACTACTGAAGTACTAAATAGTCAAATAAATAGTGAAATGTACATGTCATCGAACTACTAAAATACACATGTATACATAAGTCTCCAAAATATACAAAGTCTCCAATATATATAAATGCATCAATATATATATATATATATATATACATACATATATATATGTACATATATATATGTACATATATATATGTACATATATATATGTACATATATATATGTACATATATATATGTACATATATATATGTACATATATATATGTACATATATATATGTGTATATATATATGTACATATATATATGTACATATATATATATATATATATATATATATATATATATATATATATATATATATATATATATAAATCTATACTACTACTAGAGGGAGCCCTCAAGACACATACGAATAGAATGACTCTCTAATCGAGTCTTCTGTACATCCTATGGCCGAGGTGCAACAACCGAGCCCTACAAATATATATATATTAGAACTATGTTTAGAAACATATATATGTACATGTGTACATGAATACAAATGCATATAGTTTGAAACATAAATAACTTTACAAACTATTTAAAACTTGTACCTGAGCACTACTGGGTGTCTCAATAGAATCCTCTCTCTGACGTACATGCCCTGACCCAACACTAGATGTAATCATGTGCTCGGCGACCTATGCCTACACAATTTATTATAACTTTTAAATATCTATTTGAACTAAAAAATTTAATTTCATATATATTTAAATTTTAAAATATTATATATGTACCTAGGTCTCAGGAGGTAGAGGATGATCATTAGACTCCATCGTATCATGTATCGATGCACCTCTAATGTCAACATCTCATCCTAATACACCAACATCATCTCTTGAAACTCCAACACCTACTGAACCACCCTCAGTGCCATAATCTCCAACTGCTAGTAATGGTGAGTGAAGTTGCATGTGTAACTAGCTAGGAAATGGTGTAGAATCAGTGTCAGGTCAGAATAACATGTCCATGGATAATGGAAATCTCATGTTCAGACTAGTATCAATCTTAGATAGCCCTCGTAACTGCTCACCAAAATCATCAAGGCCCTTAGCTGTGATCCTAACATCTCCAACTCGTATGCCTGAGTCATCTGTAGAGTGTCGTGAGCCTGGTGCAAAATGATGTGAGCTTTGTTGTGTGGTTATTGCTAGTAGTGTGGTCTATGACTATGGAATTATGGGGCTCTTATGGTGTCTAATGCATCCATCACCAAGTGAACTAGTATCCCTTATGTATTAGAAATATAACTGATACTCTACAATAGATCCTCCAAAAAATACAATGCTAAATCCATATGTGTGTGTTGTCCAAAAAGAGCATGAACATTGCCTAGTAATGGTAGTCTAGTAGCTCTATATACCTCATCAAGGGAGGTGTCTAATGTGCTACTTAATGCCTCTAAAGATGGTCAAGTTAGATGACTCTGTCGAGTGTGAATATAGGAACCAAGAGAGTCAGATTTGATACTAGCAGCCGCAGATGCAATGTGTCCCATACTATCAATTTCTCCCCTCTGGGAAGCAATGATAACTCTATTTACAATAGGTGCTAGTGCTAGAGTCACTGAAGGAAGTCTTTGTTGAATGAATTGTCTCACATCTAGAGGTGACAAACATTGTACACTATGATACTGGTCACGATCTGCAACCCAACCATGCCCATGTCTACAATAATCTGGAATATCTAAGTAGTTAATGTTGAGCCCCATGCAAAACTTAGCATACAATTATTGTGCAAAATAAAGAGGTCTCTAATCGTTATTAGGATAACAACCATGTGTAGCTAAAAAATGAGGATAGATCATATTGGCAATAATAGGATCTCTACACCATGTCACTCAATAGCCTCTCACCCTACCTTGTGTACCATCATATGATACCCCACCACAAGCCCCATAATGAGCTGCAACACAAGCTCCATCATGAGCCACAACACGAGCCCCACCACGAGTGCCACCATGAGAAGCACCATGAGCCACAACAAGAACCATAACAAGAGCCACAAGAGGAGCCGTAGCAGGAGTTGCAACAAGAGGAGTCACAACAAGAGCCTCATCACCCTCAAGATCATAAGCAGGTTGATTGTGTGAAGTCATATCTACAATGATCTAGAGCTAATATTATATTGTAAACACACACACACACACACACACACATATGTACATGTAATCTAGTACACAAATTTTTATTTAAAAAAATGTAATTATCATACACGTCATCTAGATCTACACATCAATATATATCATGTACAAATGAGAGTTAGAGTTAGATTAGATTAGGGTTTAAGCTATATTAGTGTTCATGATTATGGTTTGAGGTCTAGATTATGGTTTGAGTTTTTAGTAAGGATTAGATTAACTAGGTTTGAGTTATGGCTTGAGTTAGATTCTAAGGTTTGATTATAGTTTTCAATTTAGATTAGGGTATGAGCTTTCAATTACCTAGGATTAGATTAGGGTTTGAGTTTTCAACTAAGATTAGGTATCCAGTTACTAGGGTTTTCAATCTTTCTACCTAGGTTAACTATACAGTTAGATTAGGGTTTCATTTAGATTAGGGTTTGAGTTAGATTATGGTTTGAGTTTTTAGTAAGGATTAGATTAGGGTTTGATTAGGATTTCATTTAGATTAGGGTAACTTGAGTTTTCAGTTAGGATTATAAATTAGAGTTTGAGTTAGATTAGGATTACTGTTAAAGATTAGGGTTTGATTAAGATTAGGGTTTGAGTTAGATTCTAGGTTTGGCTAGGGTTACGATTAGATTACCTAGTTTGAGTTTGATTAGGGTTCATGATTAGGGTTTGAGTTTATAGTTAGGATTAGAAATTACCTAGGTTTGAGTTAGAGTTAGAGTAAGAGTTAGATTCTAGGGTTTGATTATGGTTTTCAATTAAGAAATTCTAGGGTTTAAGAGTTAGATTAGGGTATGATTAAGGTAACTTGAGTTTTCAGTTAGGATTAGATTAGGGTTTGGTTAGGGTTCTATTTCTAGGGTTACAATTAGATTAGGGTTTGAGTTAGATTACAGTTTGAGTTTTCAATAAGGATTAGATTAGGGTTTCAGTTAGGGTTTGAGTTTGAGTTAGGATTATATTAGGGTTTTTGTTAGGGTTAGGGTTAAAGATTAGGGTTTGAATTCTAGGGTTACATAGTTAGATTAGGGTTTTTATTAGGGTTAGATTCTAGGATTAGGTCAGATTCTAGGGAAAGTTAGAGTTTTCAAGTTAGGGTGAACTAGATTACAGTTATGGTTCTATGGTTAGATTAAAGGGTGACTTTAATTAGGGTTAGCATTAAATTAGGGTTTGATTAAATGAGTTAGGCTTAGATTAGGACACAAGTTTGAGTTATAGGGTTAGATTACCTAGGGTTTTAGTTACGGTTAGGGTTAGGTTAAGACCTTATCTAGTTAGATTAGGGTTACAATTCTAGGGTTAGATCACAGTTTCAGTTATGAAACTCTAAGATTAGATTACCTAGGTTAGAGTTTTCAAATTAGGGTTAGAGAACTTGAGTTAGGGTTAGAAATTAGGGTTTGATTTTGAGTTCTAGGGTTACATTAGAGTTCAAGAGTTAGGGTTAGGGTTGGATTTAGATAGAGTTCTAATATTTTCTAATTTTCTATAGTAATTAATGTTTTTTGTTTTTTTTTTTCTTATGTTTTTTCTAATATTTTGTATAAAAAAAATTTCAAATATAAATTACAATGTTTTTCTAATATATTGTAAATTTTTTCTAATATTTTCTAGACTAATGTATTTTAAAATATTTTCTAATATAAATGTAATTTTTTTTCTAATAAAACTAATATTTTTCTAAATTTGTTTCCTAATGTTTTACTAATTTTAAAAATATTTTCTAATATTCTACACTATTTTTTTTAATATTTCTAATTTTTTTTAATATATTGTAATATTTTTCTAATATTTTCTAGACTAATTTTAAAAAAATATTTTCTAATGTTTTTCTAATAAAACTAATAAATTTCTAAATTTTTTTCCTAATGTTATACTATTTAAAAAAAAAAAAATTCTAATGTTTTTCTAATATTCTACACTATTATTTTTTAGTATTTTCTAATGTTTTTATAATAAAACTAATTTATTTTTCCTAATTTGTTTCCTAATGTTATACTAATATTTTTCTGATATTCTAGATTAACATTTTTTAATATTTTCTAATGATTTCCTAATATTCTAGACTATTGCTTTTCTAATATTTATCTAATTTAACACTAATTTTTTTCTAAATTTGTTTTCTAATGCTAAATTAATATTTTTCTAATATTTTACAGTAATGTTTTTAATAATTTCTAATGTATATTCTAATAACACTCTTATATAACTAACAAATTCAAAAAAATTATAAACAAGAAATTAATAGAATTAACTAACATAAATAAACAATAAAAATATTAAATTAACATGAAAATATGCTTTGAAAATATTTAAAAAATTCAAATAATAACATATAAACATACTTGAAATAACGCAATGACCAAAATTTGGAGGAGAATGACGCAAAGTGATGCAGCTCACTTACCAATCAAGTATGTTTTCTCCAACATCCAAAATTTTTTTTACCACACCATAAAATGAAATGGGAAAATGGAAAGACTAGAGTTTAAAACTCCAAATTGTCGTTAAGTATGTTTGCACGAACATATTCATCGTGGATGTTCACACAAACATATTCTATATAAACTAAATATGTTCGCATGAACATCAAAGTTTTTCAAGTTTGCGTGAACATACTAAATATGTTCATGTGAACATATGGAAAATGGAATTTTAGAAATTTTCATTGTTTTGTGATTTTCTTTGTGCCACAAAGTGGTACCCAATATTGTGGGTTCATCCAATAATATTCTAATTATCTTCCACACTATTAGAGACATGTCTATACGTTATGTGGACAAAAATAGCAATCTGAATGGAGTTGTAATACTGAGATTGTGTCTCATTTGGGGGTTGCAATGTGTAGTTCTCTGCAAAGTCAACAATTGATATAATAGTGTCAATGGGAAAAATCTCCTTACGCATTCTAAATTGTTGATCCAACCAACAAGACCTATGACTATGCCTTGCATACTTGTAGAAAAGATTTGTCTTGAAATCAGAAATAAAACTAGCCACATTGATTTCTTTTGCAACCAATTCACATCTAGAGCCCTCACCTCCACTCTTCAATGTGTATTTCACCGTTTCATATACCATTTTGAAAGCTATTGTCCTCCCAAGATCTTGTTTGCACCCCTCATGGAAACATGTGTCAAACTTAGATAAGCCACCACATTTTGTACAATTCTTTTTTAAGCAAGAATTTCTATAAAAGATACAACCATCAACTCTAGGACATAAAAATTGATTTAGCAAGTCTCTTGATGATTTTGGAAGCCCACTGGCACCACAAGTCTCCAACATTTATTTACTATGCAAAGTAGAATGGATGGAACATAATAGTTCATGCTACATAGAAAACTCCACATGATAATTGCAATAACATGTATTTCAAATTTTAAGTGGTGCACAGTAAAATGGCTTCAAGGTTTCAAAAGCCCTTTGTGATATATGCAATCTTGGATGACTCTCTCTAAAGTATTTGAACAACATTGTTTGACTTACCTTCAAATGATGTTTAGGATGTGGCATGTGGTCTCTAATGTCAATTCTCAACTTTAACACATCTTTAGCATTGGGTGATACTCTTGAGATAGAGTGTCAAAATTGTGTAATTTCTTACTTCATATCATCAAATAGCTTCTTATCAAAATGTGGAAATCTCCCACCAAAAGTCCATGTTTCATTTTGAAGAGGATCGCCAATTATTTCTCGTCTACTAAGTGCTCTTCTCAAACTAGTATGATTTAGGTTCAAGTCAATAAAATGTTTGTCTCATTTATCTACCCTTTCTCAAATGATAACTTACCAAATAGTTAACTTACCAAATAGGTTGTAATAACCCTTTGAGCAACTCTCTTATTCTTCTCCCTTCTATTTTTCCTAATGCTATTGAGAGCACTAAAAAGATTCTTCATAATAATGGCATTTCTTTCCATTTTTTTATTAACATGAATCTTCAATTTGGAAAGCATGAGTCTCATCTTTTGCATCTTTAATAAATGCATAAAAAGTTGACATTGCTCCACCACTGTCTTGTTGCTGAAAAACATCATATATAGTCTTGAAGCCCATAACTGAATGGTTCTTTGTGATTTTTTTCCTTCCAAATTGGTAATAATCATTTCATCAATTTCAATTATCCATTTTGGCATTCTAGGACCTTCATGTCAATTGTAATTAGGAAATATGTAACTTTCCTATGCATTTTCATTTTTGACATGGTCAATCATGGCATTTACATTATGAACTAGTAAATTTTCAATCCTGCCGTTATCATTATGAATTGGTGCATTTTCATTCCCCAACTAAGCATATTCATTATCTGACTCTATGATTTCACCTTCGATCAATACATCATCAACTTGATTCATATTTAACATACCTTGTCTCTTCCTTCGCTGATTTACCTTGTCCCTTTTCCTATATGTTGTCATGTCTTCATTTGATACCTTCCTTTTGTGTTTATCCTTTCGATGACTACTACTCCCATTTAGACAATAATACCAAACACCTAATCAAACCTTATAAAAGTTTTTTCGATCATATGGCCCCCAAACAATCCTTTTTCTCCAAACTCATGAAAATGGGCCCAAAAAAATGTGATTGTCAAGTCTGCGGTGACAGAGAATATTTTGGGAAAAAGTTTGCCAATATTTTAGGTACTTGATCCCATATTAGGTATCTGATATTATCAGGTATCTAATTCAAGATCAAATCTTCGAGTAGATATCAAGTACTCGAAATGATTGCCCAAATTTTGGAGGGAAATCAAAATTTGGCAAGTGTGGGAAATCAACAACTAAATTGTATATTATTATATATTAGTATTTTATTATTATTATTTTTATTAAATATAATATAGTAATATATATGATTATTATCATTATTGTTATAATATATATATATATATATATATATATATATATATATATATATATATATATATATATATATATATATATATATATATATATATATATATATATATAATTTTATTCTTTTTTTCTCGGAGGGTGTCCCTATAATCCAAGCCCAACGGGTTCCCTTTACGAGATGAGCTTAGAGAAAGACTAATCCCTTCAGCCATGGGATAACCAACACCTCCCCTAAGTGTCTACGATAGGGTAATGATGGGCAGGGGAGTCCAACCCAAGACCATGGGGATCACCCACCAACTAAAACCAACTCACCTAACTCGTGAGGACAATATAAAATAATATATTATTATTATATAATATAGTAAATATAATATAGTAATATATATGATTATTATTATTATATAATCTAGTAATATATTATTATTATATTAAAATAAATAGTCATACATTATTATTATTATTATATAATATAGTAATGTATTATTATTATTAAATAAAATATAGTTGAATGGTTTATAGGTTATCCTATAACCCCTTTCAACCCATTCGAAAAGACTAAATAAGTCCCTAGGGGTCCTAAGACTCGTAGGGACATGTGTTGTCGTGAAATGCATCTAAAGGGGTCATAGGTTATCATATGACCCCTTCTGACCAATTCAAACAAACCAAATAGGTCCTAAGGGTCGACCCCTAGGGACATATGTTGTCATGAAATGCGTCAAAAGGGGTCATAGGTTATCCTATGAGCCCTTTTGACCCATTTGAACAAACCAAAGAGGTCCCTAGGGGTCCTAGGACCCCTAGGGATATATGATGTCATGAAATGTGTCAAAATGACCTATGACCCCTTTTAACCCATTCAAACAAATCAAATAGGTCCGTAGGGGTCCTAGGACCCTAGGGACATATGTTGTCATGAAATGGGTCAAAAGCAGTCATAGGTTATCCTATGACCCCTTTCAACCCATTCAAACAAACCAAATAGGTCCAAGGACCCCTAGGGACATAGGGTAATCGATGCAGTGGGTCCAATAGGGTTGATAATTGATGCAATGGGTCCAATAGGGTCGTGGGCTAGCCCACGACCCCATTGGACCCATTGCATTGCAACATGTGTCCCTAGGAGTCCTAAGACCCCTAGGGACATAAGGTAATTGATGTTGTAGGACAAATGGGATTGTAGGCTAGCCCACGACTCCATTAGACCAATTGTATCAATTACCCTCGCCTACAACCCCATTACTATATTATAATAATAATACATTACTATATTATATAATAATATATGAATATGTATTAAATATATTAATAATATACTACTAGATTATATAATAATAATAATAGTAATAATAATAATCATATATATTACTATGTTATATTTAATAATAATAATAATAATATTCTAATATATTATATTTAATTATTATTATTATCATTATATATTAATATATACTAATATATAATAATACACTAATATACAATATTGTTGAACACTTGTCAAATTAATTTTCCTCCAAAATTTGGGCAATCAATTTTTGAAAAAAATATTTGCCGCCAAAATTCTGGTATCCGATTAGGCTTGGTATTTACCAAACCTCTTTGGTCAACTCAAAAAATGTGTTTGAGACATGTTTCACTGACATTCAAACTTTGAGTAGCCATCTAACAATATTTTTTTCATCAAAATTCAATGAAATGAAAATGGTTTTTTGATAACACTCTCAAGATTTCATTGATATAATTGCTATCAAATTCTAAGTTTGATAAGTATTTATTACTTAATTTTTAATGAAGATGTCTATAAACTGTTGATTGACATACTGATTAAAAAATAACTATAACTTTCAAATGGTATAACATTTTTAAAATCCAAAAGTTGCATCACATTCTATGCTTAGCCTAGTATAAGAATTTTTTTTGTAAAGTTTTCAATTAGTTAAGGTGGTCAGACACAAGAGTTTTTTATTTTGAAAAAGTTATAGTAGAAAATTCATATTTAATTATTTATTTAGAATAAAAATACCCAAAAATATGCGTCACATCCAAGAATTAGTATACTTCTTATGTCTATAATTATATTAAAAAATATTTTCATTTGATTTTTATTAAGGTGGTTAGACATACACCTACTTTTTATTTTCGCCCTAAAATTTTTGTAGTACTGCAATAAAATCCAAAATTTTGAAAAATCAAATAATTTTTTTTCCAAATAAGGCCTAGTAATTTAAAACTACATTCAATTTCCTATAGATTCTTTTCTTACAACTTTTTGATATAAATCTCATAACTATTTTAAAATTATGTGTCAAGTTAACATAACCCTGATTTGTTGGTTTTTCATTGCCACTTAAGGCCATAGTTTGGTTGGCCATGATCCTGGACGTACCCATTTGGGACTAATGTACTTGTTAGGATGAATTAGTGGATGATCTCTAAAATGCTATTAAGATTACTAATAAAGATCCTTTGAAGTGAACTGATCACCTTACTATGATAGATGAGTCTCTTCCTTTCCTTGTGATGCGTGTAGCCTTCTAGACAATCTTCCCTTCCATATTCACTAATGATGATATAATGAATACTACTACCACTCTTTGGATAAAAAAAATATCTCATACTTATATCCATCCAAATAGTTGTCACATAGGTCAGCTACAATAAGAATAGTTCCAAAACAATCACCAAGTCATCTTGATACAATAACTCAAGTCAATGTCATACTCAGACGATACTAGAAACACTTGGTCACCACTATCTCCTTGGCTAACTTTGGCACTCGGTAGATTCTGGGTGCATGGTTCACACTGATCGCTTAGTAGATGCTTCTAACTTGGCTTGCACTATTATTTCATCTTGATTATTACCTTGAAACAAGACTTCTCTGCTAACTCAATTCACATTGGAGCTCAATAGACATAGTCAACTTGGTTGACACTAGAGCTCGATGTGAATTGTCAACTCAGTTGCCACTACAACTTGGTTTACATGCAACTTTCTACAAGGTTAACTTGTTTTCTTGGATGTATTGTAGACTCAATTAACACTGCACACTAGTGACTTGATTGCAACTATCTTTCATTATGACTAAATGTTTTGACACTAACTAACAATATATCTTGCATGAGATTAAAAAACTTATGGTAAAGTATATGATCTCCAAAATGGTCAAGATAAAATAATATTAGTTGTCATCAACAACACACCATGCTCTACTAATTAATCTTGTCAACAATCTCCCCCTTGGTATTTATGACAACTCTTAATAAAAATTGGCTAAGTGTCCATCCAAAATATGTCAAAGGCTCAAAATGTTCTCCCTCTTAAAATGATATGGTATTTTTCACACACTCTTCCCCTTTGACATGAATGAAAAAGATGGGGCTAAAAATGCCAAAATTGTCTATCAAAATCATAGCATCCACATGTACATATACAAGTCTGATCAAGAAGCATGTACAACATCTTAAAGACATTTGAATAATTTCTCCTTAATGATTTGATATCCAAAATCCAAGTCATCCTTATGTTTTCCAAAACCTAAATCTCACCACACAATATGTATAGGTTGTCTCTTCTACATGTATAAGATTCAGTGGTGAAGGAGACATACTCAAGGTGGCAACTTCCTCTAAGCTCCTTTGAAGAACATCCAACTTAGGAACACTAAGATTCTTTACATCAAAACATATTGTCATGCAATTTTTCTACCACATCCATGAAATCAAAGAAAATCCCTTTGATAAATTAAAGTGCTTTTCTTTACTTGCGAGTCCATCCTAACTTTCTTTGATTAATTTTTCAAGCTCTAGAACATTGTCAAATGGATTGACAGTAGCTTTTAAAATCTAAGTACCATCATCTATAAAATTCTTTATCTAACCCTATAACCACTTATAATATGGGGTTTTCTTTAACAATTAGTCCTCATAGATGCATATAGATTTGGAATCTGAATTACTTTTGTACCTTGTCCTTCACACACTTTCCCAAATTCTCAAATTGACTATCAAAGTTGTTCATCAAGTCCTCTAGTTTATTGGATAAGGAAATACTTGTATTGATTTGTACATTTGGTGTAGATTTTCCTAATATCTCAAATTCCATAGAAATTAGTTTATTGTCTTTCTCCTTCTTTCTCAAGTCCTTTCATGGGTTTTATCTTGTGCTAATACTACAAATTGTATTAGATCATTTTCATCTATACTTTCTAAATCAATAGGCTTGTATTTCTCTAATAACTATGTGATTCTAAATAATCTCTTTCCAACAACATATTCTCATTGGATGTGCCTAATCCAATAGGGTCTTATCTATTGTAGTATAATCAGGTACCTTACCTCATATATCTCCCATTACTTCTTCAAAATTATCAATAGGAATATTACCTTCAATTTCCATTACCTCAATATCATGATCAATGATTTCTAGTACTAGCTTTGCTATATCTCAAGTTCATCTAATGTTACTTCTTTAATTTTTTTCTCATTGAAAATGTTAGTTAGAGCCTTATTTGATGTAAAGGAGTCTATTGATTTACATACTCTTAATGCAATTGCATCATTGACAGATGTCATCATTCAGCATGGCTCATAGTTAGGTGGTATTACTTCACCTATGATACCTTAACCATCATTAGATGCATTGTTAGGGTCATCACAACCTAAAACAACTCTATCATCATCACCTAAACCACCAGTGTCCTCCCTACCTATGCCACCTACATCGTAATCATGTGTATCATTATAGTCTTAGGGCATGATCAACATTTGTGTTTTAGTTGTTAGCACATATATGATGGGGCAGATAGTGAGGTGACTCAGGATGAATTTTCATCACATCCATGTATACAATGTAGGAAGACCTATTATGCATATGGAGGTGGGTATTTCACACTCACAGATGATTTCTAGATGATGGTCTTCAATGGAGAGGAGACATGATTTTTTTGTTTGGGTTTTGACATGTTATTATTTAATCACCTAAACATCATAAAAGTAAATTTATTTTATATTTTATAGAACGCTCTAGATTGATATGTGAACAATATGCAATACTAGGTACAAAAAGAGATATGAGAACACCACAGAGTACTTATTCTGCTAGAGGCACGAGGCTAGGAGCCACTTGAGGTAAAGTTTTCTTAAATATTCTTAAAAGCACAATAATACATTGGCTTCAAAATATTGTTTCTTAATTGTTATGACACTAACAATACAAAGCACCCTAAATGTTGTTTCCAAATTATTTTACAAGGAATCCAATAGAATATGCATGTCAAAAAAAAGTTGACGAGTCATGTCATCTAATTACATAATGTGAAGATTCTAGTGTTGAAACCTTACCATCTCCCACACCCATCATTCTTCTTCCATCTCCCATAACTATCATCCATATTTCATTCAACCCACTTATAGATCCCCCTCCATATCCTTCCATTATTGAAACCCCTCTTATAGATCCCCTTCTATCTCCTACCATCATTAAAACTATCCCATTCATCAAATCCATCCAATTCCCATTCACGTCTCCTACTTCTAGCATTACCCAACACTAGTACATTTGAGGTCAATTTTCAACCTTTAATTTTGACCAAGGCCTTTTTTGGCTTGTTCAATTCTTTTTTTTTTGCTTATGAGCCCAATTTGGTCAAAAGTTTGACCAAAATGTCCGATTTGGCCAAAATTTTGACCAAATTAGTATCATAAACAAGAGAAAAAAAAGGTGCACACGAGATTTATTTTACAATTTGGACCTTTTAGAGAGGAGCTAATTTGGAGGTCTATGTGCTTTGGAGGTTTGCATTTCAGGGAACTAAACTCAGAGATAGGGGAGGGCTTTTTATTCTAAGGGGGGAGTTTCTAGTGCTTGTGTAGGGGAGGAAGGCTAAAGAATTTGATAGGTCACAAGGAATTTTAGCCTCATTGGGGTGAATTTCTAATGTTTTTCCCATAATCATGTCGATGCCAAAATATTCCACGAGATCTAGATTAATGTTCATATATCAAAGAGTGTGAGATTCAACTTTGTTAATCGATCTCAGTGGAGAAGATGTAATGCACACTTTAGAGGTCTATGAGTGTGAAATTTAACTATGTTAATCCCAACAAAGAAGACATGAATACAGACTTTGTAGCCAAGTATGTGAGTGATGTGAGTTTGAAGACATTTGCCTTCACACATTTGTTGCACATTTCTTCAGTATTCTTGTCTATTCACGCATGTGGAATTTTAGTCTTGTTCTTTCTATAACATTAGAAAGCTCATTAAATGAGTTTAGCTATTTTTCAAGTACTTCATGTGATTGAGAACTTACTCTAGTCAAGACTTCATTTCTCTCCCTAGACTATGACAAGTTTATACCTAGGATACTGTGCTTTTATTTGTATTTTATCATCATCACCAAATGTCAATTTATGGGCATATAAGGTCACAGGAAGTTGCCATAAAAATCACAAGTAGGTTTAAAGGTGTCACTTTTAGGTAGTGGGAAGGGGTATGAGATTCCTAAAACCTAGCTAAGAAGGTTTAGTGACAAAGTGAACCTAAATTATGAAGACAATAAGGAAAACCTTCATCATGGTAAACCAATATGACAAAAGGCAGAGTGTGTAGATCTGTTTGGCTTCCTTTTTAAGTGTTATGTCACTTCAATACTGTAAAGTCATGTTCCCAAGTTGGATTTTGATGTGGAAAATTGTTTGGTTATAGTGGCAGTTGATTGGTTCCTCAATGCATCCATTTCATACTCGACCATATTGCTATTTATGTTTATTTTCATGTTCCCACTCTTTTATTTGTTAATTTTAGCCCATTGATGCTAAGGATGGTTATATGTAGAGCACTTCCATACTCTTGCACTTGAAGTTGTACCTACATTTGTGGCACACAATAGGGAAGAATCTTATGGATTCATCAAATTAGTTGATGCATTTTCTCTCTCTTTTATCTTTGAATTTTGTCACAGGATATGCCAAATTTCATCTATGAAGTTCAAATTTTAGAAAAAAAATTCATCTTTCCGAACTTCATCTGAATTCTATATGTCTGATCATAGTTGCCTCTAGTAATCTCTAGTCACACAAAAATTGTTTCTAGCAAGGTAGATACTGATTCATCCATGTGAATTAAAATATGAGGCATCTATGTAAGTTTGTATTACTCATATGTACACATCCACTTAGAAAATTATTTTGATTGTAGGTCACTTGTAAGAGAAACATTGAGATGCACATTTGACTTAAGTGAGGCTCATAATCTTACTAGTGGGAACAAACCTTGTTTTAATGAGTCATTTACTCTTAGATTTATCTATTGATTCAGTTGATGACTATAGCCATTCAATGCTGAATTGTTGCCATACTAATACACTAGAATGTCTACAATGTTCCTTTTTGCATTGTGATATATATTTTTTTCAACAAAATGATAACAGACATTTGTTGTCTCATCTAGTTATTGTATCACTAGACTTATTTGTAACAAATAGATATTTTATATATTGACTAGTTTCTTCAAGACACGTTTCCTTTCTTTTCTGGTTCAAAGGAAATAAGTTCAATTCAACTTCTTATCTTATAGGGTCATGATATTATTTTTTATTTGTGAATTAATTACATTCAATTAATTTTTTCATAGGAAAGATGTATGTGGCTCATAGTTACACTTCCTATGATTTTTTAATAAAATATTTAAGACAAGTAGGACTTGCCAAAGAAGGATGACCAAGGGATTTATTCATAAGGTTATAGTTATTTATTAAGTTATATGTCTCTTGTGGTAGATTGACAGAGATGAACAACAAGGAATATTTGGAAGAACATGATTTATGCCTCAAAAAGAAAGAGACACAAGAAGGTTTTCATATTGGGATTACAAAAGCTCCAAAAGAGAATATTGAATACTACTTTTGACCTTTCAGGTGTTTGAATATTTTTTTTAATATCATCACAATATTAGTTTGATTATTTCTTGATTAGATTATATGAATCTTTCTATCAATATTTTCATATTCATATTCTACAATCCACCATTGAAATGAACAAAAGAGAGAAGAAAATGATTAATCTAACTGAAATCTTTTCATGCTATATGGAAAAGTTTGAATGAATGTTTCATGAAAAATAGAGATATGATACATGGTTTAATTGTGTATAAATAGATGGGACATAGCCTTGGAAGGAAATACAACGTACAAAAGTATAGACCAAATGGTTTCTTATAGAAAAGCCTTAAATACTTGGCCAATTGGGAAAATTCACAAGTAGATTTCAAGAAATTAATGGTATTTTTCAGCACCATGTCACCTCGCCATTCAAGGTTGGTCATCTTATATGATATTTACTTCTAATTTTAGTCAACAAGTTTTAAATTTTCATTATCATGCATTGTAGTGAATCACACTGCATTGTTCTCAGTTATTATTTATTCATGAGAAAATTTCTACTACAATTTGATTGCATGAAACTTATTTCCATGAATTTTGTCCATCATACACCATGATCTATAATTAGAATAAAGAAAGTATAATAGTAGACAAAGAGAAGATCATAAAGTATAATTCATAACATTGGTAGAAATAATTCACACAATCAAGCCCTAAAATGTTTTTTGTGATTAATTTCAATCTGAACATGCCCACTTGAACTCTAGTTCTAATTGGCATGATTTTAATACAGGTTTGAGAAAGATACAGAGCCTTTGCAGAACACATCTGCACACAATCCTCCACTACCATTTTAGGTGTCAATACTAAAACAAGTTGTGAACAACACAAGTTTTCCTCTTGTTCTGTTGGATATAATAGGAATGTACCAACTACACAAGGATGCACATCCCTCTAAATATGGTGGTGGTTGTGGATCCTCAATATGTTTCAATGGACTCTTTCTTGATACTATTTCCTTCTACTGCTTGGAATGAGTGATGAGATGGAAGTGTTGAATAGGTGCTCATAGTCATTATTATTCAATGGTATAAAGTGTGGAAGAAAACTTAGATTGCATGTATGTGTCTTATTTATTTCTTCTTATGAAATAGTTTTGTTTTAATCTTGAGAAAAGCTGATTAGATATAATTACTATTGTTGATAGGGACATGTAGTTGTTCCTAATGTTGATTCCATAATTTCTTCTTCATTTATATGTTTGACTGTATATATTTTTATTGTTGAAGTTTACTTCTATTGATTTTATTCCCTTTTCTTATTGTTGGCATTTAACTCCATATATATTATATATCCTTTCTATTGAAGTGTTGCAAATCTTATATATCCAACATAAATTCTCTTTATTCTTAAGAGATCCTACCCCCTCTTATTATCATTTACAAAACTGATTCTAATAAATGTTTGATCATTACCTATGATCAATATAATGCAATAATGTATTATGATCTCTACACTTCATTGATTTTTCAATGATTAGTCAATATTCATTTAGTCACCATAATATTGGTCAAATATGTTCGAATAAATAACTCTATTGTCAAGATCAAAATTGATTTTCTAAAGCGTCTTTAATCTCTATCAATATGATTAAAGTGACTCCTATTAAATTTTTCATCTCATAAATTTGTCTTTGACATTAACTATCCCTTGTATCTCCTTCGAATATGTCCTTTTTTTTTTTTTGGGAAAAAGTAGCAAGCCACTATAATATTTTATTAATCTGATTCAAATAGTTCAACTCAGAAAGAATCAACTAAGAAAACCCAGCATTGTCCCTTTTACTTACATAGTTTTTACATAGTTTTTTTGAAACCTATTGAAGACGATACATAATTACATTAAGGAGTATCAACTACCTCCCAATAATATGTTTTTATCTTTCAAAAACTAATTATCAGCACATCCAAATTTCATAATTATAAGTTTATCCATCAAAAAGACAAAAAACCAAACTCATACCATTGTTTATTCCTCCATATCATCACAGCCACAAGAACTCTTGATACCCATATCACTCAAGTCCCCCCGATCTTGTTTACATTCAACTCTGTAGCACCTTGCCCACATACAGGTGTGACATCTATTATAGCCCAGCCCCAACCATGATCTTCCAACTAGAATGTGCCACCTCTAAATAATTGGGAGACCAACTAGAGCCACCTTGAGATGCAGTATGCAAAGATGGGATTACTGATTCAAATACAAAATTCTAGGCATTCCTTTCTTCAATCTGAAGATTCACATTCCCCAGTCTTGGACCCTTTTGAGCTAGTGACCAAAGAAGTAGAGGAGATTGCATTATGTCCATAGCATTGTAAAGGAAAATGGAGACTAGGTTCAAAGGATATAAGAAGTGCGGCATCGAAGAAACTAGGAATTCTTCACCAATAACTTGTCGGATGGCTCGCCAAACAGTGGGAGAATGAATAATAAACATCAAGTTGAGCATGGCATCATGTGAGGCCTCGCCCCGACCCTTCGTGGCCTTAGTTGTTACTTCATCTTTTTGTTACTCACGACTCGAGATGTCGAGAGATTATCTGATATTTAGAACATATTATATTATCTCATGTTATGTGATGTTACTTTTAGATATATTGATGTTTGTCATTTAAATGTTTTATGTACATGTATGTTGATGAATTAAGTAAAATGTAGGATTAACACATTGATTTTGGAATCTTTATGATTAAGAATATAGGTAGTATGCAAGAAACCCTGATTGATGTATGTTTCAATTTATGTGAATTTCTGATACGTATATATGTACATGTGATTTTCGGGACTACTGATGTGTGCAATGAGTGTGTAGATATTTTAGTCAAGGAAACCAATGAAGGAACAAAACTGATTTCTATGTGCTAATTTTGGAAACCTTGTTGTTCATAATTCACGTATTGTACTGTGAGATGTATGTATGTATCTTTCTGTGTTTAGTAAATGTTAATGTCCGTAACTATGTTATGTTGGTGTCGCTTGACACTCATGAATTGTTTGTGCTCCTCAGCGTGCTAGTTAGGGTTAGCTGTGTAACCCATGGACCTAAGTCAGTTTAAGTTAGTGTCAGTTTGCTAGTTGGTTCTTAATCGAGGTTAGTCATCCCTAATCTAGATTAGTGCTTAATTTGCATTGTTAGAGTTGTTAGATGGTCCTATTTTTTTTCCTAGATTTTGTTTGACTCTAAACCTCTTCCCTAAGGCTTAAAACATAAAATTATTATACCCAAAGGGTATGGTTATGGGTTAGGGGTCTTTTCCAACCCTTAAGCCCCTTTTATTGACTTTTGAGGTCACTCAAAAAGTCTCTTTTTGCCTTTGTGCGAAAATTGACCATGGTTATCTTGAGTTACCTCACCTCATCTCCACTTAGGGTTTAACCATAGTGTAGGTTGAGTTAGGAGTTTCTAGAATTTCTAGTGGGTGGAGGTAGTTGAGTTAGAGGCTTATTTAGAGGCCTTCATTTGGACTAGTTGAGGTTGTTACCCAATCTCTACATTTAGAGAGGAGTCTTGGAAGATTGAAGCAAGGAAGGGAAAATCTCTACTCAAACTTGTTCTTTTGCCATTACCTCTTTGTGAAGGTTGGAATTCTCATCTCCCTTGTTCAGATTTCATTCTTGTTTCATGCTCATGCTACCTTATTGTTGTTTCAATGTTTGTATGTTGTGAGTATGTTGGGAAGCTTTGAAAACCATGTTATTTTTTTTGGATGATTTCCTTTCATGTTATGTTTGCAATTTTGAGATTTTTCTTACATGGGTGTTTTGGTATTACTCACCCTTGGAGAGGGCAGAAGTGACCAATTTTGGGAAAGGTTTGTTTAGTCGGACTCCAACCAGTGTAGAGTCTCTTCTCAGGATGAGAAGAGGGAGAAAGGGTAGGGTGTTATGGGCCCCTACCTATCAGCACAAACCTTGTATGATTATGGTATGCTGAAATGGAAGAACGAAAGTTCTTGGTGTATAGCTCCGATTGGGCATCTGTTGTTGTTGTGCTTGACTTCTCCTGGTTGGAAGAATCCACCTTTTCCTAGTGTTGATTCATTTTGAATCATATTGTGAAAACCATGTATGAATATGCATGTTTGATTGTCTCTTGGTTATGTTTTGTTGTCACCTGATCAGAATTCTGTTTCCTCCATGGTTCTTGAATGTGTTGCAGAAATCGTTATGAATCCCTTGATGAGGGTCATGAAGAAAATTCATTTAAATTTTTGTAATTGGGATTGATATCCTATGTAAATTGGTATTTCAAACTTTGTTGGATTGGCAACGAAGCCGGGTTTTCTTCCTGATTCTTTCCCGGTTGAGCCTTTGAATCAGGTTTCCCAATAAAATTGGTGTTGAGTAAAATATATATATATATATATATTGCCTTGTAAATCCATACTTAGAAAAAAAATTTGGCAAAAAAAAAAAATGTTTGCCCAAGAGCAAAAGCCCTCTGGATTTTGTATGGGCTTGGAAATTAAATGTCTTCTTGTGCAGAGAATATCCCTAAGAATATTTTTAAAGTTTAAAATTCAAAAAAATATAATGGTGACGAAAATGTATAAAATACTAATCTGATATCCTCTAAAGTGTAGCCCATCGCTTCAACCACTTAACTTTATGCAATAACTTTAACACTTATCACCCCCACTCCATCTTTTCTTAGGCGCCAGATTTGTCAGAGGGGGGAAGACTTGCACTTATGAACCAAATTTATGAATTATATTGGTAGTGACCCTTGTACCCACCTATCATTTCACAAGGGCTTGCTAGCCCATCCATTGGTGGGAAGTCGGTTGTGAAGGGGGGGACCTTTTTCTTTTCTTTTTTTATATCCAATTTTCTTGTTGGAGTGCCAAGCACTCTTCCCTGCCCATACACCTAGCGCTGACCTTGGACTGTCCACGTGCGCATGAGAGGATAGAGTCCTGACAGCGCAAGGCTTGGTCAGAGTGCCTCCCATCTTTAATGTGTTGGAGATGGGGAAAGTATCTTTGCAGTAGGAAGGGGCGATTTGATTGTTGAATCACTAAATTTGCTAGTTCTTTTGAAATTTCCCCAGCATGCCTTGTTTAGCGCATGGATGGATGTGACGTGGGTAGTTGGGGTTCTTGGGGAGCACCTCTATGTTCAGGCCACTTGGGCAGTGCGTTGTCCTATGGGACAGTCCACTTGGCTTGGGCTATGGAGAGGGAAGGTAGGTTTTAGGATAGTTTAGTTTTTTTGTTAGTTAGATTGTTATATTTTAAATTAGAGTAGCACCAATTTATAATTAGATTAGTGGTAGGATAGTATTTAAAATATTGTTTTAAATTAGAGTTTCTTTTATTTTCTTAGAATAGATTAGTTTCCATGTATTCTGTTAGATACAAATATGTATATATATATTTAATGCACTTGTACTATGGTTAGTGCTTAAGATTGCTTTAAGTTGTTTTATATATTAAATTGTATGTTTAGGTTTAAACATTGGGTAGTAAGTATTGATAATGTTAAGTTGTTAAATTTTGTTTATTAAAGTTGGGTTAGATAATTTTATTTAAAATTAGTAATAGATTTGTTTAATTTTGAGTTAGTAGAGTTTTAATGTTAGGAGTTGTCATTTCATATCAGGTTGGTTTTAGTTAAATATTAATTCTTTTAATTGGTTAGTGTTTAAGTTGTTAGTTGGTTTAAGTGTATTTTCAGATTAGTTTTTAAATTCAATCTTGCTAGAATGTTAATTATCTTTCTTTATATATATTTTTAGTATAGTTTTTGTGCATGTTGTTTAGTTAGTCTATTTTAAATATTTTTCATGTTAGTGTTCTACTTAAATGATAAAATTTAATAAATCAAGTTAGCTTAGTTTAAAGGATAGTGTGGTTAAAGTTAGAGATGTTAAATTTATCTAGAAATTAGGTTTAATTAAGTAACAAATTTTATTAGTATATCCAAAGGGTCTCTAGTACATTGTTTAGTTATATCTTATCTTATTTAAACTAGTACCAGTCATGTAGCTATTGGAAGATTGATTAATTTAGATTTAAAATAAGTAAAGTTGTTAACTTATAAGTTTGTTATGTTTTAAACAAGTATATTTTAGACTAATGAGATAATGAAACAAATGTTGTATCAATCTTATAGCAAGAGTTCTATTTAACGATTTATTTCTCCTCAAGTTGATTATTTTAAGATGTAATGTAGAGAACCTGTACTAAAAATTTTATCTATCATTTCAACTTAGAGCATGTTTAATTATTAATTATTATTCAAAAAAAAATTGTGTGTTTTTGCCCTTGTAGTTTGGGCATGACACATCATTAACATCAATAGGCAACATACTTTCATCAGGTCGTGGAGGAATCCAAATGTGATAGATCTTTGAAAATATAACATGATGTTGTTTATGACACAATACACATGAAGCAGATGCATCAACCATCTTCATCATTTTGAAGAAAATGAGAAGAATGCAGATTAGATTTGGCTAATCTAAAAAAGTATGCAATGAAGAGAACACATATAAATGGATATGTTGAATCCCTTTCTGTATAAACTAGTGTGTATTTAGTTTTACACTATAAAAGCCATGTGAATTCACATGAAATGTGTCCTTTGGTAAAGCTGTATTTTGTACTTCCTGATGCAACCATAATTGCCCACATATTTCCCAGGAAACACAGATGATACTCCTCTTGTTTAATAAATTTAGGATATACTAACTATACCAAATCATGGTCAAAGTAATGGTGTAGGCACAAGAAAGTAGTCTTATCAACTTCTATTAATCTTTTCAGAGCATCATACTTTTTTATCATAGAAAGTAGATGTAGTGATGAAAATAACAATCCATCACAACCTAAATTTGATAGATAACCAACTACTTGATTTCCTTCTCGAAATGTATGTGAGATGCAAACATCTTGGCATTCATCTAGAAGCCATCAGACTTGATTGAGAATATACTTTAATTTTCATGAGTATACTTTTCTATGTATACAAACATCTATAATTATGAAAGAATCTCCTTCAATATGCAACAATAAAAAATTACCTTGTTTAGCTAATATGAGGCCAACTAGCAGAGCTTGAGATTTTTCCATGTTATTTGTACCAATAGACAAAGGGGAAGTTGTAAGTGTCACTATTGTTCCATGGGGGTCTCTAATGTACACTCCCAAACGAGAATTTCCTGGGTTTCCTCTAGATGCCCCATCGAAATTCAGTTTCCAATATCCCATAGATGGGGATCTCCAAAAAACCTTCCTTCAAGAAAAAGAAGAAGAAATTATGTTATTAATTTTCCAACCATTGGGAATAATTAACTGCCTCCAATTCTGAATCACTTTAGAGTCCCACAAAGTAACAATAGGATTAAATTTACAATTTCTCAAGCTTGTGTTTGTCACTTCATATATTGCTCTCTCAATACCCTCTGGAAATTTATCTATTGTATTACACTCTTTTCTAAAAATGTGCTTATTTCGCTCCCACCACATAGCCCACACCACTAATGTCAGAATACACTTCCAAACATTTGCAAATAATGAGTTTGGATAAAGGACTGGCCAAGATTGAAAAAGATCTCATAAATTATTTTGGATTAGAGTATTATAGTTTAACTTATTCATGATGAAGCTCCAACATTGATTAGCAAATGAACATGTAATAAGAAGGTGATCCACTAATTCTTCACACTCATTACAAAAAATGCAATTAAATAACAGGGCAATGTGCAATCTATTCAATCTATCACTAGTCAATATCCTATGCTTCAATGCAAGACAAGAAAAGCAACCTGCCTTTGGAAGCACAATATGATTCCAACAAAATGTGAATTCTCTACTAGTAGTTTTATTTGTTACATTTTTCTACAAGATTTTATAACCCTCTTTCATTGAATATTGGCCATCCTTAGTTGGAGCCCAAATAATCTTATATTCAGATCTAGATATGAAGACTTGTTTAGATGCCAAAATTTCTTTGAATTGAATAATTTCCTAAGATTTCAAAGGTAACTCATCTGATTTTTCCCAATTCACTCTTCCTAAATTTTCACATACATTAGCCACATACTCATTGAGTTGTGTACCCCAATGAATCTCTAAAACCTTGATAATAGTTTGAGATATCAAATTGTTTGATAAAGGAGGTTGACCATTCCAAGAGTCCCTCCAAAAACTTACCCTACTACCATTATTTACTTCCCAAGAAACATATTTTACTACAATATCGCGTGAAGCAATCATGAAATCCCAAATAATTGAGCCTTTTGGAGGATCCAAGATAGAGAAAATTATTGTAGAGTCATTTTTGTCTAGATATTTTTCCTGCATAATCTTGCACCATGTGGAATGAGGCTCGTTGTACATTTTCCAAACTAATTTTCCACCAAAGGCTTCATTTCTTTTAGTTAAATCATGCACTCTTGCCCCGCCCACTACTGGGATATGTGCCATATCTTAAAGAGAAATAAGTGGTATTTTTTTGAGAATCATTCATATTGCCTATCCAGAGAAAGCCCTTAATCATCTTTTGAATTTGAAGTAAAAATTTTAGAGGAGTTTTAAGTACAACAATAAAGTAATTTGGAATTGCTGTTAAAACTAATTTAATCAGCAAAATTCTACCAGCCAATGACAACCATCTAAATTTCCAAGCCACTATTTTACTATGAATACATTGAAGGATTGAGGACCTATAACAAGCTTTATTTGATCCCATAAAGAAAGGAATTCCCAAGTATATGGATGGTAATAAGTCCGCTGTGAAGCCTAAAATCAAATTAATTTTGTCAGATATCAGTTTGTTTATGTTGAAAAAATAGGATTTTGACTTTTGTGCATTAATGACTTGACCAAACACCTCTGAGTAAAGATTGAGTACATGTTTTATTTGTCAAGCCTCCTGAACATTTGACAATCCAAATAAAAATGTATCATCCACAAATAAGGAATGTGTGATAGATAGATTTGTACCCAAAATATTTGCACCGTGCCACTTGCTGATCTTGTTTTGATGCTTAATGGTCATGCTGAATTCTTTAGCCATAATGATGAAAAGAATTAGAGATAATGGATCTCCCTACCTAACCTCTTGAGTTGATGGGGAAAAACACATTGGCTTTCCATTTACTAGAACTAAAAACCAAGCACCCGAAATGCATGCCTTTATCCATTTACACCATCCTTTATAGAAACCCATTTTGATTAGCACTTGAAACAAAAACTTTCAACAAACTCTGTCATATTCTTTCATCATATCTAATTTGACTACAAAATTTGATGACTGGTTTGAATTTATAGAGTGAAGAACCTCATGTGCCACTAAAGCTCCTTCAATAGTCTCTCTTCCCAAGACAAATCTACCTTGTTCTAGCGAAATGATGTGAGGAATAAGATGCTACAATCTTAAGTAAATAGCCTTAGATATAATCTTATAAGAAAAATTACATAAAGAAATTGGCCTAAAGTCAACAAATGTTTAGGGATCCTTGATCTTTGGGATTGTTGAGATATTTGTAGTATTGAAATACTTAAGCATGCTCTTGCTCTTCCTAGATTCTTCAACAACAACTAATAAATCCTGACTAATGATATCCCAACAACTTTGATAAAAAAAAGTAGAAAATCCATTCGGATCAGGAGCTTTATCTGGAAGAAAAGAAAAAAACTTCTTACAAATTTGTTGGATAGTGAAAGGTGCCTTCAACATGTGATTTTTTTGAGATGATATCATATTTGGTATGGATTCTAGTATCTCATTGACTTGTGAGTCACGAGGAGAAGGCAAAATACCAGGTGCAAGGAGATTCTTAAAGAATTTAATCCCTTCATACTGAATGAGATTTTCATTTGTGATAAGATTTCCTGAACTAGCATCTTTGATTTGGGAAATTGATTTAGATACTCTCTTTTGTTTAGCTAAAACATGAAAAAAAATTGTGTTTCTGTCACCATCTTGAAGCCATAACTCTCTTGAATTTTTCCTCCAATAAGTTTCCTCTCTACTGCACAATTCTTCCCACTCTTGCTGAAGATTTTTTTGTATTACATAAGTGTCTTCATTCATACCATTCTGAATGATACAATTCTAGACTTCTTATAACTGCTGATTTTTGAGTAAAGACATTTTTGAACACTTGCTAATTCCATTGCCTAATTTGAATTTTCACAAATTTTAGTTTCATAAAAAATTGATGCATCTTGAATCCATCAACATATGGTGCCTCATTCCACCATTGCTGAACATTATTCAAAAACTATGGATGACGAAGCCACATTCTTTCAAACTTGAAAGAAGAATAAAAATGATTATCAATTCCAATATGTGCTTGTTAGCAAGTATGAGGTACGACATTGTCCATGTGGGTGTATGCTTTCTTCTATCAAATTGCTATTCCCAATACTAATATGATGTTTTCATATTAAAATAGGCATAGGTGGATTTCTCTAACAATGGTATATGTTGTCATCAATTGGTCTGAGCAAAGACCATGTACTAGTGGAGAAAGTGTTTATGGAAGAAGATTTACAAATTTCTCATTGTCCACTCTATTAGAATTTATTACTTCACATTGAATGTAAAATCACATTGTTAGCATTTCAATTGATATTTTTATCTTTGCAAATGAGAATTTTTGGTTAAAACATGAGGGACCTAGAATTCTTTTGATAAAAAATGCTAGTGCAAATACTAAGGGATCTCAATTTTTCATTACATTTGCTACAACACCTCATCTTGATGGATATTTACTTGATGCTAAGCTTGTAGTCAATTGGGTTATGTTTTTTTTTTTGAAAAGGTATGCTTTGCCTATCTTTATAAATTCTAGTTTTATAGCAACCTAGGTTTGTGTGTAAACTAATTTAAAAAAATCTTTTAAAAGAATAGGTAGTTTCCTATTAACATCAAATACCTTTTTAATTTTTAACAATTGATCTACAAATCTTCATAATCTTTTATAGGCTATTCTCTATAGTGTAGTTCAATTGGTATATATGCTACTGATAGGTTGAGGCTATCATCTGGTTGACAAATATGGTTACAATTAATTATCATTTTCCCCCTTATGAACATTTTTTTAGTTCCTTTCTCAATAGTAGACATGCAATATTGTTTTCTATGTTACTTGTGTAGGTCTCTCGTAGGCATTTCTTGATATGCTTGACATGATTTTTCATTTTGAAATATAAATAGCTTCTCATCCTTTTTTGTATCCATGCTAAAATATTTTGCTACTTTCAATCTAGAAAATGTCAATAGTTTAAAATGTAAATTTGCGATGATAAGTTGTTTTCTTTGAGTATGTTGTTAATTGTGAAGTAATGACATGTAGCTTTTAAGAATTTTTTTATAATTAACTAACCATTTTTCTTTTTCTATTCGATTATAGGGAGGTGAATTCTCAAAGAGAGATGGTAAACATGTGCACTTTACTATTATTTGATTACTTAATAGCTAGTGTATCTCTTAAGTCTCATGTTAAAAAATACTCCCTGTAAAGTACAATATGATCTAAATACAAAACCTTCCCCTTTCCTTTTTCTATATTGGGATGATTGCAAAGATGTTAAATGCAAAGATAATACTCCTATGACTTAAGTTTTGAGTGCCCTATTCTATGAAGTGCATGTACATGCGATAACTATATACACTTTACCTAGAGTTTTGTTGAACTTTTCTAATATCTCTATTGGATAAATGAAGATACCCATGAAGCCCAATGCTTGTAAGAAATTTTTTTTATAATGATTCTTGATGCATTACAAATATTCTTGAACTCTTGAGATAACTACCTAATATAAACTATAGCTATCTTATTATTCTCAAGAATACTATAGGCATTTAGTCTTTTCAAAAATCAGTGTCTAGTTAAAAGCTAAAACTATATGCATGGCTCTTTGTAGGTGCATTGTATCCCTTAATACTATATTATTAATATAAATTATAAATTTGGATCTATATCAAGACATTCTTTTTTTCTCTTTAGTTTCCTACAACAATATGATATTAATTCCTTTTAGATCAACAATTTTTATAAAAGCTAGACAAGTCAATCTATACACCAATCATTTTATTTAGGAATCATGTCTGAAAAAGATAACAATAGAAAAACTACTAACAACAACAAGTGAAGAGGAACCATGGAGTATTAGGCTCTAGTCCACATCATAGTGAAGAACACATTGAATAACTTGGGTATGGAAGGATACTTTTGGTGGTTTTGTTCCTACGATTTAAGTCTGATCATCCTCACATGTAGAAAGAAATTGGTAACATGCATCTGTTGTAATGTCCCATGTAGAATAACTTAAATTCTACACTCAATCTAAAAGATTTAAAAGGATCCAAGGTTGCAAGAAACCAATAATTTCTAAAGGTTATAGAAAATTATATAACTGGTTATAGAAATTTGCTAATTCACCCTTTGTTTTATTCAAAATTAAACTCCTTTACAGTAGATAGAGGAAGGTAATAGATAATATTATCCACACCCAAGCCTGATATGATTTAAGGTAATCTATTTTGAGCACTAGTTTGATATTGAGAGTTGACAAGAGTATGAAGTTGTTGTTCTAGATATATATTTTGATGTGTATAAGATAGTACTTATCCAATTGCCATTTTCTAGTTAAACCTATATATTCTATGGTGGCCTACTATTGATTTTTCTAATATAATATCACAGTACTAGTGCATGCTTATTATGGTCATAGATGGGTCATGTACACTAATGTGTGCTAGGTTATGAATCCTTTCCTATTTGAATTCTTCAAATATGTAATTGAAAATTCCCTTCCAATCTACTAGATTATATATATATATATATATATATATATATATATGATTTCTTTGTCTTTCCTCCTCTATATGTTTCAATGGACTCTTGCTTGATAACATTAAGTGAACTGAAAAACATGCAAATATTTGTGTTTCGCACAGTTGTTGCCTTGTACGGGTCACATTAACTAAAGTACCAAAGGTGTGGACATTGCAACCCTCATTCAAAAAAACATTGGTGGGTTCATCCAAAAGGTTGGATCTAGCTTTGTTGTTATATCTTTAGGGGTCCAATCTAATGACACTGGAATACTTTCATTGATGTTCTTCATCTCATTCCAACCCCAAATGCTATTACAAGTTGTATCTTACCAAAAAATTCTACAATTTTGTAAATTATATCTCGCACCATTACTATATTATTCAAAACCCAAAAATGTTCTCCAAGACTCATCTCACCTGCAATCTAACACTAGTAACCTTCAGTATTTCTCTTCCTATTGCTAGTTACAAAATTTTTCATTCTTACCAGTGTATCTTCCCTGCAAAATCCATCTTCTTAATGATGATCTTCATTCAATTTTCTAGGTGGTACTTCATTGTCTATCTTCTGCTTCTTCTTAGCTTTTCCATGTTTAACCTTCTATGTTTTTCTCTTCTGTGTCAAACCAAAACTCTCCATGATACCTTCTAAACTTCTTCTAGTACAATTCTCTGTAAAATCTAGATGTCAAACAACAATTTCACAACTTCTTTCTAAAAATTTGTGAAAAAAAACCAATAATGATTGCCTTTTTATTACCAAACATATTGCATTCGTGCATTTACTCTCTCACATGAATTGAAACATAAAGCCATCTTTATCATTGTAACAAATGAACTAACTATCAAAAGTCACTTCATGCAATTATCTCTATGCCTTATAAAATATATTCAAACATTTGATCATTGTAGCTCTTAGCAATAAAAATATGTCTCCTCCAATCACTATATCTTAATACTGCAAATAGAGAACTATTTTTGATTTCATGTCTATTGTAATAGAAATAGTGACACTTCTATCACTCATTGTTGATCACTATACCTCCATTGCATAAAATTTGATACACAATCGATTTCAACTTATCACTATAACTCACAACGATACTGACATAGGAAAAGGATGAATAACTAGGGCCAAAGGCTCACCCAACTATCCAAACCACCTTGCAAGAGTTAACACAATGGAAGAAATCACAAGGAACAAAAACCAAAGGAGGAAGAAGAGTGAAATACTTTTATTGATTCTCTAAATATTCAACATACATGCCCAGTTGTAAGGTCGTCTAGGTTACAACCAATAATATTTAGAATTACAATTCAAATTCGATCCTTGAAGTTCACATCCTCTATCTTGCTCTAAGAATTCTCCTACTTGCTGATATCTAATCTGCCTTAATTCTAAGCCTAAAAACTCTATTTATACTTGCCAAAATGGCTCACAGAACATTCTAGAACATAGAGAAGCCACAAGTCAGCACTTAGCAAATATAACTACCTATACCAAAATTAAATGCAAGCAAAGTTGGCCCAAATTGGCACCAAACATAGATTACTCAGCAAAAGAAAGCTTTCCAAAACTGGCACTCGACATCCACACAAGCTCAACATCAAAAGGGATTACACTGTAGCAACCACGAACTCAGTAGCAATTGGAACTTGGTAGCAACTGAAAATTGTAACTCAATAGCAACTAGAACTCGGTAGCAATTGGAACTTGGTAATTCATGCAATCTCACAATCTCTTTAGAAAAAAGTTCAGCAACATGCTCAGCATCTGATGTTTTCTTACATGGTATAAAATGAGCCATCTTAGAAAATCAATCCACTACAAAAAATATAGAATCATACCCCTTCATTGTCTTAGGCAATCTAAGAACAAAATCCATACTGATGTCAGTCCAAGGTTTCTCAGGAATAGTAATAGGTGTATATAAACTAGTATTTTGACTCACTCCCTTTGCAACTTGACAAACTCCACAACTCTTTACAAATTTTTGAACATCCTTATACATTTGCGGCCAATAATACTTCTCTTTCAACAAATTCAATGTCTTTTCAATACCAAAATGTCCAGCTAATCCACCACTATGCTTTTCCTTAATTAGATTCAACCTCATAGAACTTCTAGGAATACACAACTGAATACCTTTGAACAAAATACCTTCTTAAATGAAATACTCATCATACTTACTTATGTGATCCATCAGATTTGGTGCTCTGCACTCTCTCCACACCTCAGAAAAATCAAGATCAACATCATACAACTCTTTCATTTCATCAAAATCAAGAACTTCAACCTTCATTTCAGTCAACAAAGAATATCTTCTACTCAATGCATTAACAGCTCTGTTAGTAACTCCACTCTTATGCTTGATCACAAATGTAAAACTCTGCAAGTACTCAACCCACTTCATATGTCTTTGATTCAATTTATGTTGACTTCCCAAGTATTGTAAAGCTTTATGATTAGTATATAGTACAAACTCTTTAGGAATCAAATAATATCTCCACTTCTTTAATGCTTGGACAATAGCATAAAATTCTTGAACATACAAAGAATACTTCCTTTTATCATCTTTCAACTTTTCACTAAAGAAAGCAATAGGCTTAACTTCTTGACTTAATACAACTCCTATTGCATTACCACTTGCATCACCTTCCACTTGAAATACTTTGTTAAAATAAGGTGAAGCTAATACAGGTAATTCAACAACCTTTTGTTGCAAAGTCTCAAAACTCTTATAAACTTCGTGTGTCCACTTCAATTCCTTTTTATCTCCCCTCATTGTCTCAGTCATAGAATTACAAAAAACACTAAAATTCTTTATAAACTTTCTGTAAAAACTAGCCAAACCATGAAATGATCTTACCTCACAAACATTCTTAGGTGTAGACCATTCCAAAATTGCTTTAACCTTCTTAAGATCCATCAATTGAAATCACAAATCCCAAATACACATTCTCCTCTTGCATAAAAGAACACTTTTTCAGATTAATTAGCAACTTTTCCTCTTTCAACCTCTGCAATACTTGTCTAATATGCTCAAGATGTTCTTCCTTAGTCTTACTAAATATTAGAATATCATCCAAATAAACAATCACAAACTTAACCAAAAATCTTTTCAGCACTTTATTCATCAACCTCATGAAAGTACTAGGTGCATTAGTCAAACCAAAAGGCATAACCAATCATCCATACAAACCATCTTTTGTCTTGAAAGCAGTCTTCCATTCATCACCTTCTTTGATTTTGATTTTACAATAGCCACTCTTCAAATCAATCTTGGTAAAATACTTTGCTCCACTCAAACAATCCATTATGTCATCCATCCTCGGCATAGGAAATCTATATTTCATTGTGATCTTTTTAATAACTTTGGAATTAGTACACATTCTCCATTCTCCATTCTTTTTAGGTGCTAATATAATAGGTACAACACATAGACTCAAGCTTTCTCTAATCAAACCTTTCTGCAACAACTCATGCACTTGTTTGTTAAGTTCTTCATTCAGTGTCAATCTATATGGTGCTTTGTTTAGAAAACTAGCTCCAGGAATCAGATCCATACAATGACTTATACTTCTTATTGGAGGTAAACCATTAGGAATATCCTCAGCAACAATCTCTTTATACTCATTCAGCAATTCTGTAATTTCCTCTAGTGCTCAGCTTCCATTAGTTTCTATTGTCACTTGGTCACCATTGACTAGTACTTAGCTAATACTGTTTGTTGGCACACAACTCAATCCTCTAGCAATTATAGGAAAACAAACTTGGTTCCTTTTCATTTCCTTTTCAAATTGTTTCCTATTAACCATACAAATTTTACAGTAGTACAATTAACCTCATTTGGACTTTCAATCAAAGGCAGCAATGTTTGTTTCTTCCCATTCACCCAAAGAGTGTATTGATTCAATCTTCCATCATGCACAACATATCTATCATATTTCCAAGGTCTACCCAACAAAATATGACAACAATCCATAGGCATAATATCACACAAAACTTCATGAAAGTAATGTCCAATTTTGAACTTCACAAGGAATTGTTCACTTACCAATATCTTATGCTCATCTTTGATCCATGAAATATGATAAGGTTTGGGATGTTTCAGCCTCTGCAACTGCAACTTGGTAACCAACTCTTCTGATGGTAGATTTGTAGAACTTCCACTTTCAATGATCACTTTGCAGCATTTTCCAACCATCTTACATCTTGTCTTGAAAAGACTTCTCCTTAAAACAGGTTCCTCATCACTTCCCTTATTGCATAAGGTTCTTCTCACCATCAGACTTTCTCCAGCCTCAGGTCCACTTGGTGAACCCTCATCATCTTCTTGAATCACAACATTTATGTTACCTTGCCTACTTTCAGAGGATCTACACTCAAAAGATCTATGTCCCTCTTTACTACATCTAAAACAATTACCATGAAATCCACCTCTAGAATAAGAATTACCTCTTGCTCAGTAAGAATTAGTACCTCCTTGGTAAGAATTACCACTTTTCCATTCAATCTTTCCTTTTTCATCATTCTTCCATTCTAATTTTCCTTTATCTTGCATAGAACTTTCATATCTACCACTTTCTCCATAAGATCTACCTCTGCCTATCTAGAATCTACCACCTCTACCTCTTTGTCTTTGTTCATGCTTCTTTGTCAAGATCTCCTCAACTTTCAAGGCATATTAATATGTTTCTTCCACACTTTCCAACTTCACAAAACTTATTCCATCTTGAATTCTAGATCTCAATCCATTAATATACCTTGCAATTTTCTCAACATCATCATCCACATGTCCAGATCTAATGTCCAATCTATAGAATTCCTTGGTATATTCTTTCAAATTCATGTCTTTTTTTTCGAATTTTGCATCTTTTTCAATAGGCTAACTTGGTAATCAATAGGGAGGAATTTGTTCTTTACCTTGTTCACCATCTTTGGCCAAGTTTTGATCTTCTCCTTTCCTCTCCTTTGTCTATCAAATTGCAAGTGCTCCCACCATAATGATGCATGACCTTTCAACCTAGTGACTACAATCTTCACTTTTCTATTATTACAAGTGTTTTCATACTCAAGGAACTTCTCCATATTAAAAATCCAATCCAACACAACATTGGTATCCAATTTTCCGTTACAAGGAACAAATTCTACAACAGGCTTTGAATTTTCCCTAGACAACACTCACAACAATCTTTCCTCATCTTGATCTTCTTCAAGTTTTGGATTATGGTTTGGTGCTACTACTTCATCATCACTTACATCATCAAGATGTACTCCTCTTCTCTAGGCTATCTCCACAGTATCTAATTTGGCTACAATTTTTCTCAAATGATCCAATATAGCATCATCAACATTTCTTTTACCACGAATCATCTTTACAAATCAGTTCCTGCAAGATTGTAACCCTCTGCAAGTTATAAGTCAAATCCACAGATTTTCCACCCTACAACCAAATCTAAATCAGGGTTCTACATGATCCAATCTCCACAAGGATGAACCTCAAGCTCTAGTACCAACTGACACAAGCAAAGGATGAATAACTAGGGCCAAAGGCTCACCCAGCAATCCAAACCATCCTGCAAGAGTTAACACAACAGAATAAAACACAAGGAACAACAACCAAAGGAGGAAGAAGAGTGAAATACTTTTATTGATTCTCCAAATATTCAACATACATGCCCATTTGTAAGGCCTTCTAGGTTACGACCAATAATATTTAAAATTAGAATTCAAATTTGATCCTAGAAGTTTGCATCCTCTATCTTGCTCTAAGGATTCTCTTAATTGTTGATCTCTAATCTGCCTTAATTCTAAGCCTAAACACTCTATTTAT
This sequence comes from Cupressus sempervirens, assembly GCA_028749045.1. Taxonomy (NCBI): domain Eukaryota; kingdom Viridiplantae; phylum Streptophyta; class Pinopsida; order Cupressales; family Cupressaceae; genus Cupressus; species Cupressus sempervirens. Next base: position 699,827,316 of record CM053785.1, on the reverse strand, counting down.
ACTTGCCAAAACGGCTCACAGAACATTCTAGAACATAGAGAAGCCACAAGTCGACTCTCAGCAAATATAACTACCATACCAAAATTAAATGTGAGCAAAGTCAGCCCAAATAGGAACCAAACACAAATTACTCGGCAAAAGAAAACTTTCCAAAACTAGCACTTGGCATCCAAAGGGATTATAGGGTAGTAACTACGAACTTGGTAGCAACTAAAAATTGCAACTCAGCAGCAACTAGAACTTGGTAGCAACTAGAAACTAGAACTCAATAGCAACTAGCAGAATGAACAAAATGTGCAAGATTACAAGGAAAACCTAGGATGCTCCTACATTAGATACCTCTTTTATAATACATCAATCTATCATTATAAACTATAGCAATCACCAAGCTTCATCTATTATCGCTAGAGCACATCTATTCACTCTTGATCACCTATAATTACTACATATCACAATGAAAACTTCCATCTCATCGCTAATTGCTAAAGCTAAAACCTTATCATTTTGATTAGCAATAATCGCTATATCTCATAGCAATCTCATTGCTAATCGCCAAAGTTGGAACCTTGTCATTTTGATTAGCGATAATCTCTATATCTCCATTGCACAAAATGTGATCTGTGATCGATTTTAACTTATTACTATAACTCATAGCAATACCTCATTTTTAAAACATTCATCCATCACTATAAACTATAATGATCACCAAGCTTCATCACTTATCACCAGAGAACATCTATTCATTTTCGATCACTAATAATCACTACATATCATAGTGACAACTTCTATATCATCACTAATCATCAAAGCCAGAACCTTGTCATTTTGCTTAGCGATAATCTCTATATCTCATGGAGATCTCCTTACTTTATAGCTAATCACTATATATTTTTGTGTTTTCACCACATATAATAATTACAGCAATGAGTGATAGAGATGTTGCATCTCTATAAGTCATGTTGATGACTATTTTTGGTGATAAAAAAGGAGGAGATATTGCTATAGAATATAGCGAACTCTTTTATAGCTATACGAAGAAGGCCTAATCTTGACATAGTGATAAGCAATGAGGAAAGTATATCGCTATGACATATAGCGATCCCTTTTATTGCTATGTGAAGAAACTACAAAAATAATATAGTGATGAGCGATAGGGGAGGCTTATCACTATAACATATAGTGATCATCGGCAAATAGAAAACAAATATAATCATTACAGTGATGAGCAATAGAGATGTTGTATCGCTATAATTCATGGTGATGAGTGTTTTCTGTGATCGAAAAGGAGATATCATTATAGAATTTTATGAACTCTTCTATTGAAAAGGAAGAGATATCACTATCAGTCATGGCGACGAGTGCTTTCAGTGATCGAAAAGGAGGAGATATCACTATAGAATATAGCGAACTCCTTTATCAAAAAGGAGGAGATATCGCTATAAGTCATGGTGATGATTTTTTTCAATGATTGGTAAAGGAGGCTTATCACTATAGAATATAATGAACTCTTCTATCTTAAATGAGGAGATATCACTATCAGTCATAGCGATGAGTGTTTTTGGTGAGCGAAAAGGAGGATTATCACTATAGAATATAGTGAATCATTCTATCAAAAAGGAGAAGGTATTGCTATAAGTCATGGCAATGAGTTTTTTCAATGAGTGAAAGGGAGGCTTATCGCTATAACATATAGCGATCATCAAAAATTTTGTCAAAAATTGGTTGAATTTTTTACCAAAAAAATAATGACAAAATAGTTTGTCAAAAATTTGACCAACATGACTCAAAAATTTGACTAGTTTTTGTTGAAAAATGAGTCAAAATGTACTAGTGCAAACCCCATCTAATGAACATCATGAGTTTATCCTCCATATACCCATCCCCATAGAAGAACCTGTCAACCTCCATATCACCTAGGGTGTCTTGCAAGAGTGTGGAGGTCATGAATCTACACTTGTATATTTTGAAAAGGTGTTGAAAGTTCATTTGTATCTCTATTTTCTTTCTTAGTCTCTTTGTTTTCAATTCAGGCCTTGTAGCCTTTTTAAGCCCCAGTTTTCCCTATCTTTCATCTATCCTTCAAATCTCATCCTTCATGTCCTTATTTCTTATTTCCCTCTTATTATCTTCTTGTTGTTCTTGTACCTTATTTCCATTTACAACATTATCTCATATTTATAACAATACTCTTTACTATTGTATAGGGCTAGTCGAGGGCTAAAATTTCTCAAGTTGATGATGTCATACTTTCTACCATTAACTTTGGCCTTGATAGCTATGCCGTGTCATAGCTTACACACCTATAAAGTTTACAATTTGAGTCAAACTCATGATGTATCTTATTCATTCCTCTTATGTTTTTTTTTTTCTTTAGGGTACCCCACGTGGCTCGAGGTCAGGAGAAAAGAGAAAGAAATCAACAAGAACACCCAAACACAAAAAGATATTAAATGCATGCCAAGTATATATTTTGAAATTTATTATGAATGAATGGAAGTAAAATTAATTGATTTTTGTAGAGTTGATGAATGCACCTGACACTACTAATGTTTAGGATAGGGAAGAGTAAATTTTCATATTTTATTTCAATTAAATTCCATCACCATGTCATAACATGTTATGTTTTTCCATCCAACCAATTGTCAAAGTTGTCTCACAAGTATTGTTTCCTCCTACAAGTACTTGATATTCATATGAGGTTATGGTACGCATTGGTCCTATATACATATTAAACAATTGTATTTACAAATGAGTACATGTTTTTTTTTTCAGTTTTATAGTGATTATCAACAATTTTGGGTTATCAACATGTGTTATTTATGTCTTACCTATTACAACACCACTCGAAACTTCATACAAATCCTTTCACATTTCATTTTGTTTAGAGTCCTAAGCATCAAAGATGGGGTCAAACACAACAAAAGCTAGAGGTAAGCATCTAGATTCTTAGTTAAAGCACTCTTGTGATCTCAATTTCAATTTCTTATGTGCGTGATAAAAATCCCTAACTTGTACTCCATAATTCTAACATTTTATCACTTACCATACAAGTTGTACCTCATACCAACACTAATTCATCACTAGTTTTGCATCTTGGTAGCATGGGAGATCCAGCTCAAACTATAGTACATATTTTTTTCACTCTATTTAGAACTGTTAATGTGTACTCTACAATTCTAACATTTTATTGCTTACCATACAAGTTGTGCCTCATACCAACATTGATTAATTAGTGGTTGTGCCTCCTGTTAGCATGGGATGTCCAACTCAAGTTGTAGTATGTATTTTTTTTACTCTATTTGGAATCCTTAATTCCACTATATAATTCTACTATTATCGCTTACCATACAAATTGTGCCTCATACTTGTTAGTGTAGTTTTTTATTTTTCCTATTTTGCTAGGTTTTTCCTACACTTTTAATAATCTCGCTTAGGTTAATAAAGCATGTCTTATTAGGTGAATGGTTGTGAGGTGTCACCTTCCTACATGTGAGCATCCATTAGCTATCTTGGAAAGATACTTTGCTATCTTTAGTCCAATAGATGGTTGCTCCTCATTAGTTGGTGTTGCCACCTCCTCCCTCTTTCTAGCCTTTATAAGCATGCTACCTGGCTTGTATTTGCATCTCTTGGTTTTGCTTCCTCTTAATGCTATTTTGCTTCTAGAATTTGCATTACTCTCTTGGAGACTAACTCTATGATGCTATTTTGATTTTGTATCATTTGCATTCATAGTTTAGATATTTACTCTTTGCACTAGTTTTCTGGGTTATTAATCTTTTCAGATTCTAACATGGTATCAGAGCTTTTCTATGTGCAAGAGTAAATTTTAGTTTCCTTATTTGAGAGATTCGCCGGGGAGGGGCAAATAAACTTTATTGTAGTTTTTTGAAAAATGAAGTATGCTCTTCTCTTGCATCTTTGGATGATCCTGAGAATCAGAAAAGTTTTGACAAAAATGATTTTTCTCTGGGGTTTCAATCTCAAATCTAACAACCAACTTGCATATTTGGAATTTTCAATCAGTATTGCAGGTTCCAGCATGCCATTGATGGACTTAGGAAGCTGATCCAGCATTTGCATGTCATATTCTGGTTGCTGTGGTCGTTTTTTAATTTTTGGAGCCATTTTTTACTGTTAAAGGCATTTGATTTACACTACAACAACATCTTCTGTACATCAGCAAGAAAAACGCTTTCTGGGTTTTGTTCGCAGCCTCGAAAAACCATCTGGGTATCTTTTAGATTTTGCATGCAAGCTGTATATTTTGCAAAATTGAGCATGCAAAGCTACAGCCATACCCCTCTCCATTGATAGTCGCAGATTTGAACGTAGTTTTCAAATGTCTCGTTATTGCTCATACAGACTTCGATTTTGATGATTCTTGTTATGAACTTGGCTATTTTTTTGTGCTCTACACACTAGTGGAGTTGTTTTTTGATTTTCATGCATGAATTCTTCAGAAATTGCAGATTCTCAGCCGTGACTGTGCACAGTTCTCTTTTTGGAAACTTCGGAGGATCATAATTTTCTCATACGACCTCGTATCGAGGCGATTATTTTTTTGAAAGTGCATGATTTTTCAAGTAGATCACAATGGTGCTATTTTTTTCCTTGATTATTGTGCCCAAGTTTCACTTTTAGCATATGCTCTTCATGAGGAGGCCCTGTCAATTTTTCTTCCGTAACTTGAGCATACGGACGTATTTTTTCGATCCGAAAAATGTGTCAAAAAGCTAGTTCTGAGACAGAGATGATGGTACAGGTTTTCTTGATTTTTGCTATAGTTTGGTTTCCTATTTTGGCAGTCAAAGCCAGATGTTCTATTTTGCCTTCCGGGAGCCATATCTCGCTCATTCAGACTCTTTTTTGGGCTCGCCAGATATCGTTGGAAAGATGGTTCTATGAGTTATTTAGTTGCAGAGGTCTTTTATCCAAATTTTTCTCCAAGTTCTTTCTCCTTCGAGTTTTGCACTTTCGCACTTTGGCAGATTACTTGGATTCTACAGGTCTTGGAATCTCTTCTTCTGTTCTTTTGGCTCACTCTTCTTTCTGACTTCTGAGCATTGTATGCTTCTATTCTATTGTATTCCTTTTTCTGTAAACGCACTGAGATAAAGTGCCTTCTTTTGCATATTTGGGATCTTGTACACCTTGTGTTTGTTTGTACTCGCACTCAGTTATAAAGTGCCATGGGGGGTCATGATGTTTTTCCATTTTGTGCTCATCCACCTTTGTCAACTGAATTTTTCTTTCACGACATTAGCCCATGTAGTGTTTTGGTGACACCGCCCTTTATCCTGTGCTTGTACTTCTATTGCACTATTGGTGTTCCTGATTCTTCTTCTTGCAGATGTTTTTGGCATTGCATTTCAGTGTTCCTGTCACCCCTCTCCCTATTCAACATTATTGGGGGGGGGGGGGGGGGGGTTCACCTATTGGATCTTTTTCTTCCTTGGTTCAATTGAGTGATCTACGTATTCAATTTTTGTTCCTATGTACTAGGCTGATGCAGTGGCTAGGCACCTATGCATTTCGGTGAGATGGTTCATCTACTATATAGACACTCATTCATTCCTACCTTTGGAGGTTAGCTCTTTGATTGATCAGCTCTTCAGACTTTGGCTTCTCTACCTGGTCATGCACTATTTCAGTGGGGGTTCCAGCTGTTTCTTCTGACAGTGTTTGTAGCTTCATGGTTTTTTTTTTTGTTCCTCTCTTTGGGACATTTCCTAGATTGGAGGGTTAGTTTCCTTCATCTAGTTCTTTTCTTGTAGTGGGTACCTGATCAAGCCTTATTGCCGGGACCCATTTTCCTGCTTTCATAGCTTTGCTAGGTTAGCATCCACTTAAGCTTCGCTTATGGGGGGGTGTTAGTGTAGTTTTTTATTTTTCCTATTTTGCTAGGTTTTTCCTACACTTTTAATAATCTCACTTAGGTTAATAAAGCATGTCTTATTAGGTGAATGGTTGTGAGGTGTCACCTTCCTACATGTGAGCATCCATTAACTATCTTGGAAAGATACTTTGCTATCTTTAGTCCAATAGATGGTTGCTCCTCATTGGTTGGTGTTGCCACCTCCTCCCTCTTCCTAGCCTTTATAAGCATGCTACCTGGCTTGTATTTGCATCTCTTGTTTTTGTTTCCTCTTAATGCTATTTTGCTTCTAGCATTTGCATTACTCTCTTGGAGACTAACTCTATGATGCTATTTTGATTTTGTATCATTTGCATTCATAGTTTAGATATTTACTCTTTGCACTAGTTTTCTGGGTTATTAATCTTTTCAGATTCTAACAATACTAGCATTTTTTCATCAATGGTTGTGCCTCCCATTAACACAAGAGATCCAAATCAAGATCTAGTATGTATTTGTTTTTTTTGCTCTATTTTGAAATCCCTAACACCTATTTCTACAAATCTAACATTTTATCACTTACCATACAAGTGGTGCCTCATACTAGTATTGCTTCGTCACTGGTTATGCCTCCCATGAGCATGGATTCATCGATAGTTGTATCTCCCATCATCACTCTACCTCATCATTTTGTTAGGAGTCATTCCCATCCATGAAAGAGCCAATTATCATCACCATTTAGTCCAAGTGTGGGAAAAAGAGATGACGTAAACAAGAACTCAACTATCCACAATTTATAACCTAATTTTTAGTTATTTTCATATTATTATTAGATAAGATATTTGATATAGCATGTTAATTTTCCTTGTATAGACACCCGGTGAGCCATGTACTGCATCAAAGAGGCTTAGTTTTGATGATCTAGCACAATCATAGATATTGATAGAGATATACATATTCGTTGTGGTCATTACACAATATTAACATATATTCGACTTTTGTATTGTATATATTCAACATTTGTATACATTCAACTTTTGTATTGTACCTATGAGAAATGGCATCTTTTTGTAACTATATGATTCATATGGAACACTATTGTTCATTTTGATATACATTAAAGTTTAATTTCCATCCAACTTGTACAATGTGTGTGTACAAATTTGTATTTCATATTTATTTCTTGTAATTACTCAAACACACACATGTTCATTATTTTATATAGAAAATGTAACATGTTTATCAAATCCATTCTAAGATGTAATCAAAATCATATGTGACTTATTTTGATTTAATAAGACATGAACAATAAAAATATGTCATTTTTTTGTATTTGTGTCAAATTATTAAAATTTCACACTTATTTAGATGTCTTTTGGAAGCCCTTATCTTGTGGTTTGACACCCATTTGGCATGCGTAATTAAGGAAATGTGAGAAAGGATCTAACAGTGAAATTAGGTGATTTTATAATATTGTTTATAGCTTGTTATGCCACCTAAGATGTGTAGGTGTTCACTCCAAAAGGCTTTGCAAGATTTTTTCAAAACTTGCTATGTTTGTCATCTTTGCATCAAAAGTTGCAATATGGAAACTTTACATCTTTTTCTTAAAGAGTGGAAGGCCAAATGTTTTTTTTTGTTAAGTTAGGATGTGAAAAGACTCTAACTGACACTCCATGTACAATGGAAAAATCAAATCAACTTTGGTTTTACTGGATTGAGTCACTAAAGCAATTAGCCTCACAAGGTCACCAATGTAGCTTAGAGACCCTTAGGGATGCTTTTGTTGAGTGTGGTCAATAATGTCTGAGGGACTTTGTGGCTGAAATGAGATTATCCCTAGCCAAAACTTGGCCAAACAAAGATAATAGAGAAGACAATTCAATCCCAAGAAAAATGGCTTGAAATATACATAATGTTGCTCATTTGAACTGATCAACATTGCAACTTTTGGCATTAGTCGAGAAGGGATGTGAAATCCAAACAAAGTTGGATCTCCTAAAATAAAGATAGGTAATTGTAGACCTCAGCAATGTGATCCTATAGCACTTTATATTTTGTCAATACCTCGCAAAAGCTTAGAGATATGACTTCTCAAATATCATTTCCCAATAGTGCTTAGAGACCCTTAGGGATGCTTCTATTTAGTGTGGTTGATAACGCCCGATGGACTCTGTTGCGAAAATGAGGTTGGCCCTAGCCTAAACCCAATCAACAAGAGCTAATAGAAAAGATGGTTTGATCTTAGGGTGAACAATTTGAAATATACACAACCTTGCTCATTTGAACTAAGCAACAATGCAACTTTTAGCATTAGGCAAGAAAGGGATGCCAAATCCAAATAAAGTCAAATCTCCTAAAAATGAGATAGGTTATTGTAGGCCTTGAAAACAAAATCTTGTAGTACCTAACAGTTTGTCAATACCTTAAAAGAGCTTAGAGATGTTCTACTCAAAGATCTCTGCCTAATAATGTTTAGAGACCCTTAGGGATGCTTATGTTTAATGTGGTCAATAACGTCTGAGGGACTCTATCACTGAAATTAGATTGGACCTAGAAAAAAACTAGACCAATCAGAGCTGACAAGTATACATTTTGATCCTAGGATGAATGGTTTGAAATATACACTAGCTTGCTCATATGAACTGAGGAACACTATAACTTTTGGCATTATACGAGAAAGGTATTGCCAAATCCAAACAATGTTGGATCTCCTAAAACTAAGACAGCTAATTGTAGGCCTCAACAATTTGATCCTATAGCACCTGAGAGTTCATCAATACCTCGCATGCGCTGAGATATATACCCATTTAAAGATCATTTTCCAATAGTGCTTAGAGACCCTTAGGGATGCTTCTGTTTAGTGTGGTCAATAATGCTCGAATGAATCTATCACCAAAATAAGCTTGGCCCTAGCCTAAACATGACCAACAGGAGCTAATGGAGTAGATGGTTTGATGCTAGGATGAATGGTTTAAAATATACACAACCTTGCTCATTTGAACTGAACAACATTGCAACTTTTGGCATTAGGCAAGAAAGGGACCATGTGAAATTAAAAAAAAGTTAGATCTTCTAAAAATGAGATAGGTTATTGTAGGCCTCAAAAACATGATCTTGTAGCACCTAATAGTCTTTCAATACCTTCTACGAGCTCATAGATATTGTAATACCCCGCCCAGAGATCCTTGGAAACAAGGATGAAATACCAGCCAAGAATTTTTTTTTTACAAGTATGAATGCACATGACAACATCATACAGGGATCACAATGATTGCAACGGAAGACTTCACCGCCATCCCGATAACCAACGAATCTCCAAATGCCACTACCAAACTGACACACACAAACAAAGCCAACAATGACAACGCACATGATGAGGGCACAAGAAACAACCACTCATCAACAAAACACCTAGCTGGGGTAAAATGCAGGAAACTTGAAATCTGGCTAAGCCTGAAATCCTGAAGCCCTAAAAATTGGCTAAGTCTGGATTTCTGAAGCCCTGAAATTTCCTAGAATCCATAACTTATCTCTGAGAGGTCTGAAACCTATCTCAAACGATTTGTCGCATATATTAAAATATATCTTAAGTATACATCAACTTATACTTAAACGATATATTTTAAACCCCGAAGGACTACAACAGAAACCCAAAAATTGAATTTCAAAAGAAACCTCCTAAATAAAAAATGCAACAACATAGGCTTGAAGAATGCCCAAAAGGGTATCCAGATCAACTATCAAAATGATCAGAACACTACAAAAAGTGCCCGTTGTTGGCACGCACAGGTTTTAACCAAAGGGCGTGCGACACTTTTTACTAAGGGAGGGCAACACTTCTCCCATAGTGCATGCGACACTACTCAAGAAGGCTTGCGATACTGGAAAAGTATCGCACGACATTTCTCATGAAGTCGTACGACACTCTTCCAGTGTTGTACGATACTTCTCCAATAATACGTGTGATACTTTATAGTATCGTACGACATTCTTTCTATCGGCGTGCGATACTTTATCAATGTCGCACAATGCTGAACAAATGTTGCCCATAGAAAACAAAAACACTTCAAGAAACTCGAAAAAAGGCCAAACACATAGAAAAACCTCCACACTGGGGAGTACCGGATCCACATTCCGAGGCGAGAGCACTCGAACAATAATAGAATAACTGAAAGATAGAACACTAGGATCTAACCATCTACCAAACAGAGAAGGGAAAAAGTACAGAAAGGAAACATCACATTCAACTGAAAGAAACATCACAATAACATAGTTAACATTGCAATGAGAAAAATAACCAACTAAGTACGTGGTTCCTCCCAACCGTCAATAGCATCATAAGACCATCGTGGGTCCTAGCCATCCCCTGTGCGTAACATCCCAAGCCATCGACCAGATCATCGATACTATCGTAATCGAGGCATCACCACTAAAAACATGCAACAAAATGAGCGTAAGGAAATCTAACATGCTAGTAAAAAAGCATAAGATAATCCTATAGTAGATAACATCACCTATCACATGCTAAACAATAATAAGCAACAATATGCTAATACAACAATTCACAGCATCTAATCATATGCTAAACCTCATGATAAGGGAATGCGCCAAGTAAACTAACATCATCTAAACATGATATACAAGCATCCCAATGAAAGCATAAATCACAAGAAATCATACTCCGAAACCCAAAGTACCAAGTGAAGACATCCAGCAAGAGTCGCACTAGGATAAAAGATCGTCTCTATACACCGATCCCTAGCAATGGTGAAGGTAGCTATGCCTCCCAACCACGTGGCACCCATAGGTCCACACCCGTCATGCTGATGGAGATAATGATCCAACCACAAACACACAAAAGAAAATCCATGGCTAACACTCACGCCAGACAGTATGATGGTTGAACCAAGAATCTAAGACAATGCAAGGAGTACAGGTCCTGGTCAGACACTCAATAGGCTACTATGTAGGGACTAACATCATGGAGAGTCGCTTGGCATCGAAAAGCCCAAGCTAGGACTTGTGCAGATTCAACATCCCTCAACGGAAAGGCTCTTGCACCCCAAACCTTTTTATTATCTTAAGTTTTATTATCATTCACACATTTATTTAATTATCACTTATATAAAGCTTCCTCTGCCAACCCATGACGCCATGATCATTGGGTTGCAAGATAGAAGCCCCCTCCTTATGCTACCCTACCCTACCCATGCTCATCCTACGACAAGTGCTCGTGGGCATGCATACTCCCATCCCAACCCCAATGATCATAACTTTCAACAAATCCACGAAATATTAGGCCTCGCAAGTCAGCCAACAAATGTACGCGCATGTACTCGTGTGTGGCGCACCACCATCACGAAGATCATAACACAAGGACAGGAATGAGAACACAATGCAAAGAAACACCCAACTGAAAGCAACACAGGAAGGATGGATTCTACACGAATCCCAAAGCCAAAAAACCATACATCATAAAATCACTCAACCGGCCTCAATCCGAGAGTATGGATTCTACACGAATCCCAATGATGCAACAAGACCAAAAGTCATGAACTTACTCAACCAGCCTCAATCCAAGAGTATGGATTCTACATGAATCCTAGCGTTCACGAAACAAAAGCAAAGGTCCAACAGAAACCATAATAGGTATAAAATCACTCAACCGAACACAACGTCGGGAGTACGGATGCAACACGCATCCCAATGCAACATAAAAGTGCAAAAGTGGTTTGATTGATATCCAAATGGATCATCAAGGTCCACGATCCACATTGTGCCAAAAAAACTCGAGAAAATAGGGCAGCACGCAAAACGAGGTAAAAACCCCAAAAATTTGGAAAACTTCAAAATTAAAACCCATTTGGCCTTTGGGTTCAAAAACTCAAAAAATTAAAAAAAAATGGAATCGAACACCGTATGCAAAAATGGCCAGCATAACGGCGTAAAAACCCAAACTCCCATTCCAAAAATAGGGAAAACATTCATACCCGACCAACCGGGCAGAACCAACAAACAGAAACAGAGGGGAACACTAGTTCTCATCCTCCTAACATACAGCTACAAGAAACAGAAGCAAAAATGGAGTAAAACCAATAAAATGGGAAGACCCTACCTGATGGAAAAAGGGGCAGAAATCGAAACTCGCACGATAAAATAATCAATCTGCCAAAATTGCTAAAACTGACGGCAAAGCAAGAACTCCTCGAGCTGAATCCAATGAGACCAACCTCGCAAAGATCCCATGCTCACAGCTCCTAGAACGAACAAAACAAGAATCCTACAGAAGAGGATTTCCAAATTGCTCTCCAAATTTCAATTTCCAAATTGTGATAAGTGATTTATGAAATCACTTTTCCAATTCTTATTCACTTTTTGGGTGAATAGTCGATTCTGGAAAATAGCTAGCTGGAGTAGTTAAACTCCGAATCAACCCAAAAAAAAATAGGTTATTATCCGTAATGGAAATTCACCTAAGGCAAAGCTACCAGAAATTAAATCTGAAAAGATTAAAACTCGAAAACCTCAAAAACATAGAAAAACACTTAACACTTTCGCGACAAATGCAAACTTCTAAATGCACAGACACACTCACTGGTCTAATCACATAATGCAAATGAGTTCGGATTTACTAATCACCAAAAGGTTTAAATTAAACATTTAATAAAGGATACATCGACCATACAAGGACGACATTGGTAAAATATGAATGGTTGAATCACTAACTCCATGTGCCACTGCCAGGGATATAAATCCTGCACACTAAACAACACGATCAAGTGCAATTGCATATAATAACATAGCCGAAGCAATAAATTCATTAAATCACCTAATTTAACCATTTATTTAATTATATTAAAATAACCTATTTACATCACTTACGTTCGCATAATGCATAACAATGCAGGAATGAAGTAAATAACCATAGCATTAAATCCATCACATAACCTAATCATTGGTATGTCCAAATACCAAATAACTAGATATCATCATGAAACACACTGTCATCTCAAAATGGCATCGTCATGCAAAATGATTAACTGAACAACATAGTAGTCTAATATCTATGATACTGGAATCAAAGGGTAACATCTGACCCTCAGGTCCTCTCAAATGTAAACATAACATGAGTAAAAAATATCTCTCTAATCAAAAATATAACAAGGTAAATGTCCGCAACACATAACCAAATAATCCAACAAGAACAATCCATTCTAATCATTAATGCATTTAATAAGGCACTTAAAACACATAAGCGAACACAGTCAAAAACATGACTAACCACTGCTACAGGAACCTAGTCCCATCTCAGGGTAATCACGGAACAACCTTATGATACCACATCGATCCTAGTAACCACTGGCACAAACCTCAGTGAACCAAAAATCACATCATAATCTCAAAGATCAGTCAAAAGCATAATCAAAGCAACTGATACAGAAACATAAACCCAAACACCTCAACGGTGTAGACCACTCAGGGTCACAATCATGATCCCATCACAACAAAAGATCAGCAAGGTTGCATCCATCAGGACGACTTACAAAAGTCAAATGGGAGAGGCACTACAAATATGACCAGTCAAAGATTGATGCCCAATGTTGCCTAAAGACTCTTAGGGACACTTCTGTGCAATGTGCTTGATAATGTCCAAGGATTTATATGGCCCTAGAAAGATTGGACTTAGCCTAAATCTAGCCAACAAGAGCCAATAGAAAATTATTTTGAATCCCAAGATGAACAAAATGTAGGTATACACCATTGGTAAGAGTGGGAAAAGCATACAAAAATTATTGTTGTATTTCTCTCATGTGAAACTATGGATGAGTGAAGGCCCAATATAACATGTATTATACAAAACTAATCAAATAAGGTGCAGGAAAGAAGGCTTGAGGGGTGTACATTGTAAGGAAGCATGATTGGAGGGTATAAAGTTGATGCAAGGGTATGCTAGCAACTGATTTACCTTGACAAGGGGTAATTTTTTGAGATGATATTGATTATATATGTTTAATAGAAGGTGTACATTGAAAGAATTAGTTTTGGAAGTGATTGAAGAATGGATTTCTAGAAGGCCCTAGTTTTAGGGAGCAAGTGGTGAGGATTTGATGGTTGGGAATGTAAACAAGGCCAAGGGGACTTAAAACCAATTAAATCCATGGTTTTGACACCTAAGTAGATGCTAGAAAAAGTTGAGGAATCAGGGATTAAGTATAAAGAGTAGTTGCTATGTAAAAAGTGACCCATTTTAAGCGTAAAAAGGGGTGCCATAGTGTGATAGTAAGGACACAGTAACCAAATTTGTAACTATAACAATATATAAAAATATACTGTATTTCTATCTATTACTATTTTTATATACAAAATTTGGCATCTAAATATTCACATGTTACATCTCTTATCACTTTTTTATACAAAATATGACATCTAAATATTCACATGTTACATGTCTTCTCTTTTTTTAATACAAAATTTGGCATCTACATATGCACAACATTGTGAAGTTTCAATATTTCGTGTGACATATATACAAAATTTTCAAAACTATTCTACCATATGTAGAATGATTCATCTATATAGCACACAATCAATCAAGGAAACTTTTGGATCATCTCTAACCCTTATTGTATCAAGTATTTCCTCACAACCAGATTCATAAATTTTGATAACTTCTTTTAAGAGGTCTACCATGATATGGTCTCAATTAAATATTCGTTGCAACAATAAGGCAAGAGTAATGAAGAACATGTCTGTGTGTCTCAAAATCCTTAAAAAACCATGTGCTATAATTCTTGATAGAGTACATACATTTAATTGTAAAGATAATATAAATTCAAAATTAATACATTAAACATGAAAAATTGACTTAAATATATCTACATGCCAATGGACAAAAATATACTACCTTCTACACCATGTGTTTGTCACAACAACAGATCCTACTAGGTACTCAATACCCTCACAATCAATGATTGTAGCTATCAGTTTCATTTTTGCCTATAAAGTAATTGATTCCTTCATCATTATTCTCATCTACAATAATTGCATATATGTGATCTACATTATATGGAACAATGCGTTAATGCCAAAATTGAAATTAATCTATTTTAACTAGGTATTAAATTGATAACTTAGTACCTGGTTCAACAAGGTTAGATACATGCTCAAAATCTATTGATGCTTCAACCTAGTTGAGTTGTAGTGTTGTAGGTAGTTGATATGAATCGATTGAATGCAAAGATCTACAAGACCACCGGTCAACCCTCTCTTTTGATTCACATTCATCCCATAAATGATGCATACAAGAAGAGAAAAAACATGCAAGATTTCTAGTATGAATGGCTAGTGATGTTGCATTTGAACTTCGAAATGAATGCATCTCACTTGATCTTGTAAGTGTACAACAATCTTGCAAAATTTCAATGTTAGGTTCACATATCAACCAAAAATATCTAGAAACCATAGACCTACTTGTATTACCTAGTCCAATTATAGAATTACACCATTGCACAATTGTTTCAATATTTTCTAATATTGTGTCACCTTCATACTTTAATTCCTCTCTACTAATGGCTCTTTTCACACATGCTCCAACACTATCCTTCTCCTCCTTTCCATGTACTGCCTCGGTGAAATTCCAAAAATGTTGCACTCCACTTTTCACATGCATCCTACTCAATCGATAGAACACCTTTGCATTCTTGAATTGTGTGGTGCAATTGTTTGACCATATAATGTTGTGATTGTATCTTACATCTCATTCCCTAAAATATTCATAGAAAACTCCAAAACATCCTTGCACAAACTATGTTGAATGAATTCAATCATCATTGGTATAGAAGTGATACTCTCTTGAAACCTTTATGTCCTCCTTGTTAGGAATAAGGTGTCTCAACCTTGTATAATTCCTATTCTTATTATTTGTTTTGTAAAATGTATTTCTTGCAAATAATGTTGATGTGTTGACATCTTGAATTGTGTGTAAGGAGATCATGACTACAAGTAGCTACTGAAGTCTTCTGTTGTTGATGTTGAACTTGCATTGCAAGTGTATTGTAATCTTGTTTTAAAGATAATACATTGTGCAGGTTCTGAAGGGGTGGGGTTGTTTTACCGAAAGGTTTTTCCCCATCGGCAAATCTTTGTGTTATGTGTTTCTTTCTCTTTCTATTTCTTGTATACATGGTTGGCTGCAATATTGTTGTCTACATGATATTGAATCTGTAAGTGTAGAAGATTTTAATAGGATTTGCATCATACTTTCCTTATGAGATTAGTGTAGGAAGCTGTTTCCGCACATGAGTTTCCTTACACTCCTCTATGCTATCATGTGCATGAATAAATGCTATGTGTACAAAATTGACACTTGCATAGAGTTGTAATACATTGGTTGCACTTCATTTTGAGGATTTAGTGTATAGTTTATAGTGAAGTTAACAATTGACACAATTGTACACAAGGGAAAAGTGTCCTTACACAAGTTGAATTGCACATCTAACTATCTAGCTCTATGTGTATGACATATGTACTCAAACTATTTTCTCTTGAGACAATTTCATAAAATTAGCTACACATACATCATTTATTACTAACTCACACCTCTTTAATTATTGTCCATCTTTAATACCACATGTAACTAGCTTGTACTTTCCAAGAGAAACTAGTGTCTTACCAATTCCATTTGTGATATCTAGATGTAGGCATCTATGCAGCTTTTGTAAATCACCACATTGAAGGAAAAAACCTTTCAAACACATTATCTTATAATAAATGCACCCATCATCTCGTTTATATAGTAGACTCATAATAAATTCTCTCGGTAACTTAGGAGGCACTTGTAGACCACATTCCTATAATATATCTCTAGAGTGAAAAGTACAACATATATAATGATAAACATCATAATGCATAAAAAACTCAACATGTAATGTGTGTATGATTTATCTTAACACATAATGGTTTGATCATCTCAAAATACCTTTGGCTGATTTTAATTTGAGGAAATTCTTGAATTAACATTTCATAAAAATGTGTTTGAGTCATATCCAAATAATGTTTTGCATGTGCCTCATGGTTTGTTTCTCCAATTCATCTTTCGACAACATCTTTTTTGTTTGGTGTAGCCTTTGTGTTGTCACACCAAAAGGTTTTCAATTAATATTCTTAGTGCATCAACAATAACTTTATCCTTACATGAGAGTCCACCTTGGAATGACCAAAAAGAAATATAATTAGAATTCTCCAATTTCTCTCGTCTCACTAAAGCTTTAGCTAACAATGTTCTACTTATCTTTAATGATTTACTTGTTTGGCTTACCATACAAGATTTTTCCATTTCATTTCCTGGCATTATGGTTGATGTAAAGACACGTTGACTTGTATTATGTGATTTTAAACCAATGGATTGGTATGCATCAAAGAGATTTCTAACAATGCTTCTATCACTACAATTTTCAGATGTTCTTAACCCCTAAATTATCACTATCTCTCTAAATTTAAGATTTTAAAGCATTTCAACAAGTTGGCATCTTCTACTTTGATTTAATTTTTCAAAATAGTTATTCCAAATCTTTTTAACAATTCTTCTACAATTTTTTGCTGACATTTTATCATGCACTAGCTTCAAAATATTTTCATCGATGTCAATTAGAAACTTTGGTTTTCTACAAATTATTCTAGGAGATGTTGATGTAGGTGCATGCTCTATATTTCCATTACTTGCATTGTGTACATTCATAATTTTAACTTGAGATGTCACATTAGGTGCATTAGGTGGTGTATGTGTATTTGTTGTAATCATTACAATTGTTGTATGTTGAACATTTTCTTTTGTCGAATTAGGTGCATTTGTGAGATCAATATCAATAGTTGCATGCTTATGATTTTCATTTGCAACATTAGGTGCATTGATCATGTCAATTTGAATTGGTAGATTTTCATCACTTACATTGGAGGCATTTGATGATGCACCTTCACGTAATCTCCTCATACGCTTTCTTGTTTGTGCCTTTGTTGCCTCTCATTTTTCAATAGTTCATCTCTTAGTCTTTCCCATGATTGTAGATACAAATCACCCTACAAACAATAACATGAAATAAATACACAATAAAATACAAAATTAAACAAATGTGAATCACTATTTGATGCTTAGTCACAAGATACAAACATCTAATAACATGTGGACACAAGAAAATAGATCAAATCCATCATTTCCAAGAAAATTGCCATATAAAAAATAACATTAACAAAAATACACGATCAAATAAAAAATTAAACAAATTTGCATCATTGTTTTATGCTCAATCACAAGATACAAACATAAAATAACATGTGGACACAAGAAAATAGATCAAATTCAACATTCCCAAGCAAAAATGACCAAATATTTGCATACCTGGTGTAGAAAGACATGAAACAATAGTAGAATCTTGTGGCCCACAATGAAACAACATAATAATCGCTGACATGTTCTTTTAATTACACTTTTCAATAACTCGATTGGGTTATTGAGTCCTAACTACATCGTTCATAGTATCTCAAAAGTCAGTCAAGTCTTACTAAACCCGATCAAGTTATGTAGAACTAGTACACAAAGAGAGATGGGGGGTTAGTGAAAGGTAGAGGGAGGAAGTGAGGGAGTTAGAGGATTAGGGTTTTAGGGATTAGAGAGAGGGGGTTAGGAGTTAGATAGAGATAAAGATAGAGGTTAGGGGTTTGAGAGGGGGAGAGGGAGGGAAGGAGGGTTACTGATATCTTTGTGGGTACCATCCCCATCAGGGTCTTTTTCTTAACCAAGTTTCCCTAAAAAACAAATATGGTGTTACGAGTTCTTCGATTGCTTGTGTATTATGTTTTAGTTTAATTTTGACATGTTTGATATGGTACTTGTGCAATTGGTTTGACGTTATTAAAAAAGCTAGAATACCTAATTCACCCTTGCACTCTCACCCTAACGCTCTTAGTGTTCTTCAATCCTAACATTCCTTGAGGAATGGACATGACCTTTTGTCCTCATAAATTAAAAAACTACCTAACTTAATAGGCGAATGTTCTCGATCTTGGTATGTCTTCATTCTTAATCTTCTGATGGGCTCTTCTATGCTTGTGTCGAAAACCCAAAAACAAAGTACCCAAAATGATAACGCACAAAGGAATTGAATTGAAGAGTGCAATTTATTTTCTTCTTCCTCCCTTGGATTGCGATTGCTGCAAATTGAAAGAAGTCGATCTCATGAACAATGTCTCTCCCTGGGATGAATTATCCTTAGCCTGCATGCTCAGTAGATCGCCAAACCATAATTTACAAATAACAGGAATGGAATCAGTGAGGGCCAAGAAGGAGAAATTATTGAGGCATACACTTTTACATCCTTTCAGAATAAATCCTTGTGTATATTGAGGAGCTTGTTCGTTGGCCAAAGATACATTGGTGAATCGGAGGAACCGCCCTGCCATTATAGCATTTGCACAGCTCAATGGATTTTGCCAAACACAGCTACTCAATCGGCACTTACGTGAATTCCACGCCCGATAATTTGCAGGATAGAATGCTTAATTACAACTGCAGAATTCAATGTCTCTTGCACTGAAGCACACCCCATGAGCATCACAGACCCCATGCACGCCGCATTTTAGTTGAGCTCTTGGAAAGATCATGCTCCATTGGTTCTTATCAATTCACTAAAACAACGATTAGTATCCATCATAGTTTTAAACTTGCCTGATGAATATCGAACTACCTTCAGATGTATGCGACTATGTGTAGAAAATTCTTGCAGGAGAAAATTTCACCACTTCGTCCCCAAATGAGGACTGAGGAATCACATCTGACGCAGTGGTGTAATTAGTGTTGTAATATGAAACACCATTTTTGTAAGGTGTTCCAGGTGAGATGAAAGGGAGCAACAAGTGATATATATACACCATGAAATTAGTAATGTGAAAGGATAAAATTATTATAGAGAATCATGTGGACTACATGAAAGTAGAGAGGGATATCTTGACATAGGTGGAACATCCTTTTATAGTTCAAATTCATTCAAGACAAAATCAAGATTGTATTCGACTCTGGATTTAGATCTCAAATAAAAGTATATGGCCACACATAGTATTGGATCTTTGTTCAAAAGAATTGTACAATGACATCCAAAGTTGATGAATAAATGTGGTCCAATTCTATGTGTGGGACAATAGTGTATATGGCACCTAAATTCATACTTTCTAAAAGTCATGATATAATTTCCTATTGGTGGAGTGTTGGCATACTTCTTTATGAAATGGTTATTGGTCAGCCTCCCTTGGCCTACAACAATAGGCAGATCCTAGTAAGCCTCAAGGGCTGTTGCAGAAGGATCCTAGTAAGCATCTAGGGAGCAAATTTAATCGCAGCAATGAAATTAAGCGTCACAAGTGATTTAAAATTATTAACTGCAAAAACAAGTGGTCTAAAATATTAACTCAAAGATTCCTTGTTGGGACTAGATTCATTGCTACCAGAGTAGATTTAGGGTTAGGGAGGAATTATGTGGATGACTATGTGCATGTGGAAATGGTTGTAAACAATAAATTTACTACTTTGGTAGGGAGATTTGAGGCTAGGAAGAGAAGGAGAAGATTTAAGGAAGCAAGAAAGATCACTGGAGAAATTGAAAGATTAAATTCAACCAGGGTACCAAGAAGACAAAGGTCTCCAAAAGGAATGAGATTTGCAGAGGATGAAGCGGGAGGGACACTACAGGTGAGAAAGCTCAAGGGAATGAAGACGGTGAGTTTGGTCAAAAGATAATGTTTACTATAATCTAGTAATATTTTCATAGTAATATAATAAAATAATGTAAGGCAGTAAGAAAAATATAAGATCTCAATAATTGTGTAATCAAATTTTAAAAACTATCTTGACACAATCTACATCAACACTCCACGTAACCATTGCATAATTTGCAATCATATAAGGTTTCCCTAAGACAATTCACATCGACCACATAGAATGCATCTCAAAAGCCCACAACAAAAGTATTTCTCAGTGTAACCAATACACCTACTTTCACTGCAAAAACTAGTATTTAAGCATTTATAAAATTCAATATGGAGAGAATGAAATGTATCTTGTAGTTGGATATTACTTCCAAAATTAGATTTAAATGTATTTTTATATTTATATATTCAATCACTTTAATGCTGTTCACTGAGAAATCAATGGTGCGATGAATGGCGGATACTCTTCAAGATGGAAAATAATTACGGCCAGCAAAATCCGCAGACATTTTAACGTTCACTGCTAACTTTAAATTGAAAAGCAATTATGGACAGCAACATTGTATTGCTCGAACTGCAAGCGAAATCCTATTGTCAGACCTTGGAAGGCCCGGAAATAATTGAGAGATGTTTTCTATCAGCTAACTTTATGCTGTTTGTCAAAGATGGTGGCCGACTGATTATAAATTATGGAAAATGTGCTTCAAATTTCAAATTCTTCTTCTTTGTTCATTGACTATATGTTCAAGGACAGAGCGAGGCATTCTTGAAAATGAGCCCTGTTTATGATAGCATGGAATTCTGTTGTTTAAATTCTCTGGTTTTCCTGTTTCCAACGCTCTTCTTGGGTATCATATATGCTTGTTCACTGTGGAGTTGCAGCACTTCTAAATCATCTCCAGAGAAGATGAAGAACCATTGTCATACGGATTCATATAAAAGGATATGTTGTTCTGCTTTTGCTCTTTTCAAGGATGGGTTTAAGGGCTTGAAGCAGAGGCAAATTCACTCGGACAAAAATGTCGAGCCCCTCAGTGAAGCTTCTGAAGTAGCAGAACCTCCTAAGTCTATGCTTGAAAGAAGATTCGAGCAGAGTAGCACAAGCATTTCAACAACAATGGCAGAAAAGGAACTGTTGACTCCACTTTGCAGCAATTCTCTCGGTGTGGAAAATTCAAGGCTCTGCTTTGAGTTGTCAGAGGAATTATCTTGTGACTCTACAGATGGACGATTTCAAGTTAGTGGCAAGAGTAGGAAGAGCAGAAGGGAAAATGTTTCCGAGCTTACAGAAAGGATTAAGGTTTATGTTAGGGTCAGACCTCTATCAAAAAAAGAAGATTAAATGGGTGCCCGTAGTTGTGTTGGTGCCGTGAGCGACAAGGACCTCTTGCTAAAACAAATTGGAAACAAGGAAATTTCAAGTTCCAAGAAGAATAGTACTCAGACTTACAAATTCGATGCTATTTTCCATGAATCTGTTGATCAACAAGAAGTTTACAATGCAAGGTAGTTAATTTCCTCATTTGCCCCACTTTCTTTGCATAGTTCGCGTTGCATAAAATAGGCTTCATTTTCTCCAGGAAATAATACATGCATTCCAACCATGCAAACTGAATTTTCTCCAAGAAATAATACATGCATTCAAACCATGCATAAAATAGGCTTCATTTTCTACAGGAAATAATACAAACTGAATTTTCTTGGCCCTCTCTCTTAATTTCTATTCTCCCGCCCTTGAGAATTTCTAAGAGTCTATTGAGCACCGTATATTAGAAGTTTATTGCCAGTTTTCTATGTTGAATTGACTTACATGTCAGAAATATCTGTGATACTTACACTAGAAGTGAATAATAGATTCTGACTAGGCTACTGTGTCGATAGTTGGTTAAGTGTTTTTATTTAATTATCGCTAATATATCTGATATTTCTTGTGATCTGATCTTGTTTTGTGACAAAAATACTTCAATTGCTACATATGAAGCATTTGAGAAAAGCAATTCAATTAGATATTACTCAATTCCTAGTGTGGCTAATACAATATGCAAACATGCAAGCTGTCTAGAAAAGAAAAATTCAGAATAGCTTCCATTTTAATATTGTTTGTAGTTGTATTGAATTCTATAGATTGTTGTGTAATTGATTGGAATGAATGTGTTCAGCACTAGAGAGCTTGTTGATGTTGTTCTCCATGTAAAAAATGCATGTGTGTTTTGTTATGGAGCTATAGGGGTAGGCAAAACTCATACAATGTTGGGAACCATTGAAACCCCAGGTGTGGTGGCCATGTCGATAAAAGATATCTTTACAAAGATTGGGCAGCAAAAGTGTTACCAAAAACTATTGGTTGTGCTTTCATATATTGAGATTTACAATGAATCTGTGAAGGATCTCCTCTCCCCTAGTAGGTCTCTTGTTTTGAGAGAGAATAAATAGGTTTTCTTTAGTCTAATCTCAAGCTCTTTGTGTGAGCATTTGGGGCTTCTTTTATTGACCTAATGAACTTTCGTTCTTTCAAGGCAATGTATCATTGCTAGGGATCACACAATGCAGGACTCATTCAACCAAAGAGGTGTGATTTTCACTTTTCTGTTAAATTTGGATACACAATAGAGAATACAAATCATACAACAAACGTGTCTAAATAAGCTTGCATGCAGGTAATGGAATTGCTTCAACAAGGAAATAAGAACAGAACTATAGTGTCCACTCGAATGAATGAGACTTCATCTCAATCTCGTACTATTATTCAGGTTTGCACTTCATACTTCATATTACAAGTTCTCTAATTTAGAATTTTTTACTTGAAGATTATGTAGGATGAATCTTAAATTGTTTTTAAATTTTTTTATTATTGTTGCAGGTTATGGTGGAATGGAAAGTGGATGGGGGATCAAACACTGAAACTTGCAAGGGTAAACTATCTCTGGTAGATTTGGCAGGGTCTGAGAGGGCTGTGGCCACAAATCAAAGGACAGTCAGATGTGCGAAAGGAGCCAACATAAACAAATCACTCTTGGCCCTTAGCAGCTGCATAAATGCTCTAGTAGAAAGGAAAAGACACATACCTTATAGAGATTCAAAACTAACTCAACTTCTCAAGGTGTGAAAATTATTATCCTTAAAAAATTTCCCAATTTCTACTTTTCTCACTTGTAAGCTTTTAAATGACATAATAAGGAATATGATGTAAGCCATTATAAGGAATTTGTACAGCATATATCTACATAACAATTGAAAATGTTTGAATATAAAAATTAAAAAAACTATCTTAACAGGATCTTTTAAGGGTCGACTAACCATGATAGGCATTGCATGATTGTAGGATTCATTAGGTGGAAGTTGTGAAATTGGCATTATTGCAAATATCAGTCCAAATAATTTAGCTTATACAGAAATGAAAAACACTCTTCACTGGGCAAATTGAGCAAAAGAGATTCCTACAAAGGTAAGTTATGACTAGATTTTAATCAATTGCTATTTTAACAGTTTAGTTTTATTTGGAACTGGTCAATAAAATGATCTTTGATGGGGGGTATCATGATATTACAGGTCAACAGTATTGCAAATGAAGGGGAAGTCAAAATTGAACACTACGAGCTTCTCCTTGAAATGCAAAAGGAGATTCAAGAGTTAAGAATGCAGAATGATCTATTGCAACAAAAGTTAATTGCTCTTGAAAATCGAACAGAGAATTCTACTCCATATGGACCTTCCCCATTTCGCATACTCCATTTTCCTTGTACTATCCATACTCTAAGGCCTGAGTTATCCAACAACGAGCATTCTATAGAGAAACAAGCCAAGGAAGTTAATAGTCAAGGGTTGAAGATGAATCTTCAAGCTTTCATAGAGGAGCCTGAATATATGAAAATAGAGTCTTCTTGGAAAAAGAAATGGCCCACATCCCACCTTTTGTCTCTAAAATCTGATCATTATGAAAGAAAACCGAGCTCTCCACATGTAGAACTGAAGAGACCATCTCCATCTTCCTCTATTGTGTCTAAGTTTCCCACATCAAGGAAAAAACATGCCTTTGGAGAAAGCACCAAAAAACCTGCAACTCTGAAAACCACTACTAGGAACTACACCAAGGATTGCATTTTGTTTGGACATGAATAGTGCCTGCTGACTTATTGATTTCTCCTTGTATCCCAAGTTAATATGTAAGAAGAAGCAGGGCAGGCCAATAGACAGACTGGTTTACACTAATCTACCAGTGGAAGATTAGCTCTTGAAGACATTGGTTCCAGTTGTCCTCTATCAGGCAACATAAATTTACCAAGACACTCGAGGATTTACAAAAGGTGACCCTTTAAAGATGAGGGTGAAAATTTTGAGTTATGAAGGATTTGAGGAGTACCATTTATCATTTGTTATAGGTCCCTTGGTAAGGTGGTGATATTTAATCTAACTATGCCAAGTCAAAGAGATCAAAGATTGTAAGTTTTCTTGGAGTGGTTTTACTTACTAATTTTTAATAACAATTATTATTTGTCTGCAATTGGTAAGTTTTGTGAGTACCTTTTCCTTGAATTTTCTTTCAAGCGACTTTTTCTTCTTTGCATTATACATGTAAGTTTTCACTGTACTCAATTACCTTCTCACAACTAACTTTC
This sequence comes from Cupressus sempervirens, assembly GCA_028749045.1. NCBI lineage: Eukaryota > Viridiplantae > Streptophyta > Pinopsida > Cupressales > Cupressaceae > Cupressus > Cupressus sempervirens. The sequence goes on along the minus strand of CM053785.1, from coordinate 699,802,086 downwards.
TAAGAATTCGCTAGCTTGAATTCGTGTAAGCAGAAGTGTTTTTGGGGCAAACGTACAGATTGGCAACCAAAAAGATTCAAAGAATTGAAAGATCTCTGCAAGCCATCTTAACAAGAAATAATTATTTGTCTTTTCTTTGCTAGAAACAATTCATAGTCAGTGAAAATAGTTTAATCTTGCATACTAGAAAGTACTATTTTGCCAAATGGAGAGGTAAGTAATAACTAAAAGACACTTTTGATATATGAAGGTGGAAAATCTTGTGTTCGATTCATGCAAATTTGGTGTGTTTAATTTTCTTTCAAAGTTCATTGAAATATGAGATCAGTATCTGTCGATTTCTTTTAAAGCAGAGTGCACCAATATAACAATAATTTGCATCTTAAATGGATTTCTAGTAACCTGTTAAAAAAAGCTCGCATGGTTAGAAATTAAGAGTACTCTCATAATCACCATGAACTGTGAAAAATTTTGATCTGCTATTGCTACGACGGTATCTATATATCAAACTTTGAGAGAATATAGTATTCATTGGATTATGATTAGTTTAGATATATCAAATATGTAAATTCACAAAACCAAGGATTGAAAAAATTATAGAAACCATTCTCATCTCTTGGTAACTATTAAGTGGAAGCATTTTTATATGATTTTTTTTAAATATTTAGAAACCCACCAGTTAATAGGGCAGTGCCATATAACTTAGCAATTTAAGATGAGTGCCAAAAGAGGGAAAATGCATAGAAGTTTACTGTACAGTTGAATTTAAAAAAACAAAATTTTCGTTATAATGATGAATGGCAATGGCTTCAACTAACTGACAAGAATATAAAAATTTCTTTGTACTATGAACTAGATAACCAAATCTGTTTACTTGGACCAGGTAGCACAGATTAAAATGATCATGAATAATCACCTAAGAAGGATTATCAAATATGAAAAATGTAAGGATCCTAATATGGTTGAGCAAGCATGAAACGATCAAGTTATCAGTGTTTTCAATAATAGCATAACATTTTTATTAAAAAATGATGGAAAGGTACATTTATAGTTATAACAAGGATTTACATCTATTAGTTTTAGGTACCTTGGACAGCTGTTCGTCCATATGTGATTAATTCGCAAATAAATGTTAAGAGTTATGACAAATATTTGTTAATTAATTGACTCCTTCTAGAAGCCACTAGTAACCTATTGGTTAGGTTGTTTTAATCAAGAAGCAACTAGAAACTTCTTGGTTAGGAAGCAACTAGAAAGTTATTGGTTGAGTTGTCTTTATCAAGAAGCAACTAGAAACCTCTTAGTTAAGTAGTATAAAAGGGGGTCAAGGAAGGCATTTGGAGAATAAAACAAAACAAAATAGAGAGCAATAAGAGTTGTATAAGAATTTGCAATGTTAACAAATGAGTTTGCAGTGATAGCAAACAGTCTTGCAATGTTAGCAAGGGCACAGTGATAGCATTGGGATATCAATGGAGAATATCAGTAGGAGAAATTAGGAAGTTGTCTGAATTGGCAAGGAATTTTGTATCTCTTGATTTGCTAAAGTTAATATATTTTCCACCTGCAGAACTGGTTTTCCCTTAGGGGTTTTTCTAGGAACAATTTGTCCAAAATTATTGTGTTATGAATTTATTTCCGTATTATATTGGTGAAGTCTTAGTTGTGTTATTTTTTGGTATTAGCTGTGAATTTATTTTCAACAATTTAATAATCATTTACGATTAGAGGTTAATAATCAGTGACTGCAATAGTGTTAATTTTCAAATGGTATCAGAGTAGTGTTGAGGGTAGAAGAGTTTTGCCCTAAGAAAGAAATTAAGGGTTTATATAACCTAGATTGATCTCTTCAAATTTATTTTTGCTTTAATCCCTTGAGATGGCTTCAACTTGTTTGAGAGATCAGGATAGATTGGATGGTTCCTCGACTTTTGGTGTCTAGAAGACCAGAATTTCTTTATTGTTGGAAGAGAATGGTATCAAGGACTATGTTACTAGTGTTGTACCTATACCAACGGATGCAACACAGTTTGCAACATATAAGAAGTAAAATGCAAGGCAAGCAGGATTATCCATGATGGTGTCAAGGATCATATTGTTCCACATATCTCAGAGTTAGACATGGAGAATAAGATGTGGGATGCTATTTTGAATCTGTACCAGAATGCTACCACTAATAGGAAGATGATTATGAGAGAGAAGCTAAAGAATAAATGAATGAACCAGGGAAAAGACATTACAAGTTACCTCACCAGGCTTAGACTTGTCAAGGATGAGTTAGCAGCTGTTGGAGATAGTCCAAGTGATGCTAAGCTAGTGAGAATAGCCCGAAATGGGTTTTCTAAATAGTGAAGTGTCTTTGTTCAAGTTTTCAATGGATGAGATACCTTAATAAGTTGGGATCGACTATGGACTGATTTCACTTAGGAGAATTTTAGACTAAGTCTTGTCAATGGGGCCAACAAGAGTCAGAAAAGTGAGGTGGAACAGGAAAACATTGCCCTAGCAGGGCAACAAAAAGCAAAGAAGGGATCTAGCAAAGGATCAAACTCACAATGTAACAAGAAGAAGAAGGACCTTTCTAGGGTCAAGTTCTTTGGTGTCATTAGTATGGTCACTATTTCAGTGATTGCCCAGAAAGAAAGAAGGCAAAGAAGCAGGTGACAACTTCAACAAGTGTAAATGAACTCTCTAGTAGAATGGAAGATGAGTTTGCACTTATAGCTTGTATGGTGAGCTCAACCTCATAGACTATCTAGTATATAGATAGTGGGGTGTCATTTATTTAATATGATAGGAATTAGAGAGTACTTCTCTAGTTATAAGGAGGAGAACACCAATATCCAAATTAATTGGAAACTTGTCCAAACTCAACCTAGTTGGGAAAGGGATTATTCAATTTTAGAGGGAGAATGGAAAGATAATTCTAGTTCATGATGTGTTGCATGTGCCAGGATTAGGTATGAATTTGATTTTTTTATATGTTCTTTAGGATAGGGGGGTATAATGTACTCTTTAGAGGTACACATTTTTTGATTAAGCATAAGGATTAGAAATCATTCATAACTATTGGAGTTAGGAGTGGTTGCCTTTATAGGTTGTAGTTTGATACTCCTACAGCACTCATGAGAAGTTGTAATCCTAAAGATCTTGGAGAGCTATGACATAGGAGGATGGGCCATTTTCATCATGGAGCACTCAAATTGCTTTGTGAGATAGTGAAAGGTGTTCCAAAGGTGAGCATAGAGCATGATGATCTATGGGATGCGTGTTGGGGAAGTTTTTGAAAGCATATTTTCCAAGGAGTGATACCAAATATGAAGGTGTTCTTGATCTAGTACATTCAGATGTATGTAGATTGATGTCAACAAAGTCTATTAGAGGATATGAGTACTATGTTACTTTTATCCATGATTTCTCCAAAAAGACCTAGATATACTTCTTGAAGACCAAGGATGAGGTTTTCAGTCGGTTCCAAGAGTTCAAGGCTCTAGTGGAGAACTTGACAAGAAGGAAGATAAAGGTTCTTTGGTCAGACAATGGAGGCAAATACAAAGGAAATAACGTCCAAGTGTTCTGTACTAGGGAAGGAATCAAGAGAGAGTGGATCGTTCCTTACAATCTATAGCAGAATGGAGTTTCTGAGAGGAAGAACCATTCTATATCAGAGGCAAAAAGAGCCATGCCTAATGACTAGGATATGCCCCACTACTTATGGGCAGAAGCATGTAGTACAACAGTCTACATTCAAAATAGTGTTCCACACAAGGTACTATGGAGGATGACACTAGAGGAAGCTTTCACAGGTAAGAAGTCTGATGTTAGCCATTTCAGAATATTTGCAAGTTTGGCATATTGTTATATTCCAAGTGATACACGTAACAAGTTAGATCAGACTGTAGAGAGGGAGTACTTTGTTGGGTATAGTGAAACCTAAAAGGCATGTAGGGTTTTTATCCCTGAGACCAAAAGAATTATTGTCAGATGTGATGTTAAGTTCATGGAGGACAAGGCATTTAGAAGGTCTAGAGATTTGCTAGTAGATGATCAAAGTGAGTGGCCAATAGAAGCTCCAAGGCCTCGTCAAGGGTAGCAAAGCACAAGTACAGTTACCAGTATAAGGGTAGGCTCAAGTGGTGAAGATTCACAAAGCATGGAGCAATAGGTGCAAAAGGAAATGCATCTAGAAGACTTAGAAGTTGATATCTCATCCTCTATAGTTGGCAACAGGAACTGTGAGGTTCAAGAGACACTAAGGGATACTCAGGAGTTTGTGGAAGCTCCTAGGAAGAGTACTAGACAAAGGAGACAACCAACCAAGTTCAATGACTATGTGGCATTAGTTAGTCAGTTGGTAGATAGTGAACCTCCTAGCTATCAGGAGGCTGCAGAGCATCAGGTATGGTGGGATGCTATGGTTGAGGAGTATTCCTCAATAATGCAGAATGATGTGTGGGAGGTAGTTCCTAGACCAACAGATAGAGTAGTAGTTGGATCACGCTGGATCTATAAGATAAAGCAAGGTGTAGATGTTAGCATCAAGAAATACAAGGCAAGGTTTGTGGCCACGGGGTTATCTCAGAAGGAGGGAATAGACTACAAGGAGACATTTGCTCCAATGGCTAGGTATACTTCTATAAAAGTTGTAACCTTGTTTTCAACACAAATAGGATGGCAGATCCATCAAATGGATGTCAAAACAACAATTCTTAATGGTGAGTTAAAGGAGGAGGTATAAATAGAGCAACCAAAAGGCTTTGTAGCACATAGCAAAGAGACACACATGTGCAGATTTAAGAGAGCATTGTATGGACTCAAGCAGGCTCCCAGAGCATGGTATGAGCACATTGACACATACTTGCAGGAAATAGGCTTTGTGAAGAGTGAAGCAGATGCTAACCTCTACTACTTGGTGGTTGGTAGTGAGATCCTCATTCTTGTTCTTTATGTGGATGACTTGTTTCTTATAGGTTCACTAGGGCTTATAGAAGACTGCAAGGACCTTGCAAAAGAGTTTGAGATGAAGGACTTAGGACTTATGCACTACTTTCTAGGCATGGATGTGTGGTAGACAGATGGAGAGATTTTTCTTGGTCAAGGGAAATATTTCATTGAAATCTTGAAGATATTCGAGATGGAGAATTGCATATCCATGTCTACACGCATGATCATGAATTGAAGGAAGGTAGATACATCTAAGGAGAAGGATTTAGATCCCACCTTATACAGATAGTTGATTGGTTCACTTATGTATTTGGTCAACACTAGGCCAGATATAGCATTTGTAGTAAACTCTTTGAGGAAATTCATGGTTGAACCAAAGAGAATGCATTGGACAGTGGCCAAGCATGTATTGTGTTACTTGCATGGTACAATTGAGTATGGGATTAGATATGTCTGAGGTGAAGGTATCAGGTTGATGGGCTATACTGATGCAAATTGGGCAAGAAGTACAACGGAAAAAAGGAGCACTTCAAGGTGTTGTTTTGGTTTGTGATCAGGAGTTGGATCTTTATTCAATAGGAAGCAAAAGTCTGTGGCTCTGAGTTCAACAGAAGCAGAATACATGGCAACTAGCATGGCAACATGTGAAGCTATATGGCTTTAGAAGTTGTTAGTAGCCTTGTTTGGTCAGAAGGTTGAGACTACTATGATACACTGTGACAATCAGAGTTGCATCAAGTTTTTTGAGAATCCAGTGTCTCGTGATAGGTCTAAACATATAGACATCAGATATCACTTCATCAAAGACTATGTACAATAGGGGGTTGTTCAGCTACAATACATACCTACAAAGGAGCAGGTAACAGACATTCTAAGAAAGGCATTTGGGAAAGAAAAATTCATCTTCTTCAGAGATAAGTTGGGTGTCATGCAGAATAGCTTCATCACTAAGAGGGAGTGTTAGTTTTAGGTATTTTGGATAGTTGTTTGTCCATATGTGATTAATTGAAAAATAATTGTTAGAGTTACGACAAATATTTGTTAATTAATTGGCTCCTTCTAGAAGCCACTAGTAACCTATTGGTTATGTTGTTTTAATCAAGAAGCAACTAGAAAAATCTTGGTTGAGTTTTCTTTATCAAGAAGAAACTAGAAACCTCTTGGTTAAGTAATATAAAATGGGGTCAAGGGAGGCATTTGGAGAATAGAACAAAATAAAGAAAGGAACAACAAGAGTTGTAGAAGCATTTGCAATGTTAGCAAATGAGTTTGCAGTGATAGAAAATAGTCTTGCAGGGTTAGCAAGGGCGCAGTGATAGTGTTGGGGATGGCAATGGAGAACATTAGTAGGAGAAATTAGGAGGTTGTCTAAATTTTTCCAATGAGAGGCAAGGAATTTTGTATCTCTTGATTTGCTGACATTAATATATTTTCCATCTGCAGAATTGGTTTTCCCTTAGGGGTTTTTCCAGGGACAATTTGTCCAAAAATATTGTGTTATGAATTTATTTCTGTATTTTATTGGTGAAGTTGTAGTTGTATTATTTTTTGATATTAGCTGTGAATTTATTTTTGGTAGTTTAATAATCATTTATGATAGGAGACTAATAATCAATGACTACAATAGTGTTAATTTTCACACAATCAATGGCCTATCATATAATGATCCTAAATAATTAGTATGATAATAACATAGGAACCAAAAGAAAATGCTTTCTTCTATAAGATTGCAATTAATACAAAACCAAGAAGATGAGCTCAAAGAAACGGACTTTTTAAAAGTTGCATAAAAGAAACAACGACATTATATATATAAAAGAATGTTTTGCACACTTTATCGATGAAGGATAACCCCCACACATGGGGCCATGGGCATGAACCTGGTGGTCCCTCAACCAGAAAACACCACAATGGGGTGGGGGGGTGGAGTTAGAACTCAAGAATCCTTACTTGTAAAGTTTAGCCAAACACCAAAACACCAGAGGCTAGTGTTGGTGATGGACCTTAGTTTCATTGGACATGTATTCCTAGGCATGTTTTTAGCTTTAGATATTTTGCACACTTTATTAGTGGAGGATAACCCCCATACATGGGGCCATGGGAATGAACCTGGTGGCCCCTCCTCTGGGAAACACCATGATGGGGGGTGGGAACTTGATATTTCTTACTTACTAAAGTTTAGCCAAACACCAAAACACATAATGATTTTAATTTTTTAATATATATGCATGGAATTTTGATATATACAAATGCATGAGGCTAAATAATATCATATATCACTTTTAAATATTTTATATTTAACTTACGTTAAATTTAATATATATAATTTTATTCATTTACTTGTCGTAGGATGCTTGACACTAGTACGTTCTCCGAATTTAGTCCAACTTTCTATACACAACACTAGATCTATCAACTCCTAGAACTATACAAAGAGTATAAGAGGCTTGTCCATATAAGCATTATGATTCCTTTGCATTACAAAATAGATACATTCATATAATACTTATAGATACAAATCTAGTTATTATTACATAAGTATTTCCTATATGTAATAGGTCATACATATATTTATATAAATGTAATAAATAATATAAATATCATGTATATATGACCATGCATAATGCTACCTATAATTGTATATATATATAAAATTACCAATATTAACTTTACAAATATATCATTAGATATGTATCATATTCCTTAATTCTTCTATATCATTTATTTTTATTATTTGTTAATCAATTCCCCTTATTATAGTTATTTATGAATTTTATATATATATATATATATCACTTATCAAATATAGTTACCAATATATTTTTAAGTTGAGAGGCAGTTGGTGAATAGGCAACAAGTTAGAGGGTAGTGGTGTGGTGGGTTGCAATGACATGGGGGTAGCCACTTTGTGTTACCTTTCTTAATAGGATGCACTTTATTAAAGATTTTTTAAGATTTTTGATCCTCATAAACCATATCCAAGGATGTACGACCTTGAGGAATTTTTATTTCTTTTTGCCTCAGAGGTCAACAATGACCAAATTAGCGATTGAAAGTTAGAGATGGAGGTAGGTGGTGCTAGGGTTTCAATGGGAAGCGATGGTGGCCAAGGGGAGGATAGTGAAGATGATCATGATGGGGAATGACTACATCTCCCTTTAGGGGCCTTAGGATGTTTTGGGCAGATCTGTGTTAGGAGCTTGGATTGTGGCTGTGTTGGGCAGATCTGTGATGGTGTTCTAGACTTGGGTTGTGTTAGGCAGAGTCGAGTTGGGGTTTGGAGTGGCTATGATTTTTTGTCGTAGATTCTAATGAGGATGAAGACCTAGATGGATCTTGTCAGTGTTTTCATGGTTGGTTGGGTGGTATATGGAGCAATAGATTGGGGGTTTTTTTCCCTATTGTCTCTACTTGCTCTAGATGCATTGGTGATCTCTATTGTAACAATTTGGGGGTTATTCTCTAGATGCATTGGTGATCTCTATTGTAACAATTTGGGGGTTATTCTCTCGAATGGATCTCCTTTCCCAAGATGCATTGGTGATCTCTGGTGCAACAAATTGAGGTTTTTTTGCACTACTATCTTTGATCTCCCAAGATCTGTTGGTGGTCTCTAGTGCTACAAATTGGGGCTTGTTGGCCCTGATGTCTCTTCTTTCCTAAGAGTGCTTTGTGTGGGGGTTATCCTTACCCAAAAATCTATTGCACAAGGGTTTTCGTTGTCTATAGAAGCCTTTAGGGACCTTCCTTGTTTGAAGCGGTGTTGTAGGATGGAGGGGTTGTCTACCTTCAATAGTTGGGTCAAATCTTTCCTCCCCTATAAAACTCTTAGTCTTTGGTGGAGGTGTTCTCTAGTCTTCTCCTTCACTTTCCTGCATCCTATTAAGGTGGAGAACCCTATTGAGGTGGCAGAAAAGCTAATGGAGGTATTTTTTGCTAAGGGAAAGTGGTGGTGAATGGGTTTAGTGGGTACTCTCCATCCCTTTTATTTTGTAAGTGATCAGGATGGACAAAGCATGTTTGAACAATATACTTCACATGGTGAAGAAGTTGTGACTTAGTAGATAAATTCTTTGATGCAAAGATGAGTGTTACTTCTTTTGAGGGTGGTCTAGGTCTTCCATTTTGCTTCTGCATTCATAGGTCCTATGGAGGTAGAGCAATCTCCTATTGAGGTGGAGATCATATTGGGGCAATGGGAAGAAGAGGAGACTCTTATCGAGATGTTCTGTACTTGAGCTACTTTTAGTAGCCTAGTCAATATAAGAAGAGGGGGCAACTCTTACCTCTAGGGTTTGGTCTTCCTCCTCCCTAAACCTCTCATTTCTATTATGGTGACGTGGGAGTTTTTTTTTTTTTTTTTTTTTTTTTTGGGGGGGGTGGAAGACTTTTGACTACATTTTCCAAAGCTAGAGGTTGATCTTTGCCTGGACCTATGGTTGGAAGATATGTGCTATGTTTGCCAAGGCTAGAGGTATAGGGTTGATGCACCAAGTTGTGGTGCCAAAAATATGACACAAAAAATAAATTTTTAAACTTCTAAAAGTGTGCACTCACTATAGTGTGTACACACTTGGGCTTAGGCTCCAGAAGCCTTAGGCTTGTGAAGCCCAAGCCAAAGCATGTGCGCGCTTTTCAATTTTTCAATTTTTTATATATGCTCTAGAAACCCATGGTCCATTCTATTCCATTTTATTTCTTTTTGTTGATGCCTTCTTTCTCCTCAACAATGCACACATAGTTTGTAAAACTTCAAGAATTTTCTCACTCACCTCCTCAAAATGCCTCTTCATTGCCGGAGATCAAGATCGGATCACGTAGTATGTTTTCTACTCTTGTTTTTGCATTGTTTTATATATTTTTGCATTGTTTTGTAGGTTTTTACATTATTTGGTAGGATTTTTCAGTTTTTCTTTAAATTTATTTATTTATTTAGAATGCAATCAGTTTCTTATTAGGAAATGTGAATAATCAACTCTTGGATACAATTGATTAATTGTGTGTTGTCTTTGATGTTACACAAATGTCATATCAGTTGGCAGTTAGTGCATGTCGAGCTCACTTGGTCAGTGAAGACAATTTTCCTAGTCTACCAAGCATTCCTAAGTTTACTCTGTGTAGAAGGTAGTCTCTACCAAGCTCACTCGGGCATCGAAGGAAGTTAAATAGAAAAGAGTGTTAACTGAGCTCACTCAGTTAACCAAGTGAAAGTTGAGAAAAGTCAATGTTAATAGAGTTCACTTGGTTACCAAAGGAATTTACTAAGTTCACAATGTTAACTGAGCTTCTGTTGGTTAACACAGGAAATCACTTCAGAATCAATTTCTACCGAGTTGGGTCAGCTACCAAAGGATCTTCTTATTTTGGCATGTAAATCTTAATTATTTTACCTGTTGATTCTAGCCACCTGAGGTAATGAATATTGGTTATTCTAAGTTATATTTGAGCCAACTTGACAATCAGAAAGGTATAAGTAAAAGGTCAAGTTGTGATTTCAAAGTGTGTGTGAGATGTAAGTTGAATAAGTTGAAAGAGATAAGGAGAGGAAGCAAATTTGAAGGATAAGCAAATATCCTTGTGGAGCATAAAATTATTATTCAATTAGGAAGGATCAAGTATGAACAAGAGCAGAGATTTGTAATCAGCAATTGAGTTGCATCAAAATCAGGTCATTTCATTGTTACTTTCTAACCATTGTAGTAGTGAACCAAAATCTCTTAACAAAGTTGGTTTAATAGCCATTTGTAAATCCTCTAACAAGGTGACAATTCCATTGAATTGTTTCAAGACCTTTTGCAAGGCCACTCCTAGTAGGGTGATTAAATCCTTTAATAGGGTCACACCTAACAATGTATTTTGTAACCTTTAACAGGGTTGGCTCCTAATAGGGTTCACTTCAAAAGAGTGAAAAACAGTAGCTAGTTACATTGGTGGTTTTTCCCAAATTGGGTTTCCACATTAAATCCTGGTGTCTCATGTGTTCATGTTATTTCTTTCATGCTTGCAAGTAATCACTGATAATATCTTTAGATTCACTAAAGTAATTCACACTCTGAATTTATCGAGTTACAACAACTTCTGTGTGTTTACCGAGTATCAACAGCAATAAATTTTATCAATTTTGTAGTTGACATCTAAGGGATCTGGGATTTATTTTAGTGGTAACTAATTCACCCCCCCTCTCAAATACTCCTCTTATATTTCCAACATCAACTGCCAAATCCCTAGCCAGATCAACAAAATCAAAATGAAAACCCTTCACAAGATCCAAATCAAAACCCTCAATAAGATGAAAATCAAAACCCTCCACAAGAAGAGCAATAAATTATGTAACCTCTATTGATTGAAAGACCTCCTCCTGGCACCCAAGACAACATAATGAATGAAATAGAAAAAGAGAGAAATGAATTAGATGCAATCATTGGTAGGTTGAAAGTTTGTCAAAAAACCAATCCTATGAGAAAACAATTGGCATCCTCCTTTGAGTCCATTATGAGCCATGTAGCTTCTTTTTGTGGTTAGTTGGATATTTGGCGCGTTAAGAGAGAAGAACAAAGAAGAAATTATGCAAAAAAATCATCCTATAAAGATGTAAGAAAAAAGGACATAGCAAAAGGTAGCATCTGTGCATTGTTTAAAAATCTTGGAGAACAACACACTATTAAACATACAACTAAAAGGTTCCCCATCCATTGGTGCATACATGATGATATTAGAAATAACTTTCAGAATAGATGGTGGATGGTCTTTGATGCTCCTCCCTGCAATAATCATAAGGTTCTCTACAATTCCTGTGTCATATCCATCCATCTTCTCATGAAAGCCAAAAGATACCTCATCATCTTTAGCAAAGTCAACCTTTACCTCTTCATCAAAAAAAAATTGTCTTATGCTCCAAACAATCTTGCTAAATGGAAGACAATTCTCCTTTTGATTTGTAGATGCCAACTCAAACAAAATTTCATCATCTCTTCAAACCCCTGATTGAATTCAGCCCAAAACTAATCCAACTTGGCCACTAGGTTCCTTTAAATGTGCAATTTCCTCACATTAGCGATCTAATTGGAAGATTCCACTTGCCTCACACTCAGTGATCTACTTTCCATATTCACAACCTGTCTCAATTTGGTGATCTTCTCACTAAAGGAAAACATCATCTCTCACATCAAGGTTTCATAATCAAAATGATCCATCTATTAGTCCTCTACAATTACAAGCCAGAATCACAATCTTCCACCTCACAATAAAGACATCTAGGGATCCACACGCAATCAATCCACCACACAACCAACACATGATCAAAAAGATTCTCTAACACTACTCAATATAGTTCAAGACTAGGTGTACCCCACTTGGAGGTGACATAGCCCCAAAAAAAAATCACATAGAAGAGTATAAACAATAACATAGATTCATATCAACTGCAACAATTATTCTTATAATATAATCATAATAGTACATCCATAGTCTTGACTGCAAGGCCTTTTAGTTTAGGACCAATACAAAGAAGAATACAACTCAATCCTCATATGTGAAGATCCACCTCCTAGCCATTGTCCCTCAAGATGCTCCTAGCTACTCCATGCTTAACTAAATAATGACTCTAGATATCACAAGACCCTCTACTTATACCAAATCAAGCCACGTGTTATCCTAGCAAGTCATATTAAATGAGAACTCGCATTAAATAAACACTCAAACCACAAATCAGCCTAATAGATTAAATAATATTTAGGATAGGCCCCAAGTTACAATCATGACTAACTTGTTATATAAAATAACATTATGTGGTCTTAGACATAGGACCATACACCATCCAATGATCCACATCTAAGATAACATTAGCCCAACTCCCATAGATCAAAGCTCATAGAAATCATCTCCAAATTCCAACTAGGAAATAAGGAACACATTACTAGCAGCCACCAAAAGAGCTCTAACTTTAATATGATCAAACCAATCATTATGTACACATAGGACAAGGACCACCAATATTTCTTAGACATAACCCTAACCATGCAAAACATAGGGTCCATAAAATCCAAGCTTGATTATCTTGCATCATGATAAGTACATGATCTTTCCATTTCTTGTTGGATATGAAACAAAATTTGAAAACCTATTTTTTAAGAACAATTCCTCTATCTACAATATGTTTAAATTTTGTATTTTAAAATCCCTATGTTCCTTGAGATGTGAAATGATTCTCGGCATAATTTTCTTATACTCAATTTTCCACTCTTCAAGTACTTTAATGTTGGACTTACAAGTCTGATTGGCATGAAGATTGTAGAAAGGTATTTGGTAATACTTATCATAACAATGTGTTGTCGTTGATTGGGAATTGCTCAAAGATAATCAAAGTGTTGGAAAGGAGAAGATGCAACCATTGATAGAAAGTTGTACTGGTTAACATGTGTTTAGTGGTTCAATTGAAGTATTTAGTGGTTCAATTGAAGTAATGATTGAAAAATAGGAATGAAAACAAGAAGATATAGGATCAAGGCCAAAGAGTCACCAAAAATGTGAAAGGATATAAGGACAATGAAAATGAGTGATGTGACACACATATAGTTCAAAGCAATGGAAGGGCGCAAGGGAAAAGGCTACATATATGCTCATGGAGGGATTGGAAAGCCTACTAGTTTAGACCATACTAGTAGGTGTCACAAATATTTTTTGAACAAATTGAGTAAGAATTTTAAATTTGAGTTTAATCAGGATTTGTTTTGGTTAAAAATACCTAGAAATCAAAAGTGTATAAGGACACTTATATTTCATTTTATTGATTTTTTTGTTGTTGTGGTTGTTAAAAAAATATTTCTCATATTGAGTGTGCAAGATAGTGAATAAGATCATAGTTGTAGCAAAGAGAGTTGAACAACATATGGGCTATTAAGAACAACAAGGAAAAAGTGATCTGGGAAGTTCATGAGACAAGCAAGATAAAGGAAGAAGATAAGTGCATCTTCAAGGAAACATAATAGAGATCTACAAGGAAAACCAATGATATTCTTAGATCACTCACTTAGATTGCTTTCTCACCATTGCATCTGTTTGTAAGCCTTTGACAAGGAAAGCTTCTGTAGTAATATTTGTAGATCCTTTTACAAGGTGTCTCCTAGAAAAAGATTTGTAAATCATCTAACTAGGTGGTTTTCACAAGATCTTTTAATCCTCATAGGTTATGAACATTCCTATTAGGATGTGTTGTCAGAGGGAACATTTATAGCCTTTAATGAGGCCACCCTTTACATGCATTATAAGGGCTAGTGGGTATATTGCTCCCATTATGGTTTTCATCCTCTCATCGATGGTTTCCATGTACAAAATCTCTATGTTATTGATGTATGTTTTTGTGTGTGAGTTTATTTGCTTTTATAGTGTTGCATTCATTACTTTATTTCAGTTTAGATCATTTATTTTATTCAACTAGGAACAAGATCAACCGATGAGAATGTTCATACTGATTCCCCCCTCCTCTCAGTATTGGTTGGGGCCAAAAATTAGTATAAGAGCTCAAAACTTGACTATAGCAAGCCTGACAACTTGAAGATATAATTGAAGTCTTCATATTATAGAAATAACTTGATAAATCGCTTAATACTATTGAGGGTTTGAAGGACAAGATGAGAAATCCCTTAATCAAAATGAAGAAGCTAATGAAGAAGTTGAGTGAAATCCAGGAGCTTGTTGAACAACTAGAAGACCAAAAGTGGATTTGAAGAGTCTGATGAAGTCATGATAAGTAATCTAATGGTTGATAAAGATAAGCTGAAGAAAACCATTCCACAAATGAGGAAAGAGATGAAAGATCTAGAAAAAGGAGTAAGAAAAGAAAAAGAGGAATGAGATAGTTCCATCTTAGCCAAAGTGGAAGCTAAGAAAGAAGCAAGGAGAAAGGGTGCACATATAGTACTAATAAGAGAGGAGAATAGTCATCCTTACATGGAGTAGTTCACATAGTTGTTGAGAAAGTACTCAAACTAATTGGAGAGCTTAGAAGTATGAATGAAAGGAACAAAAAATGAGAAGATTCAATGAGAGCTCAGAAAATATTGAGGAACAACTACATGCTCAAAGAAGAAACAAAAGTTTCACCAATATTGGTTACGTGTGTGAAAACAAGACTAGAGAAAGTGAGGTTGCAGGAGAAGACCTGGACTTCAAGAAGTTGGGATACACATCTCCAAAGGGTAAGAAACATGTCAAACCCACTTTTTATTATTGTGGTAAGAAGGGAAATGTGTCAAATGTATGTTGGTTTAAGAAAATATCACCTGTTAAGCATTGTATCTTTGATGGGTATAGTAATAATTGTCATCTATGTGGTCATACCACATGGATGTACATGTCTCATTTTAGTGTGAAAAGAGTAGATGGAAGCTACTACTACTACTACTACTACTATAACAAGTATGGGCATAGATTTGAGGATTGTAGATCAAGAGAAAGATCTAACCAATCATCTCTAAAATCAATGAGTCCCACTACAAGGAACAAGTTTGCTACACTCATTTATACTCCCTATGGTAATGATGGTCATTCTACAACGCATTGCAAGTTGAGAGTGAGTTAGAGTAACAACACCCGACCATGGAAAGGTACCAAAGTAACATGCAACAAGTGGCACAAGATTGGGAATCTTTCTAGAGAGTACAAAAATAGTAGAAGAGAAAACATCAAGGTTGTACACAAAGAGAAATATGAGAAGGATTTTGCCAATATGTAGATGAAGAAGAGCGAGGAAGAAGAGGTGGTCAAGCTTGTAGAGGATTGGTTAGTGGTGAGACCTTTGAAGTAAATTAAGATTACTCACAGCTGGAGAGGTTATGAAAGAAGAAAAAATCTTACATCGGTCCCCTAGTCTAAACTAGTAAGTTACAATGTGGCAAGAAATGTTGCCGAGTGATCGAACACATTGGAAAATATGCACCACCTCAAGGATAACTTTAAGAAATCCTATCCAAAAAAATTAATAAAATAATGGTGAATCCAACATTACATTTGGGGAAAAATTTAATTTCTATTGCCAATTTTTTCAACATTGGGGAAACTTTAATTTGAGGAGCAATTTTACTCTGACCATAGTAAAATTTCATAAAATTAAAGCATTTTTTCCCCTTGTAAAAGAAAAATATATAATGTAAGAGGAAATTTTGTTTTATCACTAAAAGGAAAAGAGCCGTATATATTATATTCAAAATATTTTACAAATTATCCTCATTCAAAGTGCACATATTAGAGGGAAAGGAATGAGAAAGAAAACCCCTAGTGTAGCATATACATTTATGTTCTGATGCAATTACATTCACCTTTGTGACTTAACAAAAGTCTTTGGGAATGAATACCCTCTCCTACATTTAAATCAATTTAAAATTGTCTTTACAATTTTTTAGAAAATATACAATCACCCCTTATTACAAGGGTCTAAGATAGACAATCCTTTTCTAGTTACATAATTGAATATCTTACAATTGATGTTTCTCTTGCATGGATTTAAAGGAGGTTTATAGCCTCTGAATTGCATTCTTTGAAATGTTGGTGCTTCTTATTTGGAACCGTTAACATGTTTAGATTAGCTTCTTTACACTTTTGTTTTACATCATCTCATAGTAAGCCTGCAACTTCATTTACAATTCAAGCTCAAAAAAAAGTTAGTCTCCAAAATTCTATAATCATGGGTTCTTTATCCTTAGCTTAAGAATTTCATTAAATAAATTAAGCTGCCCTAATTATCATAGGATGAAATTTTAATATTGCTAATTTTCAAATTTATTTTGGTTTCTTTAGCTTAGTTTTTTAGGATGAGATTTGAAATGCCTTATTAAGATATTTATTTGTGATTTCAGATTATGATTGTGGACTATTTAGCATCTTTGTCTTTTCTATTGTGTTGGATAGTCCTTTACCTTCTAAAATTTAAATTTAAATTCTAAAAATTAAAGCTAAGACACTAAAACTAATATGAGATCTATCTATCTAGAGTATAAGAACTGTAGAGCTAGTCAATGTAATGTAAGAGTCAATTTCCTCTCTTGTAACGGAAAGGAATTATAATGTATGAGGTAATTTTTTCCATTTAATGGAATATATATATATATATATATATATATATATATATATATATATATATATATATTGTATGAGGAAAATTTTCCCCTCTAGTGGAAAACTTATATATTATACGAGGAAAATTTTCCCTTCTAATGAAAAATATTTATAATGTGTTAGCTAATGTGTACTACGAGACAAGAAATAAGGTTATATCATCGACAAATTGTGTGTGATTACTAAATGAAATGATTACTAGAAATCAATCCTATGGTTATAAAATTAGTTTTCAAATTATTAAGAGATGTAGACCATTTTGATGATGTACTAGTATGTACTTATAGTTTTACAAATATAGTTTGTTATTTATATTTTGCTTCGATGTAAAGACTATAAGGCTATTGCTACCAATCATCAACATTGCACATGAGGAAGTCATTTTGTACCTTAAATGCATTTAAATATATTCACACTTAGCTTGTTTGATTTGTTTACTCATTTACTAACTCATTATATGCATCTCCTCCTTGAATTTTGTTAAAAAATACATTTCAAATTAAATATAAGGAATTTTTTAGGTTTCAGTATATGGCTAATAAGTTGCCAATTTATCACCAATATTTTGCCGATACTTTTTTTCCCTTGGCAATAATTTATCGATAATGATATTTTGAATTATGGCTGAAAGTTTATGTTTAACTTAATGTTAGGAATCAAGCTCCATAGATTCTATACGAAATGACTTTGGAAACCATGTTTTTTCATGCTAATAAGTATCTTTCACAAAGGCAATAATAACCTCAATGTAAAAAAAAATTTTATGAGTGAATGGATGTAACATCTCATTAGGGATCCTTATCGATAATTTCTACAATATAAAGGTAAAGTTATGATTT
Source organism: Cupressus sempervirens (assembly GCA_028749045.1). Lineage (NCBI taxonomy): Eukaryota > Viridiplantae > Streptophyta > Pinopsida > Cupressales > Cupressaceae > Cupressus > Cupressus sempervirens. The sequence continues at coordinate 699,784,192 of CM053785.1, read as the reverse complement.
ACCATGAGTATTAAAAAATCATAATGTTGAGAGAAACTTTTAAAAATGGGGATTTATTTGAGTAACAAACTTGAAATTTTGATTTAAAACTCCATACCTACTTCCAAAGTGGCAGCAACTTGGACTCAGTTTTCAAATTGTCAGATCTTTGTGCACTTTAGAACCAGCATTGCACATACAAGCAAATAAGTAGTGATACTTTTTAATAACATAACAATATTAACATAGCACTCAAATAATTTGCATACACCCAAATTATTATCCAAAAATTAATGTAAGCAAATTGTGACCTTACTTTAGAGTAAAATCTACATCATATGAAAAGTGCAAGCTAGGTGTTTTCTCTGTAGTCCTCAACAGCTTGGAAAACACTTCCTTAGCTTTTTCTATTAAACCATTAGTTCATAATACATATAGTTGAGAAACTATGTTGACATATCAAAATTAAAAAATTGCATAGAATTAATCTTTACCTCTTATGTTGTTGACTTTTGCAAAGCAAAATTACAAGACAAGAATCACATATCTTGAATCCTAAAAATGGGATGGTCACTATATGATCCAACAAATAATGTAAGGCAGTAAGAAAAATATAAGATCTCAATAATTGTGTAATTAAATTTTAAAAACTATCTTGACACAATCTACATCAACACTCCACGTAACCATTGCATAATTTGCAGTCATATATTGCTTCCCCAAGACAATTCACATCTCAAAAGCCAACAGCAAACGTATTTGTCAGCGTAACTAATGCACCTACTTTCACTGCAAAAGCTAGTATTTAAGCATTTATAAAATTCAATATGGAGACAATGAAATGTATCTTCTAGTTGGATATTACTTCCAAAAATTAGATATAAATGTAGTTTTATATTTATATATTCAATCACTTTAATGCTCTTCACTGAGAAATCAATGGTGCGATGAATGGCGGATACTCTTCAAGATGGAAAACAATTACGGCCAGCAAAATCCGCAGACATTTTAACGTTCACTGCTAACTGTAAATTGAAAAACAATTATGGACAGCAAAATTGTATTGTCCGAACTGGAAGCAAAATCCTATTGTCAGACCTTGGAAGGCCCGGAAATCATTGAGAGACGTTTTCTATCGGCTAATTTTATGCCGCCTGTCAAAAATGTTGGCCGACTGATTATAAATTATGGCAAATGTGCTTCAAATTTCAAATTCTTCTTCTTTGTTCTTCGACTATATGTACAAGGACAGAGCGAGGCACTCTTGAAAATGAGCCCTGTTTATGATATCATGGAATTCTCTTGTTTAAATTCTCTGGTTTTCCTGTTTCCAATGCTTTTCTTGGGTATCATATATGCTTGTTCAATGTGGAGCTGCAGCACTTCGAAATCATCTCCAGAGAAGACGAAGAACCATTGTCATACGGATTCATATAAAAGGATATTTTGTTCTGCTTTTGCTCTTTTCAAGGAGGGGTTTAAGGGCTTGAAGCAGAGGCAAATTCACTCGGACCAAAATGCCGAGCCCCTCAGTGAAGCCTCTGAAGTAGCAGAACCTCCAAAGTCTATGCTTGAAAGAAGATTGGAGCAGAGTAGCACAAGCATTTCAACAACAGTGGCAGAAAAGGAACTGTTGACTCCGCTTTGCAGCAATTCTCTCAGTGTGGAAAACTCAGGGCTCTGCTTTGAGTTGTCAGAGGAATTATCTTGTGACTCCACAGGTGGACGATTTCAAGTTAGTGGCAAGAGGAGGAAGAGCAGAAGGGAAAACGTTTCCGAGCTTGCAGAAAGGATTAAGGTTTATGTTAGGGTCAGACCTCTGTCAAAAAAAGAAGAAAAAAGTGCCCGTAGTTGTGTTGGTGCCGTGAGCGACAAGGACCTCTTGCTGAAACAAATTGGAAACAAGGAAATTTCAAGTTCCAAGAAGAATGGCACTCAGACTTACAAATTCGATGCAATTTTCCATGAATCTGTTGAGCAACAAGAAGTTTACAATGCAAGGTAGTTAATTTCCTCATTTGCCCCACTTTCTTTGCATAAGATAGGCTTCATTTTATCCAAGAAATAATAATAACTGAATTTTCTTGGCCCTCTCTCTTAATTTCTACTCTCCCGCCCTTGAGAATTTCCAAGAGTCTATTGAGCTCCGTATATTAGAAGTTTATTGCCGGTTTTCTATGTTGAATTGATTTACATGTCAGAAATATCTGATATTTCTTGTGATCTAATCTTGTTTTGTGACAAAAATATTTCAATTACTAAGTATGAAGCATTTGAGAAAAACAATTCAATTAGATATTACTCAACTCTTATTGTGGCTAATACAATATGCAAACATGCAGGCTCTCTAAAAAAGAAAAATTGAGAATAGCTTCCATTTTAATATTGTTTGTAGTTGTACTGAATTCTATAGAATGTTATGTAATTGATTGGAATGAATGTGTGCAGCACTGGAGAGCTTGTTGATGCTGTTCTCCATGGAAAAAATGCATGTGTGTTTTGTTATGGAGCTACAGGGGCAGGCAAAACTCATACAATGTTGGGAACCATTGAGACCCCAGGTGTGGTGGCCATGTCGATAAAAGATATCTTTACAAAGATTGGGCAGCAAAAGTGTTATCGAGAACCAGTGGTTGTGCTTTCATATATTGAGATTTACAATGAATCTGTGAAGGATCTCCTCTCCCCCGGCAGGCCTCTTGTTCTGAGAGAGGATAAACAGGTTTTCTTTAGTCCAATCTCAAGCTCTTTGTGTGAGCATTTGGGGTTTCTTTTATTGACCTAAATGAACTTTCGTTCTTTCAGGGCAAGGTATCGTTGCTAGGGATCACACAATGCAGGACTTATTCAACCAAAGAGGTGTGATTTTCACTTTTCTGTTAAATTTGGATACACAACAGAGAATACAAATCATACAACAAACGTGTCTAAATAAGCTTGCATGCAGGTAATGGAATTACTTCAACAAGGAAATAAGAACAGAACTACAGCATCCACTCGAATGAATGAAACTTCATCTCGATCTCATGCTATCATTCAGGTTTGCACTTCATAATACAAGTCCTCTAATTTGGAATTTTTCAGTCTTCAATATTATGTAGGATCATAACTTAAATTGTTTTGATTATTGTTGCAGGTTATGGTGGAATGGAAAGTGGATGGGGGATCAAACACTGAAACTTGCAAGGGTAAACTATCTCTGGTAGATTTGGCAGGGTCTGAGAGGGCTGCGGCCACAAATCAAAGGACAGTCAGATGTGCAGAAGGAGCCAACATAAACAAATCACTCTTGGCCCTTAGCAGCTGCATAAATGCTCTAGTAGAAAGGAAAAGACACGTACCTTACAGAGATTCAAAACTAACTCAACTTCTCAAGGTATGAAAATTATTATCCTTAAGATTTTTCCCAATTTCTACTTTTCTCACTTGTAAGCTTTTAGAATGACATTATAAGGAATATGATGTAAGCCATTATAAGGAATTTGCACAGCATATATCTACATAACAATTGAAAATGTTTAAATATAAAAAAGAAAAAACTATCTTGGCAAGATCTTTTAAGGGTCAACTAACCATGATAGGCGTTGCATGATTGCAGGACTCATTAGGTGGAAATTGCCAAACTGCCATTATTGCAAATATCAGTCCAAATAATTTAGCTTATACAGAAACGAAAAACAGTCTTCATTGGGCAAATCGAGCAAAAGAGATTCCTACAAAGGTAAGTTATGACTAGATTTTAATCAATTGCTATTTTAACAGTTTAGTTTTATTTGGAACTGGTCAATAAAATGATCTTTGATGGGGAGTATAATGATATTACAGGTCAGCAGTATTGCAAATGAAGGGGAAGTCAAAATTGAACACTACGAGCTTCTCCTTAAAATGCAAAAGGAGATTCAAGAGTTAAGAATGCAGAATGATCTATTGCAACAAAAGTTAATTGCTCTTGAAAACCAAGGCCTGAGTTATCCAAAAACGGGCATTCTACAGAGAAACAGGCCAAGGAAGTTAACAGTCAAGGGCTATTAATCACCGTGAACTATGAAAAATTCTGATTTGCTATTGCTACGATGGTATCTATATATCAAACTTTGAGAGAATATAGTATTCATTGGATTATGATTAGTTTAGATATATCAAATATGTAAATTCACAAAACCAAGAATTGAAAAAATTATATAACCATTCTTATCACGTGGTAACTAGATAGTGGAAGAATTTTTATATGAATTTTTTTAAATACTCAGAGATTCACCAGTTAACAGGGCAGTGTCATTTAACTTATCAATTTCAGATGAGTGCCAAAAGAGGGAATATGCATAGAAGTTTATTGTACTATTGAATTTAATAAAACAAAATTTTCATTATAATGATAAATGGCTTCAACTTGGCTTCAACTAACTGCCAAGAATACAAAAATTGAATCCAAAAATTTCCTTGTACTATGAACTAGATAACCAAATTTGTTTACTTTGACCAGGTAGCACAGATTAAAATGATCATGAATAATCACCTAAGAAGGATTATCAAATATGAAAAATGTAAGGATCGTAATATGGTTGAGCGAGCATGAAATGATCAGGGTATCAATGTTTTCAACAATAGCCTAACATTTTTATTTAAAAACAATGGAAAGGTATATTTACAGTTATAGCAAGGATTTACCATATGTTAGTTTTAGGTAGCTTGGACAGTTGTTCATCCATATGTGATTAATTAGAGAATAATTGTTAGAGTTAGGACAAATATTTGTTAATTAATTGACTCCTTCTAGAAGCAACTAGAAACTTTTTGGTTAGGAAGCAACTAGAAGCTTCTTGGTTAGGAAGCAACTAGAAACTTCTTGGTTGAGTTGTCTATATCAAGAAGCAACTAGAAACCTCTTGTTTAAATAGTATAAAAGGGGATCAAGGGAGGCATTTGGAGAATAGAACAGAACAAAACAGAGAACAACAAGAGTTGTAGAAGCATTTGCAATGTTGGCAAATGAGTTTGCAGTGATAGCAAACAATCTTGTAGTGTTAGTAAGGGTGCAATGATAGTGTTGGAGATAGTAGTGGAGAATATCAACAAGAGAAATTAGAAGGTTGTTTGAATTTTGCCAATGAGAAGAAAGGAAGTTTGTATCTCTTGATTTGCTAAAGTTAATATATTTTCCATTTGTAGAATTGGTTTTCCCTTAGGGGTTTTTCCAGGGACGATTTGTCCAAAAATATTGTGTTCTTTGTGTTCTGAATTTCTTTCTGTATTTTATTGGTGAAGTTGCAGTTGTGTTGTTTTTCGATATTAGTTGTGAATTTATTTTTGAAAGTTTAAAAATCATTTACGATAGGAGATTAATAATCAGTGACTACAATAGTGTTAATTTTCACACGATCAACGACCTATCATATAATGATCCTGAAGAATTAGTATGATAATAACATAGGCACCAAAAGAAAATGCTTTCTCCTGCAAGATTGCAATTAATACGAAAGCAAGAAGGTGAGCTCAGAAAAACAGACTTATTAAAAATTGAAAAAAAGAAATAATAACGATATATATATATATATATATATACAAAAGAATGTTTTGCACACTTTATCAACAGAGGATAACCTCCACACATGCGGCCACGGGCACAAACCTGGTGGTCCCTAAACTGGGCAACACCATGATGGGTTGGGCGAGGGGGGTAGAGTTGGAACTCAAGACTTCTTACTTCTAAAGTTTAGCCAAACACCAAAACACCAAAGGCCGGTGTTGGTGATGGACCTTAGTTTCATTGGACTTGTATTCCTAGGCATATTTTTAGCTTTAGATGTTTTGCACACTTTATTAGTGGAGGATAACCCCCACACATGGGGCCATAGGCACAAACCTAGCGGTCCCTTAACCAGGAAACACCACGATGGGGGGTGGGAACTTGAGATTTCTTACTTCTAAAGTTTAGCTAAACACCAAAACACATAATCATTTCATTTTTTTAATATATATGCATGAAAGTTTTATATATACAAATGCATGAGGATAAATAATATCATGTATCACTTTGAGATATTTTATATTTGTAATGTCCCATTTTTTTTTGAGGAATTAATTATAAAGTTATCAATTAAAAAATATATATTACAAGGTAACTTTATAAATTAAATAAAAAAATCTTCTAGAGGTTGCTAGAAGAAGTGGAGAAAAATTAAAAAGGGAGGCTGACCTATCAAGGAAAAAAGAATAAATAGGCATTGAGGGCTCATTGCCTGTCATTGAGATTTATTATTTCTTTTTGCTGATGTGTGTTGTGGAGCCTAGGGTTTATGCAAGTAGTCACAATTGGCCATTGAGAACAAAAACTCTCAATTGGTACGCAATTTTGAGGGTGTGAAAGATCACCTAAATTATTGCAGTTGTGGGAAGGATATTTCAGTCCTTTCACTTTTGCTTAATTGTTGGTTTGGAGTTTTAGTTGGAGTTGCACTTTCATCATATCATCTTTAGCATTCAGTCTCCACCATTTGATCAATCCAGGTTCTTCATTTCAATCTGTAGTTGCAACAAGTTCTCAATTGTATACAACTAGTTAGGGTTTCTCTATAATATTTTGGTGTTAAAATTTGCCACATCATTTGTAAAAACATTTGGTTTTCATTGAATGAATACATTGGCACTATTATTTCTTTTATTTCAGCAATATATTTTAGTAGTGTATTAAATTTAGGGTTTTGTTTAGTGGCCTATTAGTACGGGTCATTACAGTGGTATCAGAGCAGTTTCCTACCAGCCTGATAGGGTTACCTAGCCACCATTTAATTTAGTTTACAAAAGAACCAACATAACTGAGAATATGGCTGAGAGACATTCTCAAAGCCCATCCAGAAGTGTGCAAGATGATGAGACTTTACAGCAACAGGAGAGGCTTCTACAGTCAATAGAGGAAAGTACATAGGCAATGATGGTTATGATGCAACATTTGATTGGGAAAAGAGGAGGAATAATCATAATAATGACCAGATGATAGGAGCATAGTAGGATCACAACATAGGACACGGTCTGGAATAGCTGATAGACCCACACGTCCTACATTCAGAGAAGAAACTCCAGCACACACACACCTGATGCTATGGTAACAGATATTGTAGATGAACTCCGACAAGCGAGGAATGAGTGGGATTCATTACCAAAATATGTACAGGATGGATGAACATTTGACAGGTACCTGAACTATAGAGCTGCCAGGTAGAAGCAAGTAGATAAACACAATGAGTTGCAACAGTTCACCAACAAGTTCGTATTACCCACATTTGATGCCAATGGAAAAATGAATGCTCGTGCTTGGATTCATAAGGTGGATACTTTCCTATCTTTGAAGATGATGACAGAATTTGAAGCACTCAAGTATGCCACTTTACACTTAGCTGGGGCAACACATGGTTGGTGGACACATGGCATGATCACATTGCAACACAATCAGTTAACCACTTATTAGGAGTTTTTGGATAGATTGATAGAAAGGTTCGATAAAAAAAATCTTGAAGCTTATCTCCAAGAGATAGCCTAGTTGAGATAGTTAGGAGGCTTAGAACAATTTATCAATGACTTCCAGAAGCTTGCAGTGATGGTGCCTGACATTTTAGAAAGGAGGCTAGTTATTTTATTCACAGAGGGATTAACTGAACCACTCAAGGGGTGGGTAAAGGCCTTTGATCCTCCTACATTAGAGTAAGCCATGAAGAAAGCCCGTAGTATGGAACTTGCAGCTCCAACAAACCAGTTTAGTTCAAAGAGTTCTTCATCATTTAGAGATATTAAAGGGGAATTCAGCAAGGGTAAAGAGAAGGTTAGTGACTCAAAAGACAAGCTAGCTACACATTGGGATAAGGAAACACTTAATGACCTGTGTAGGAAGAATCTATGCTTCTTTTGCAAAGGTCCCTATGAGTTTGGTCATGATTTTCCTATGAAGCCTAAGGGGAAGGCTAACTGGGTGATGTGGGCTTATTACGAAGGTTCAAATTCAAACATCTCAAAGCACCATGATGAGGATCTTGATGAGGCGGAGGGTGAACAAGAGGTAGATAGTGCTGAGAAAAAAGAGGCTCCAGAGATACATTTACAGGAGGCACATTTGTCTAGTATTCAAAGAGAGGGATCTTTCATATTTTGAGGAGTCTTGGTAGGACAAAAAATTATTACTCTGTTGGATACAGGTGCCATGCATAATTTCATTGATGCACAATTTGTGGAGAGGCATGGACTCATTACTGAGGAGTTCGAGGGACTAAGAGTTAAGGTAGCTGATGGATATACTCTTTGTTGTGATAGGATGATGCAAGATATACCTTTGCGCCTGAACAACTATGAGTTTAAGGTAGACTATCATATGCTCAACATGGGTGACATGGACATAGTACTTGGGATGCAATGGCTACATTATTTGAAGGAGGTTACCCTAAGATTGGAGGATATGGAGATTCAATTTGTGGTGGATGGCATGACTCATGTGCTGAAGGCTATCCGTAATGGTGATGTCAGGACTATCTCATTTAGGAAGTTGGAGAGATAAGCCAAACATAATAATATAGAGTGGGTAGAAATATGTGCTTTGATGCCTACCCAGGAGGGGCAAAATAAGACTGAATATCATCCAAATATTCAAAAATTGAGAATAAAGTATGGGAAGGTATTCAGTGAGATTCCACTAGGCAGGCCACTAGACAGAGGTATTGAGCACATTATCGAGTTAGAGGAAGGTGCTAAGCCTGTCATGATCACACCATACTGGCACCCAAAATGACTCAAAGATGAGATCGAGAGGACCATCAATGAGTTTCTAGCAATGGGACACATCAGAACAAGTAAGTCACCCTTTGCATCTTCTGTTGTTTTGGTAAAAAAGAAGGATGGTACTCTATGAATGTGTATTGATTACAGGGTGTTTAATAAGAGAACTATAAAGAACAAGTATCCCATCCCACGCATCGATGAGCTAATAGATGAATTTCATGAGGCTTGTTATTTCAAAAAAATTGATTTGAGATCAAGCAATCACCAGATTAGAGTTCGAAAGTAGGATATTGAAAAAATTGCTTTTAGATGTCATTACGGGCATTTTGAGTTTGTAGTCATGCCTTTTGGTTTGACTAATGCACCTACCACTTTTCAGTCCACTATGAAATAAGGCTTCCACCGTCAGTTGAGAAAATTTGTTCTAGTGTTCTTTGATGATATTTTGATCTATAGCAGGACATGGCAAGAACATTTAGAGCACTTGGAGACAGTATTAAGCATTTTACAGAGCAAGTCCGTGTATGCCAAGGAGTCCAAATGTGATTTCAGGATGACAGAATTGTTGTATCTTGGACACATCATTAGTGTGGAAGGAGTGCGAATGGATCCTAAAAAGATCCATGCTATTGTTGATTGGCCACCACCAAAGAACCTTACATAGTTAAGAGGGTTCCTTGGTCTATGTGGATTCTATCGCAAGTTTTTTAGTGGCTACTCATGACATGTAGCGCCCATGACAGATTTGCTGAAGGAAGTGGCATTTGTGTGGACTCGAGAGGCACAGGAGTGTTTTATACAATTCAAGGAAATGATGACTACATGTCCAGTATTAGCATTACCTAATTTCACAAAGCCATTTGAGCTTCAATGTGATGCTTCTGGAGAGGGAGTTGGTGTTGTACTCATGCAAGACAAGCATCCTATAGCTTATTAGAGTAGGAAACTCAGAGGGGCTGAGAGATCATTCAGCATATATGATAAGGATATTTTGGCCATCATGCATGCCTTGGCCAAATTTAGACAGTATCTTGTGGGAAAATTTTTTTGTATTAAAACTGATCATAATAGTTTGAAGCACTTTTTGGGACAGCGGGACCTGAATGATCGTCAGGTGAAGTGGGTGAGTAAGTTACAGGCATATGATTTTGATATCACATATGTTAAGGGGACACAAAATATTGTTGTAGATGCTTTATCCTGTAGGCCACACCTCACTTCTATGATTTCGATATCAGAGGATTGGCGACACTTGATTGTAGCAGAATATGCCAAAGATAGGTGGGCCTCTGCTATAGTGGAGGGGACAACAATCGACACCAGATACACTCTCATAAATGATTTGATCATTTACAAGAATAGGATTTACTTAGTCCCAGGATCGAAGTGAAGCAAATGATTTTGAGAGCATTCCATAATTCACCTACAGTAGGCCATCCTGGGTATTTCAAGACTTACAGGTTAGTATGGGAACGGTTCACTTGGAAGGGACTTAAGGCTGATTTTTGCAGTATGTGCGTGAGTGTCATGTTTTCCAACAGAACAAACAAGAGCACACTTATCCAGCAAGGCTCCTACAACCACTTCCTATTCCTGACAGGAAGTGGGAGTGCATCTCTATGAATTTTATTATGGGCTTGCCTCGAGCCTAGGGGCATGATTGTTTCTATGTGGTGGTGGATAGGCTGACAAAATATGCTCACTTCATCCCTATCGCTACTACATACTCAGCAACTCAGGTGGAAAAGGTCTTCTTTAGGGAGATTTTTAGATTACAAGGTTTGCCTCAGAGCATTGTGAATGACAGGGACAGTTGCTTCATGAGTCACTTTTGGCAGGAGATATTTCAGTTGTGTGGCATTGAGCTTACACCTAGTACCAATTATCACCCATAGACTGATGGTCAAACAGAGATTGTAAACAAATGGGTGGAAGGGTATTTGAAGAATTATGTGGCAGATCAACAGTGAGCTTGGGTCAGATGGATATATCTCTATGAGTATTGTTACAATACTACATATCATATGACAATACAAATGACACCCTTCATGGCACTTTACGGTTATGAGGCACCTAGTTTCTTAGATTTGTTGTTGGGAGACAGTCAAGTACCCCGTGCAGGTGAACTATTACAGGAAAGTAAAGATATAGTTGCTACTCTCAGAGACAACATTGCTAGAGCTCAGAACCAGCGAAAATCGTATGCAGACAAGAAGAGGATTGAGTGTAGTTTTGAGGTAAATGATATGGTTTACCTCATGTTGTAGCCATATAATAAATCCACTCTCAAGAAGAGTGGTATAGAGAAACTCAAGCCATGCTATTGTGGACCATTCAAGATCATCAAACGAGTTGGTGAGGTGGCTTATGAGTTGGAGCTTCCCACAAATAGTAGACTGCACAATGTGTTTCATGTATCACACCTCAAAAAGGTGTTGGGTCAGAATGTGATGCCTTCTGCAGTATTACCTCCCTTGGATGATGAGGGGAAATTGATCTTAGTGCCAGAATCCATTCTGGATATTAGAGAGAAGTAGCTTCACAGGAGAGTAATCAGAGAGTATCTAGTAAAGTGGAAAGATTTACCTATTGAAGATGCTACTTGGGAGGGAGAAGTGATTTTGTAGCATCGAGCATTAAGATTTCTTGAGGCCAAGCAATTTTAGGAGGGTCGGACCTGTAATGTCCCATTTTTTTGGAGGAATTAATTATAAAGTTATCAATTAAAAAATATATATATTACAAGGTAACTATATAAATTAAATAAAAAAATCTTCTAGAAGTTGCTGGAAGAAATGGAGAAAAATTAAAAAGGGAGGCCGATCTATCAAGGAAAAAAGAATAAATAGGCATTGAGGGCTCATTGTCTATCATCGAGATTTATTATTTCTTTTTATTGATGTGCGTTGTAGAGCCTAGGGTTTCTACAAGTAGTCACAATTGGCCATTGAGAACGAAAACTCTCAATTGGTACGCAATTTTGAGGGTGTGAAAGATCACCTAAATTATTGTAGCTGTGGGAAGGATATTTTAGTCCTTTCACTTGTGCTTAATTGTTGATTTGGAGTTTTAGTTGGAGTTGCACTTTCATCATATCATCTTCAGTATTCAGTCTCCACCATTTGATCAATCTAGGTTCTTCATTTCAATCTGTAGTTGCAACAAGTTCTCAATTGTATATAGCTAGTTAGGGTTTCTCTGTAATGTGCTATGTCATAATGTTTTAGTGCTAAAATTTTCCATATCATTTGTAAAAACATTTGGTTTTCATTGAATGAATACATTGGCACTATTATTTCTTTTATTTCAGCAATATATTTTAGTAGTGTATTAAATTTAGGGTTTTGTTTAGTGGCCTATTGGTACGGGTCATTACAATATTTAAGTTATTTTAAATTTAATATATATATAATTTTATTCATTTAAGTAAACATGCAAGATTTTAATGTTTGTAAAAAATAAAGCATAACTTTTTTTCATATAAGTAACCATACATTAAATTAAACTTTGTAAAAATGGAAAATATAATTTTAAAAAATGGTCATATATCTTTTTTTTCAAAACTAAATTATTATCAAATGCGACACTATAATTATCATAATTATTTGTGATTATATAAAATAGCATATTAAAAAATTCATCAATGTGTAAAAATCCTAAATTTACATAAAATAACATATTGAAATTTAATATTTATAATAACTACTTTTTATTAATTTATAAATAAATAAAACTAGTTAATACTAATTAAAGTAAATTACTAAATAAAAGATTTATAAATTTATAAATAAAACTAGTTAATAACTATTCCCTGGTCATAAAACTAAGTATGTGTTTCTGTAGTTCTCAAGAAAGAAAAGGTGTTATTTATGCTTGTGTAGTTTTTATAATTGAAAAAGAAACAATATTTTGTTTAAATTTAACTACAATTGCCACTAGAAATAGTTGTTTCGTGACGAGAAACTATTTCGGCCATCTAAACAGAAAACAAAAGTCTCTCATCATATTTTTGAAAACTATGTTATTCACTGATCTTAACAAGGTCATGGAAAATACATTGCTCTTTACAATACTTATTGGAAAAGTTAAATTGCAATTAAAAAATTTACATCTTTACAGATACTTATGGGAAAACTTGGATTGCAATTAAAATGAAAATTTTAACATCTTTACATATATGTTTATAGCATTACAATTAAGAAATTTAGAAATATTCCAATATTTAGAACTATTCCCTAAAGACTTGAGGCTACAAGAGTATCCTTCAACCAGGGACCACCTAGATTCTCGCTTCCAAACAAGTCATTCTTTTACACAGTTCTTCTTACAAGATTTTTTTCAAAGGACACCAATGAAGTATCATCATTCCCTTTCAATAATTTAATATCTAATAATAACTAGCACTTGCACTCAAAGGAGCAAGGGGTACGTCGATACTGGCAGAAGGTGAAAGTATATATAAGATAATTTTAGGCATTTAATACGACATGAGAGGCATGTAAGAAAAAGAAAAATTAGTTGCATTCATATTCTTAAATTCATATAACAAATGTAGAAGAGGAACACAAAAATTGAAGATAGCTACATCCATACAAGTATACTCTAATAAGAACCATTCAATACAAAATATTTAAAAAATCAAGAAAGGAATTATTTATTTTATTTTAAAACTTTACATATTCACAAGTGTTTGTTTAATAACCTACAAATCATAACAAAATAGAATACAAGTATATTTATTTATTTTTAAATTATTAATAGCATACAAACCAAAATAAATTAGCATACAATTATTATTATTTTTTTTTTTATCAATTAAAAATTATGATGAATAATAGTATTTGTATAGACATTGCATAAAGATCATTCTTTTTGGTTTAATATTCATTTTTTTCCTTCATAAATTAGATTATTAGACACGTGCATACCCAAAAATGTACATGTGAAGATAAAATACTAAAGTATAACGTTTTTAAAATCACATAAATAAACTACAATATTTGTAATTACAAAGTGAGTTATGATTAGGAGATGCAACTAAAAGAATGATAACAGTAGTTTCTCCACAAAGAACACATATTTATTATTCAATTTCATCACAAAGAAACATAATAGATGTCGACAATTTAATACACATAGAGCCTATAGAATTGCGGTGTTCTTGCACTTATTGACAACAATGGGCTTTGAGGTGCATTCACTAGAATAGCATATGCAATCAATGACATATTCAAGGATGACACGTTTTCCTATCTATCACGGACAACATGCCTCCTTGGTCTTCATGGTGCAATCAGAAACATGCACATTGTGTATCCTTTGGAGTTTGTAGGAAATCACATAGATAAACTACAATATTTGAAATTACATAGATAAACTACAATATTTGAAATTACAAAGTGAGTTATGAGTAGAGGATTCAAGTAAGAATATATGGTATCTTTTCACCATACCTATAACAAAATAACTTGTTACATTAGCAAACAATGATATTTAAATGCATAAATGTAACCTATGTAAAGATTGATGAAGTACACACACACATAGTCATATAAATTAGAGGAAAGTACTACATTTGTTACCTGTCCACTCTATATGGAGAGTTGTTTCCATCGAGACTCTTCCTTTTTTCTTGATAATGGTATATGGATTATCTTTCATTCTTGCACATTGATCAAAGGAGAATGGTGTCTCTATAGAGTGTTTTAACTCTTGATATAGTTGTAAAAGTCAGACCTTGTTGTTCTTTTGTACCAATATCAATTGTTGTTCTTTGAAGTGTCAATCCTTGGGATTTGTGTATGGTGAGTACCCATGACATAGATAGTGGGACCTATCTATAATTACCTAAGGTTATAGGTCTTATAGGTAAACTATTTGGATCACCTTGGTCCCAAGGTGGGCCATTATAATTATCGAATCAGACAACCACATATAGAGGTAGGTCAGGGGGCTTACAACTAGGTGTGTACACAATATCTACCACCTCCCCAAGTGATCCATTTACAAGGCCCATTTTAATCCAAAGGTTTTTCATTAACATTGTTTGTTGGCCTTTACATAACAATAGTTCTACTAAGTGTAACTAGAAGATTGAGTAATTTAAGCATTTTTCAATTGTGTAGCCTGACTAAATTGTTTGTAGAGTAAAGGTGCATTGATTGATCCAATGATCTTTGTTCAAAAACAAATATTATTTTATTTGTACATTGCATAAGTAATTCCCAATCTTGTTTAGTTGGATCTTCATTTTGCATATTGTACAACACATGACGAAAGTTGATTTGAGTTTGAGTGTCACCTTTTTGGCGAAATATGGTTGTCAATGTGATAACTTTTGTAAATTTATCCCAAAGGTATTTGGCATGTGAGTGTGATGCATATATTGGTTTATCCATGACAGGGGGTAGTTTTGTTAAGTCACCAACAAGAATTATAGATGTACCACCAAAGCATTTTTTTGGTTGATGTAGGAAAGCCTCACACAATCTACTATCTATTTTCAAAAGCAATTGCGGCCCTATGAAGCTAAATTCATCTAGTTTCGAAACACCATTGGACAAGCCATCTCCACATGAAATTCCTCATAATCCTCATAAAGGTATGATGCCAAGCTTTTAGACTTTCAGATTTCCTTGAACTATTGGATACCGATCCACACATGTGTGGCTCATAACCCTTGGATTGTGTCTGGGGAAGGTTGTTGTGTGCATGTAACTAACTTGACGACATGATTGTGGGAACCATTTTCTAGAGGTTTGAGACTTAGCAAATCATGGTTCTTTAAGTAAAAAAGTATTTTCTTTAGACATTTTAAGAGTGAGGGTGACTAATAATCTTCAAAGGGTTACAAACTCAAGATTTTAGTCATGGTTATACTGTCTTTTAAGATATTCCTGTTAGAATGGTCATTGCACCAAAAGACCAATCTATTATTTCCCAATACAACCACTCAAACTATGGTACACAGGAGGTGGTTAAGCCCTTGATATGAATCTTGAGGGCAGTGCTAAACAAATTTTCAATAATCTCCCCCTCAACATTACCCGAGGGTCTGAGGATTTGAACATGTGACCAATCTCTGATACCACTTGTTAGAATGGGGTTTCCATTGCAAAAAAAGACCAATATATTATGACAATGGCACACATTGATTAGAAAAATAGTGGTTAACTTTCATCTGTAGTTGACCTAGATTTTGGGAGGTGATTATAATCGTTAGTTGAACCAGATTGTGGAGACGGGGGATATAATCATGCTCCTCATTGTTTTTTAAAGGTGTACAAAGGTAACTGACATGGGTATACCTGATTTAAATAACTATGTACTATAATTATAGTGGTACAGTAACTTCCAATCTTCATTATAAGTTTTCAACCTATTACTAGTAATTCTCTATTTTGGCATATGGATCAATCTAACTATTAAAGGGTATTCTTCATAGCTATCTTTTTTTTTTTGGCAGATGTTTTAGTGTTTTCTTGCATTTTTCAGTTACAAAAATGGTAATTAGGTAATTATTATTTTATTGAAAAAAATATACAAGAATACAATTAGATACTTTAGTATTTTTATTATTATGTTTATTGGGATGGTTTAAATATAATATAATTATAATGAAGACTAAAAAATGAAGTATTATTATTATTATTAACAAATTTATTAATAATGTTTTAATAAATATTGTTATTTTGATATTAATGATAATATAAAAGAAATCTAGATTCATATATCCCCACAATCAAACTATTAGAAAATTTAAGTAATTTGTTTGGTTGTTGTCCTTTTGTGGTTGGATTTTGTTTTGTGGTTGGTCTTGTTTTGTGGTTGGCCCTATTTTTTGTTGGTTATGTTATTCTATGTGGACACTAATGGTATAAATATTCATGGTGCAAGGGGTCCTTTCTCTAATCAGCAGTTGTTTGGGGAGTGGACCATTAGTGTAGGAGTAGCAGAGAGTTAGAGAACTCTAGTTATTGTCAAGAAAAAAGGATCAAGGCAACAGACTTGGTTTCACAGCTAGCACTTATTAATCCAGTTTCATTTTTCTACTAATTTAGGGATGGATTTGTCACATATATGACCTATGATTGAGGGACGCACAGAGTAGAGTAAAGAAAGCATTGCTAGGAAAACAAAAAGAACTTTTGAAATTGAAACTAAAATTCAATTTCATTCCAAGGAATGTAATTGGCAGTTGGAGACAACCACCTATAAGCATGTTCATACAATTACTATGGAGACAGAAACCCTCAGGGAGCATATTCTTGTACAGAGAGTGAGCAATATGGTACAGATCCTTATCAGAATCATCAAGGCATTCAGATTTGCACACTAGATACATCCAGTGAGTTGTTTGTCTACTAAATTTCAACTCTAATGAATGTGAATGTTTGAATCAAACTGGAAAAAGAAAAAGAGATAAAAAAAAATTGGTAGAATATTTCCAAGTTTTTTTTCTTTTGGTATGGAACTAGATAGTATCTACTATCTTCACTAATTACCATACATGTTATCAATTGAGAAACTTCTTTATTGTTTAACCTCTTTCTCAAAATGTCATTCTTGTTATAGAGTAAGAATTTCATTTAGAAAAAAAATAGATTAAAACCAAAAGAATGTGTGTTATTAACTAAGAAGCCTACACATGCAATGGTTTTTATTGCTCAAGCTCTTTCTGAAAATGTTGTTCAACTCCATGTTATAAACTGACAAACTTATTCATTGTTTAAGCTCTTTCTAAAATTGATATTAATGTTATGAACTTAGAAATTAATACAGAAAATAAACCAAAAACATTCAATAATCCCATCGCATAATTACCTACTTGTAAATCTAGGAACTAGCATATACACTAAAAAAAAGAGGGGAGATTACAGACAATAGCAATGAATAAACTTGGAAGTCCACTTACAAAATCTACCTTTGAGACATGTTAGTTCACATTAAATTCTTCCTCCAAATCAAAGTTTTCTTTCTTTTCCTGTTGAGGAAAACTAGGTTCCAAGAAAGCAATGCACATAAACCAAATCATTGGTAAAGAATGAAGTAGGTTTTACTTACAAAGGCAGATACACATGACAAAACCAAGTTACAAACCTCCTTCTACTTCTTTGGAAATTCATTGGAATGAGTTTTGTAGGGAGGATTGTTGAACAAGTATGGAAAGAATGACACACGGATGCATCCTGTCACAAAAATGATAGGTCTCAAAACCTACAAAAATTGGTTTTGTTTCCTAACCAATAATAAATCTGAAAGCCCTTTTTTGTAATTCAATTGTAACTACTCCATGTAATAAATCCTTGAAAGCCCTTGTTTGTAATTCAATTGTAGAGAACTTTGTGGAGTAGTCTGATGATTGCAGATAAACAAATACTGGTTGTGCTACATCATTTGGTACCATCCCTGCCCATCTACCATTTCTAAGGGTTTATTGGGAGTGTTCTTCTAAAGTTAGTAAATCTCTTGTAATCAACAAAAAAATGATGGTTTTCAAGTCACTCGTGGATTGGAAAAAATTACATGGCATTTGATTTGGTATTAGCATCTATGAATGCCATTGGTATTGAAAAGGTTTCAATTCTACTAGATATGTTCTTGATGGTACTAGAATTTTGTTAGCCAGACCAACAAATATTGGTACTAGCTCTTATTCAAAATGTTTACATTGTTCACAGATATTTCCACCACCATTTCTTGGAGGTTATTTATAAAAGGGTTAAACAGTCGGTGAAGTGCTTACAAATCATCAAAAGATATGGTAAGATATTTAAAGATTTATAGATATTAGATCTCCAAATTAATATGGTCGGTAAACAAGATTTAGAAGGAGATATGCATTTATTGATCACCAGCCAGACTAGCAATTGCACTAGTTTAGACAACCTACTAATGGTAAATGATACTAGTATCTCTGAATAGACAGATTTTCCTTGAAATTTCTACTTATAATAGCCTATCGGCTAGTAAGAAATTATTTAGTAGCAGATAGGAAAACACTTTCCTTTTCCATGTTTATATATAAATCAAGATGAAAAGTTTGTCAATCACATATATTCTGTGTAAATTCCAAGTAATTCCCACAAGAAATGTATTGGTATATTATTAATGCTAATGCTTATTATATAACTAGCATTTGCATCTAAGAAGGTGCAAGGGATAAGTAGGAAATTACAGTAGAATTTTAAATGTGAAAAAATTAAAAAAAAAAAATTTTATTTAAAAATATTGATCACTATTATAATCAACTATTTAAATCTCAATTCTTTACTTCTCCCCTAAACCCAACTCTAAGGAGAGTATGGATTTACTTGTCATAGATGCTTGAAACTAATACGTTCTCCAGATTTACTCCAACTTTTTGTACACAACACTAGATCTATCAACTCCTAGAACTATAGAAAGAATATAAGAAGCTTGTCTATATAAGCATTATGATTGCTTTGCATTACAAAATAGATACATTCATATAATACTTATAGATACAAATCTAATTATTATTACATAAGTATTTCCTATATGTAATAGGTCATACATATATTTATATATATGTAATAAATAATATAAATATCATGTATATATGACCATGCATAATGCTACCTATAGTTATAAATATATATAACTACCAATATTAAATTTACAAATATATCGTTAGATATGTATCATATTCCTTAATTCTTCTATATCATTTATTTTTATTATTTGTTAATTAATTCCCCTTAAATTATAGTTATTTATGAATTATATAAAACTATATATATTTGTATCGCTTATCAAATATAGTTACCAATATATTTTTAAGTTAGGAGGCAATTGGTGAATAGGCAACAAGTTAGAGGGCAGTGTTGTGGTGGGTTGTAGCGGCATGGGGGTAGCCGCTTTGTGGTACCTTTTTTGAATAGGATGCACTTTATTAAAGAATTTTATTTTTATTTATTTATTTATTATCCTTGTAAAGCATATCCAAGGATGTACGACCTTGAGGAATTTTTATTTATTTTTCCCTCAAAAGTAAAAAATGACCAAATTAGCAATTGAAAGTTAGAGATGGAGGCGAGTGGTGCTAGGGTCTCAATGGGAAGTGATGGTGGCCAAGATGCATTGGTGACCTCTAGTGTAACAAATTGGGGTTTTTTTGCCTTGCTATCTTTGATCTCCCAAGATCTATTGGTGGTCTCTAGTGCTAAAAATTGGGGCTTGTTGGCCCTGATGTCTCTTCTTTCCCAAGAGCACTTTGTGTGGGGTTTATCCCTACCCAAAAATTTATCGTGTGGGGGTTGTGGTGGTCTATGGAGGTCTTTAGGGACCTTACTTGTTTGGAGTAGTGTTGTAGGATGGAGGGGTTTTCTACCTTCAATAGTTGGGTTAGATCTCTCCTCCCCTGTAAAACACTTATTCTTTGGTGGAGGTGTTCTCTAGTCTTCTCCTTTACTTTATTGCATCCTACTAAGGTGGAGAACCCTATTGAGGTGGGGGAAAAGCTTATGGAGGTAGTTGTTTGTTGAGGGAAAGTGGTGGTGAATGGGTTCAGTGGGTACTCTCCTTCTGTTGTCGGCAAGAATCCCTTTTATTTTGCAAGGGATTGGGATGGATAGAGCATGTTTGAACAATATACTTCACATGGTGAACAAGTCACAACTCTGCAAATAAACTCTTTGGTGCATAGATGAGTGTTACTTCTTTTGAGGGTGGTCTGGGTCTTCCATTTTACTTCTACATTTATAGCTCCTATGGAGGTAGAGCAATCTCCTATTGAGGTGGAGATCATATTTGGGAAATGGAAGAAGAGGAGACTCTTATCAAGATGTTGTGTAGTTGAGCTACTTTTAGTAGCCTAGTCAGCAAAAGAAGAGGGGGCAACTCTTAACTCTAGGGTTTGGTCTTCCTCCTCCCTGAACCTCTCATTTCTATTATGGTGACATGGGAGTTTTGGGGAGGATGGAAGACTTTTGACTACATTTTCCAAAGCTGGAGGTTGAGCTTTGCTTGGACCTATGGTTGGAAGATACTTGTTATGTTTGCCAAGGCTAGAGGTATAGGGTTAATGCACCGAGTTGTGGTGCCAAAAACATGACACAAAAAACAAATTTTTTAACTTCTAAAAGTGTGCATGCACTATAACACACACACACTTGGGCTTAGGCTTGGCTTGTGAAGCCCAAGCCAAAGCGTGTGTGCACTTTTTAAAATTACAAGTTTTTATATATGGGCTACAAACCTGCAGTCCATTCCATTCCATTTCTTTTCTTTTTGTTGATGCCTTCTTTCTCCTCAGCAACGCACATATGGTTTGTAAAACTTAAAGAATTTGCTCACTCACCTCCTCAAAATGCCTCCTCATCACCAAAGATCAAGATTGGATCACGTAGTATCTTTTCTACTATTTTTTTTGCATTGTTTTATATGTTTTTGCATTGTTTTGTAGTTTTTTTCAGTTTTCTTTAAATGTATTTATTATTTAGATTGTAATTGGTTTCTTATCATGAAATGTGAATAATCAACTGCCAAATCCCTAGTCTAATCAACAAAATCAAAATGAAAACCCTCCACAAGATCCAAAGCAAAACCTTCCATAAGATGAAAATCAAAACCCTTCACAAGAAGAGCAATAAATTATGCAACCTCCACCGATTGAAAGACCTCCTCCTAGCACCCAAGACAACATAATGAATGAAATAGAAAGAAAGAAAATTGAATTAGAAGTAATAATTGGTAGTTTGAAAGTTTTTGGAAAAATGAATCCTATGAGAACACAATAGGCTTCCTCCCTTGAGTCCATTATGAGCCATGTAGCTTCTTTTAGTGGCTAGTTATATATTTAGTGTGTTAAGAGAGAAGAACAAAGAAGATATTATGCAAACAAATTATCCTATAAAGATATAAGGAAAAAGGACATAGCAAAAGGTAGCATTTGTGCATTGTTTAAAAATCCTAGAGAACAAGACACTATTAAAAATACAACTAAAATATTCCCCATCCATTGGTGCATACATGATGATATTAGAAATAACTTTTGGAATATATGGTGGATGGTCTTTGATGCTCCTCTCTGCAATAATCATGAGGTACTCTGCAATTCCCATGTCATATCCATCCATCTTCTCATGAAAACCAAAATATACCTCATCATCTTTATCAAAGTCATATGTTACCTCTTCATCAAAAAAAAATTGTCTTCTCCTCTAAACAATCCTGCTAAATGGTAAGATAACTCTCCTTTTGATTTGTAGATACCAACTCAAATAAGATTCCATCATCTCTTCAAACCCTTGAGTGAATTCAGCCCATAACTAATCCAACTTGGCCACTAGGTTCCTTTAAATGTGCAATTGCCTCACATTAGCAATCTAATTGGAAGATTCTAGCTGCCTCACACTTGGTGATCTGCTTTTCATATTCATAACCTGTCTCAATTTGGCAATCTTCTCACTAAAGGAAAACATCATCTCTCACATCAAGGTTTCATAACCAATATGATCCATCTATTAGTCCTCTAAAATTGCAAGACAAAATCACAATCTTCCACCTCACAATAAATATTTCTAGGGATCCACATGCAATCAATCCACCATACAACCAACACATGATCAAAAAGATTCTCTAGCATTTCTCAATATAGTTCAAGACTAGGCGTACCCCACTTGGAGGTGACATAGACCCAAAAAAAATCATAGAAGAGTATAGACAATAACACAAATTCATATCACCTACAAAAATTATTCTCATAATATTACATCTATAGTATTGACTGCAAGGCCTTCTGGGTTAGGACCAATACAAAGAAGAATACAACTCAATCCTCATATGTGAAGATTCACCTCCTAGCCATCTTCCCTCAAGATGCTCCTAGCTACTCCACGCTTAACTAAATAATGACAAGATCCTCCTAGCTACTCCATGCTTAACTAAATAATGACTCTAGATATCACAAGACCCTCTACTTATACCAAACCAAGCCACATGTTATCCTAGAAAGTCACATTAAATGAAATCTCGCATTAAATAAACACTCAAACCACAAGTCATCCTAGCAAATTAAATAAGATTTAGGATAGGCCCCAAGTTACAATCATAACTAACTTGTTAGATAAAATAACATTATGTGGTCTTAGACATAAGATCATACACCATCCAATGATCCACATCTAAGATAACATTAGCCAACTCCCATAGATCAAAGCTTACAGAAATAATCTCCAAATTCCACCTAGGAAATAATGAACACATTACCAGTATCCACCAAAAGAGCTCTAACTTTAATATGATCAATCCAATCATTATGTACACATAGGACATGGTTCAACAATATTTCTTAGACATAACTCTAACCATGCAAAACATAGGGTCCATAAAATCCAAGTTTGATTATCTTGCATCATGATAAGTATATGATCTTTCCATTTCTTATTGGATATGAAACAAAATTTGAAAACCTATTTTACAATAACAATTCCTCCGTCTAGAATATGTTTAAATTTTGTATTTTCAAATCCCTATCTTCCTTGAGATGTGAAATGATTCTAGGAATAATTTCCTTATACTCAACTTTCCACTCGTCAAGTACTTTAATGTTGGACTTACAAGTCTCATTGGCATGAAGATTATAGTAAGGTAATTGGTAATACTTAGCATAACAATGTGTTGTCATTAATTGGGAACCACTCAAAGATAATCAAAGTGTTGCAAGGAGAAGATGCAACCATTGATAGAAAGTTTTAGTGATTAACATGTATTTAGTGGTTCAATTGAAGTAATGATTGAGAAATAGGAATGCAAACAAGAGGATATAGGATCAAGGCCAAAGGGTCACCAAAGATGTGAAAGGATATAAGGACAATGAAAATGAGTTATGTGGCATACATACAATTTGAAGGATTGGAAGGACATAAGGGAAAAGGCTACATATAGGCTCACAGAGGGATTGGAAAGCCTACTAGCTTAGACCCTACTAGTAGGTATCACAAATATTTTTTGAACAACTTGAGTATGAATTTTAAATTTGAGTTTAATCAGGATTTTTTTTGGTTAAAAATACCTAGAAATCAAAAAGTGTATAAGGACACATATTTTATTTTATTGAGTTTTTTGTTGTTGTGGTTGTTAAAAGATTATTGTCCATATTGAGTGTGTAGGATAGTGAATAAGATCATAGTTGTAGAGAAGAGAATTGAACAACATATGGGCTATTAAGAAAAACAAGGCAGAAGTGACCTAGGAAGTTCATGAGACAAGCAAGAGAAAGGAAGAAGATAAGTACATCTTCAAGGAAACATAACAGAGATCTACAAGGAAAACCAATGATATTCTTAGACCACTCACTTAGATTTCTTCTCACCATTGCATCCATTTGTAAGCCTTTGACAAGGAAAGCTTTTCTAGTACTATTTGTAGATCCTCTTATAAGGTGTCTCCTAGAAAAAGATTTGTAAATCCTCTAACTAGGTAGTTTTGACAAGATCTTTTAATCATCATAGGTTATGAACATTCCTATTAGGATGTGTTGTCAGAAGGAATAGTTATAGCCTTTAACAGGGCCACCCTTTACATGCATTCTAAGGGCTAGTGGATATATTGCTCCCATTATGATTTTCATCCTCTCATCGATGGTTTCCATGTACAAAATCTCTAAGTTATTGATTTATGTTTTTGTGTGTGAGTTTATTTGCTTTTATAGTGTTGCATTCATTGCTTTATTTCTATTTATATCATTTAGTTTATTCAACTAGGAACAAGATTAACCAATGAGAAAGTTCCTACTAATTCTCCCCTCATCTCAGTATTGGTTGGAGCCAAAAATTAGTATAAGAGCTTAAAACTTGACTATAGCAAGCCTAACAACTTGAAGATCTAATTGAATTCTTCAGACTATAGAAATATCCCTTGATACTATTGAGGGTTTGAAGGACAAGGTGAGAAATCCCTTAACCAAAAGGAAGAAGATAATGAAGAAGTTGAGTGAAATCCAAGAGCTTGTTGAACAACTAGAAGATCAAAAGTGGATTTGAAGAGTCTGATCAAGTCATGATAACTAATCTAATGGCTAATAAAGAGAAGCTAAAGAAAACCATTACAGAAATGAGGAAAGAGATGAAAGAGATGGAAAAAGGAGTAAGAAAATAAAAAGAGGAATGAGATAGTTCCATCTTAGCCAAAGTGGAAGCTAAGAAAGAAGCAAGGAGAAAGGGTGCACATATAGTATATATAAGAGAGGAGAATAGTCATCCTTATATGAAGTAGTTCACATAGTTCTTGAGAAAGTACTCAAACTGATTGAACTCATGATGATCAAATTAAGGAGGGGATGATGAAATGCAATCCATGTTGAATAGTCTACCCCTTGTTTTGTCAAAGGCTAGTCAAAGAGCTATGGGAGACATTTTGTAGTGCAAAGTTGAGCTGAAATGAAAACCTAAAATGAATGCAACCCTAGGACTTAGTCACTGAATCAGTATGGTTTAATTTTCATCATTATGCAAAAAAAAAATGATATAGTACAATCACCACTGGTTCAACCATGGCAATATGAATACTTTATCATTCCAAGCCAATATGTATGTGAAAAGAAAATTATTTACAATAATTACCAATATGTACAATAATTACAAAATTTTTGCAGTAAAACACCACAGTAAAAAAACAAAGAAAATTTTCATATTTTTCATCCTGGCTTCTCTAGTCTTAGACATCATTGAGTTGCTATAAAAATCATGACAGAAAAAAAAAAAAATTGCATAATCTTCTTGTGCATATTTTTTTGAAGAACAATTATAAAAAATAGTATGAAATTTGTCGCCATGCAGAAAATAAAGCCAGTGATAGAACTGTGTACATTTGTCAACAAGTGTAAATAACAAACCCATTGTAGAAAATAGTTGAAGGTTTGTCTATTGTGATAATATTTTTGGATGCTCATATGATTTGACCAAGTAAAGATTGGATAAATCATTGTTGTAAATAATCTTACAATTTGCATTGCATGTGATGTGTTTGTTGAAGTGTGTTAGTTTTGGCTTGTTTGGAGGACAAGCATGAGTGCACATGGGAAGCATCTTTTGGAAGAAACAAGAGTGCAATGCAACTATCAAAAGGAATTATGTTTGATATGCTGGCAAGACGAGGTTGGTTTTTTTGCGATTGTTATGTGTCGTGAGATGTCCAAAAATGAATTAGAGTGGCATTATTGTGTGTCATTTTAAAAAAGATGGTGGACAACTCTTCTGCTCCTAAGAAGTTGGTAGTGTGTAGCAGAAGGTATTGAGAGTTTGTTTCCATAAATAGGTGAACAAGTCTTAATGAGTCAATTCATAGTGTGTCGAAAGCATCAAAACACTCCAAAAATCCATAAGAAGATAGTTATATCTGTTTGTGTACAAAAATAGCCATGGTAGGATCACAAGAAAAATTGCAACAAGAGTATAAGATGGAAGAAGCAAAGTTTGGAGGATGGGTGAATGATGATAGTGATAGTGTGGCAGATAGAACGTAGTGGAGAAGACACAAAAGAGAAAAGTGTAGCTGATCAAAAGCAAGTAGAGCATCCTCTCATCAAAATGTGCATTAGTGTGAATGGGAAGTCATAGAGGCAAGTCAAGGTGAACTGCCCCAAGATCCAACAAAATAAAATGAGGAAGATCCTACCCTACTGTAGATGTTAGTTGAAAGTGCGATGCAGATTGCAGGGCAAAATGAGAGTGGAGAAGATTGAATCTCCATGTGATGGGATGCAACTAGAAGATAGCAACATGTGCATCTGCTTTACTGATAGCCAGATAGAAGATCAAGTGCCTATAGAAAAGGCTACCCTAGTCATTGAGAAAGGAATTGGGGTGAAGCCACTAGCATCACCATTTTGGCATGGAAAGAACATCTTGGGGGGAATGATCAATTTATCTATAGAGAAGGTGAGTAGTTCTGTTATGTCTTCATTTCATCCTTTAGAGAAGCACAACCTGGTATTATCTTGCAACTAGTTCATGATGCAGTCATGGCGATGGAAGTAAAGCTAAAGAAAGAATTGGTGGTAGAGATAGAGAAGGTTGATAACACAGGGAAAGATGCAAAGTTCTTTCAAGGTTTGATTGAGAGAGCCCAAGAAGATGGAGCATGCGAGAAAGCAAAACAGGAAGAAGCAATGTTGGCAATAGAACAAGCACAAGCAAAGAGTATGGTGGCATCTCTAGTAGTAGAGTGGGCATCATTGGAAAAAATTCACAATGAGATGGTGTTGTTATGAGCTCCAGTGGAAGCATTTAGAGAAATTGTGGCAAAGACTAATGCCATATCATATTGATCACAAGATCAATTAAATGCTACCAACACAAGGATCACCCACTTTATGAATCAGATGCATGAAGTAAAGCATGAGAGGGAGTCCTAGAAAATGAATGTCAATACATATAAGGTAGAATGGGACATCGCTTAACAAGCAACAATGCAACCTAGGGTAGCGAGACTATGGTCAAATATGAATGAAGTCTGAAAGTGGTTAGAGAAGCTTACATGAGAGGCAGCATATTGCATGGGATTGTATCATTAGGTAGTCACTCCAGAGCATAAGAGAGGAATATCATTCTCAAATAGAATGTTTATGACACAAATGAACACTATGTTGAGATGTGGCCATATCCTGATCTCTATGGATACAATTTGGGAAGGTGCAAGACTGACACTAGGAGCTTCATCATTTGGAACTCTAGAAATAGGAGCGGGAATGCCACTTGTTGGGAATCCAAATATCTAGCCTCCATGAGGAGGAGCTCAATGAGCATTTTTTTTATGTTTTGGCTTTGTGTGTTTGTAACCAATGCTTCAAATTCTCATTAATAAAGTGCATATTGTTTTTGTTTCTAAGCATTGTCTCAAACGTGTATCACCTAATGAGATGATCTTAATTCAATATAAATGTTTAGAATTTTTGGAATTTTGTGAATATTTTTGGGGTTTTTTAAAAATTTAATTTTTAAAATTTTTTTGTTGATATATAGATGTTTTTGGTAGTTTTCAAAAGTAAAGCTTAGCATAGCTCAAACGAATTTAGTTTTTAGTTTTTATGTTTGGTATAAGTGGATTGATGTCATGTTTGAAAGTCATAGTGTGAGTGTGAGAAATCTCTATAGTAAAGATGCAGTTAGAACAAATGGTGATTGAAGTGAGAGAGAGTTTCTAAGAAAACTAAAGGAATCTCATTGTAGTACAGTGACAGTAGACAGACTCAGTTAGAACAACTGGTGACTAATGTAAGAGAGACATTCAGAAAGCATAGGATATTTCTCCCTAGAACAGTTAGGTTGCCCCCTAAACTTATGACTGATTTCAATCCATGTAGGTATGAGAAATATTTTGAAGTTAGCTGAGAGCTTATGCAAAAGTGAAGATAACAAAGCTACATCATAAAACTTGCAAAGAGAAAATCACTGAAAGCAGAAAAGAAAAGAAAAAGATAGTTGTACATGAATGTTCAACATATTTTTGGATTTTTTGGATTTTTATATTATTTTTTTGGTATTATCAAGATGTCTATTGCTAAGTTTTCACTAGGATAATGATTTTGTCAGGACTTTTTGCAATTTTTAGCATTTTTTTTAGAGATATCTAGCTCTCAAGCACGATCACATTGGTTTGTCCCCAGTGTCTAGCAAGGTGTAGGAAAAGATGTAGTAGCAAGTTGGTGGATAAGTAGAGATGGATAGGCAAGGAATATGAAGCAAGTGAAAGTGATCCCTAAGGATTGACTCCTCAAGAGTACCCAAGCTAGGTAAAAGGATATAGCAATATGGTGTAATGGAAGGTAGCATGTAGGATATTGACATGATGTCATGAAATGTAAGTTATCCAAAAGAATGGGCATGTCAAGAGGTTTCTAAGAACTAATTTTTATTTTTATTTTCTTTTGATCAAGACCAAAGGGTCAAGTGAGTAGGATAGAAAAGTTTGGTATGGAGGCTATGAGATGTGGGATACACAAGATCATGATAGGAAAATTGATAAATAAGCTAGCCAATGCTCATAGGCAGATCAACTATGTCAAGATCAAAGGTGAAAGAGCAAATAGATGGGTGATGGAAGAATTACACATGATACTTGTTTGCCAATTTTTCATCATGGTATTTGTCCAAAGTGCCACATGAAGTGGTTTTCACCATAGGACATATTTATTTTTATTTTTATTTTTTTTGCTACCAAGGTGCCACGAGAAGTCATTTTCACCAAGGCACTCTTTTTTTTTGAAATTTTAGAAAGAGCTCAATCTTTGATTTCAAGTTAAACAATGCTCTTATAAGAAAGATAAGCCATGATAAGTCAATGCTATAGCAAGGCATGCTCAAAGATGCTAATGAGGTAATGGAAGGGAGATGTTAGGAAAATGAAAGGTTGATGGAGAATAAGGTTTTTGGTTTTGGATAGATAGAAGGAGAATGGATAAAAGGGAAGTGTAGGCTTCAAAAGATTGTAAAAGGGTAGGTGTGAAAGTGGGAAAGATCAACAAAGGCACACACCTCGAAGGGTAGTGGAATATTTGAGTAGATATGGATGAGATAGCTTGAGGTTTTGATGTAGGAGATGGTAGAATAGTTTTAGAAAAAGATGGAGTGGAAGGTATTGAAACCTTTTTAGGAAGATGTTTGGAAGAAGATGGAGTGGAAGCCTTTGGAAGCTTGAATGTCAACTTTGATTTTTTTTCAATATTCAAGTCCTTCAAAATAGACTTGGGAATCCATATAGCTTTTGATTTCTCATTAGATGCTTTAGATCATATTTCTTCCATAATGGATTTAGGAACCCATATTTTCTTTGATTTTGTAACAATAGACCTTTGTGGTCTCTTTTGTGCATTTTCTTTCTTAGGATTCACGTGTTGTTTAGAGGAGACATAGTGATTATTTTAAAATGGATTCTTGTGTTTTCTCTTAAGTTGATCATCCAAATTGCTTCCAAAAGGCTAGGAACTTGTGGATGATGAAGGTTGATATGGTTTGTTTAGATGGAAGACTTTATATGAAGGACTCAAGGATATATATCTTTGTTGACCTTGAGGTAGGGTAGGAAAAGTAGATAATAAGTTAAGAGTAGAATTAGGAGATGGAGGAATATAAGGTCCCAAAATAGATGGAAGGTTTGAAGGCTTTAGCTTAGATGGATAAGGACCAAGGATATATTTAGAAGATACAAATGGATAGTGGATAGGATATCAACATCCTTAGAGTGAGCAACATGACCTAGGCCATTACTAGACTCAGATGTAAGTTTAATAGGAGGAACACCTTTTATAGGAGCACATATAGCTTGAGTGTAGATTTGAAGTATATGTAGAGAAGTAGAATAAGAGGGTGAGATAATACTTTTATCTTCACAAGGAAGTTTAGGTAGCATAGGAAAAGTATCCTTCTCTTGATCTTCACTAATCTTGTTAGGGATGGTGGAAGGAATATCATGATCTTTCCTAGTAGAGAGGCATGATATGGGAGATGGAGGACTATGTGGCTCTTGAGATGGAGGGATGGCATCTTGAGGGAGATGAGAGGGTTCTTGACCTTGATCTTTAAGTTTTTTAGAATCCTCTTGACATGGATTCACTTCTAAGGACAAGGTAGAATGTGGAGTTTGCATGGTAGGATCTTGAAGAGATAGTGAAGGACTAGCTGGAGTGGGAGTAATAGGAGTAGTCAAGCATGAAGGTTTTGGATATTTAGTTTGAGTAGTATGGGAGAGGTTTGCAGCTAGGTCAAGATTAACTTGGCTTTCTTTTAGAGGTAGCCCTTGAGGGTACACATAGTCAATAGAGAAAGTAGTGAGGTATTTATTCAGTGGAGGTACGTTGGAAAGCTTAGATGCTTTAGAAGGTGATGGAATGTCAATAGAAGTAGAAGTCACATTTGAACCATTACTAGACATGGTTTCATGATATTGATCAAGCTTGAGAGTAGTATCTTTAAAAGATAATTTCTTAAGTTTTGGAATTATGCCTTCATCAAATAAATCTTAGATTTTATTTTTCAACTCCATGCAATGTGAAGTTTTATGTAGATTATGTCTATGATAGGCACAATAGTTACTCATAAAGTAGACTCTAGCCAAACTGATTTTAGGTAAAACAATGAGTTTTTTTTCAAGAAGTTCTTCCAAAGTTGATTCATAATATTTTTCCCAAAGGGGTGAAATCACGCTTTGGTTTAGGTTCCCAAGGTTTTCCTTCAAAGATACTTCTAGATTTCTTGGGTGTTTGGGCATTGTTCTTAGATGGCTTGGATTCAACATCATAAGAAGTTGATGGTTTGCTATCATTGGAGGAAGGAGAATAATCTTGCCAAGAGAATTTGTTCGATGATGTTTCATCGTCTTCCTTTAGTCTTTGAAGTTGAGTGCTCATTGATTGGATTTGTTTCTTCATGTTTGCAATAAGTATGGCTTCTTCCTTAGTAGGAATGCTGGATTTAGTGCATTTGTTGTTAGTCATTTTGATGTACTATGTTTCAAGTAGTGATAGCCAAGTTTTAGAACATAAGCCCACTACAAATAGAGAAATAACATAATGTTTACAGCCATAGACAAGGACCACACAAGAACATAGCCTCAAAGTGAGATAAGATTGTTTATACTAAGGTACGAGTAGTCTAAGTAATGGCTAGAACAACCAAAGATTATGACTATAGTCACCAAGTACTACAAGCACTGACGGACAAGAACAAGAAAACTAAGAAATGAGACTAGGTTGAGTGTAGGTCACAAGTTGTTAGCTAAGAAAGATGTTGTTTGAAACTATTTGAAGATGGAAAAGTGGTAAAATGTTGTAGGTAACGGACTAGACTTAGAGTGCAGATAGCTCTAACAGAAAATTTAATAGTTTTGAGACAAGATCCTAAAGGGGGTCAAAGCACTATAACCCAAGGTGTAAACAAGCTTCTAACATCAGGGTAAATTTCCTAATTTGAACCGGATCATCATAGGAAGACTAGAAATAATAGGATAGAAAAGAAGCTTGATCATAAAGTCTCAACTCAAGAAGTTAGATTTTATTCATTTTAAATATCCAACTAGATGTGATTAATCTTGAAACATGTACTAAGCATGCAAGACAACAATCAGGGATTTCAAGAAAACATCTTCAAACAATAAGCAAAGGATAAAGCAACCTTGTACATAAACAAGAATAGTGTAGTAGTACCAATCAAATCCCTAGAACCACCACTGTGTATGTTCTCAAAATATTTTCCAATCATGCACATAGTCCTAGAAAATAAAATTTGGTAGCACTATGGTTCTTAGTAATGTTCCACTTTGCAGCTTTTGAAATCTAGAGTTGGCAAAATCCAATCTCGATGCACCAAGGTTTTGACATATTTTGAGAATTTAATCAATTAGAGATACTAAGGAGATCTAACAACCCAACAAAAGACTACACCTATGGAGATTTCCCCCACAACGACATTTATATAGTGGTTTCTATTACCACGTCAAAAATGGTTTTTACTGCTTGAGGTTCCATCCACATGGTTGACCCAATAAAGGGAATATCCATTATAGTTAACCCTCTCTAATCAAGAAAGACTCAAAAAGTTGTACCACATGGGGACTTGGTTTGAATTCAAGGGTTCCAAGTTTCTGATGTACCCAAAAGGGAATAGAGCATAATCCTCTAGCCTCTTCACCTTATCCAAACATAGCAAACAAGATTCTTTGACATGCTAATTTGAAACCACCTCACCAATTTTTTTGGAAAAGCCAATAACTAACACCACCAATCTCAAAAGAGAAAGTAGTAATGGATGTTGAGGACAAACCCAAGCAGAATAGTGAGATAATAACAAATACCTTTCCCTACCTATAGGGGGATCTATCACTGAGAAGATCTTCCCATGTAAGGAAAGTGAATGAAGCACATTCCCTCAAGAACTCCACAAATAGTGTTCATAGGGCCTAATTACTATGTGAAACACATATTCATGAAAGTAAATCTAGATCCAATTTTAGAGCACCAAATGAAGTGTGAGTCTATGAAAGCATGTAAAAGCACTCAAGCCAAACACATGAGAGGGTTCATTTCTTTTCCAAATCCAAATGTTATAGAGATCCAACAAAATACCTAGTAATCCTTGCATTGCATCTTTTCTCTGTTGTACCTTTTTTTTATGCTTGGACACTTGATCGCAACAAACAAAGCAACAGGCAAAACAAGCAAACACAAGATATGCAATATATATCCAACTTATGCAAAACTAGGGTTAGATTTGAAAATATGATTTTAAAGAGTGATAATAACCAAAATAAAACCAAAATAAAAGCTCACATCCTGCATTGATCCATGTGAAAATTAAATGCAAGCTATTCATCAAATGTCATTTTCTTAATATTGGTTTTTTTGACCTAGTCAACAATATTTGATTTATTTCTTATGATTTCAACTTCAAAAAAAGAATTAAAAATAAGGGACCCCTACTAAAAATCAGAGAGGTTTCTAAAAATGTAATAATTTTGATCATATCTATGCATTTGTCTTGTGGGGCCCACTTTGTCAAAATAGACTAGTTTTGGTAAATTGACTATTTGAGCATTATATAATATGTAAACTAAAAATACAAAGAACAAACCCCATCTATAATTTGTAGACCTATCCAAAAATGCTGAGTTGATTGAAAAATTCACTGATTTGCATCTAAAAACCTATTTTTATGAAAAACAAAGAAATTGTTACAAATCATGCAAATCAATTTGAATAAGTCTGAATTTTAGATTGAAGACTCTTTGGAATGTCGCCATGTTGCAAAAAAAAATCAAATCAATATCCCAAATGGTTTGGAAGATATGAGTAAATCTTTCAAAATGTAGAGTTGTAGCCTTCAAACCAATCTACATATGGGTTAGCCTTAAAACCAAAGTAAGAAACATGCAAAACCACTTGGTTAGATGCAATAGGTTGCTATAAAAAAACTAACATGAGAATACAACTAAAATACCAGCAAAAAAATGGAGCTAGAAACTTGGTTCGCCCCACGGTGGGTGCCAAATATGTGTGTGAGAAATGTGGATCATGTATCTGCAAAACCAACACACTTCAATAATACATTAGTTCATAGGGTTAGCACATATAAGCTATCAAAATTGAACATAAAACCTATGAAACCATCCTATTTCTCTTTAACTAAGGAATGAATATGTAAATGGAATTAATTGCTCTCACAATTAAGACCAAAATAGTGACAATAACACCCCTAGAATGAGAGATTCAAGCTAGCATGAATGAAAGATTCAAACTTAGAATTGAAATATTAAGCTAGCATGGAGTACAATCAAGCTAATAAATAAAGCAATTAATCTAGAATTGAAATATATAATCAGAATTGAAATGCCAAAATGCTTAATCTAACAGAGTTTCTTTGCTCTAAAAATTGCCTCCCTTAGCTCTTAGAATGTCTTGCATTTATAGATTTTTTCAAGGGCTTTGGGTAGAGTTTGATCCAACCATGGTGAGGTTGGGGGTTGATCATTTTATTCATGGTGGACTAGAATAAATAATGCAAAGTGGAGACTCCACTCAAAATAAACAATCTAATGTGGAGATCCCACTCACAATTTACAATCCGAAGTGGAGATCCCGCTTAGAATAAAAGAATATACAATCTAAAGAGGAGATACCACTCAAAATTAACAATATGAAGTGGAGATCCCACTCATAATTAACAATTTGAAGTGGAGATCCCACTCAGAATAAACAAACTAAAGTGGAGACCCCACTCAGAATTGTTTAAGAATATCCTTGGACCCCATAAAGAATAAAATATTCATTTGTGGATAGGGGGTCCCTTATCAATATTAAATTGATTTCCAGAATAATGACTCATTAATGCTTATTCTAAAATTAATACTCATGTGTCACAATTGAATGGGTTCAAATTGATTTGACTTGTTTGATTTATTTGAACCTATTCCATTCCAAGATGTAATTCTGCATTTAAGGATGTGAACAATTTTGGGTGATTACAACCATAGTAAAATTTCATAAAATTAAAGCATTTTTTCCCCTTGTAAAAGAAAAATATATAATGTAAGAGGAAATTTTGTTTTATCACTAAAAGGAAAAGAGCCCTATATATTATATTCAAAATATTTTACAAATTATCTTCATTCAATGTGCACACAGTAGAAGGAAAAGAATGAGGAAGAAAACCCCTAGTGTAGCATGTACATTTATGTTCTAATGCAAATACATTCACCTTTGTGACTTAACAAAGGTCTTTGGGAATGAATACCCTCTCCTACATTTAAATCAATTTAAAATTGTCTTTAAAATTTTTTAGAAAATATACAATCACCCCTTATTACAAGGGTCTAAGATAAACAATCCTTTTATAGTTACATAATTGAATATCTTACAATTGATGTTTTTCTTGCATGGATTTAAAGGAGGTTTATGGCCTCTGAATTGCATTCTTTAAAATGTCAGTGCTTCTTATTTGGAACCGTTAACATGTTTAGATTAGCTTCTTTACACTTCTGTTTTACATCAGCTCATAGTAACCCATCAACTTCATTTACACTTCAAGCTCAAAAAAAAGTTAGTCTCCAAAATTCTATAATCATGGGTTCTTTATCCTTAGCTTAAGAATTTCATTAAATAAATTAAGCTACCCTAATTATCATTGGATAAAATTTAATTATTTCCAATTTCCAAATTTATTTTGGTTTCCTTAGCTTCGTTTCTTAGGATAAGATTTGAAATGCCTTATTAATATATTTATTAGTGATTTCATATTATGATTGTAGAGTATTTAGCATCTTTGTCTTTTTTATTGTGTTGGATAGTCCTTTACCTTCTAAAATTTAAATTTAAATTCTAAAACTTGAAGCTACAACACTAAAACTAATATGAGATCTATCTATCTAGAGTATAAGAACTCTAAAGCCAGTAAATGCAATGTAAGAGGCAATTTCCTCTCTTGTAATGGAAAGAAATTATAATGTATGAGGAGGTAATTTTTCCCATTTAATTGAAAATATATATATTGTATGAGGAAAATTTTCCCCTCAAGTGGAAAAATTATATATTATATGAAGAAAATTTTCCCTTCTCATAAAAAATATATATAATGTGTTAGCTATTGTGTACTGCAAGAAAACAAATAAGGTTATATCATCGAAAAATTGTGTGTGATTACTAGATGAAATGATTACTAGAAATCAATCCTATGTTTATAAAATTAGAAATGTAGACTATTTTGATGTTGTACTAGTATGTACTTATAGTTTTACAAAGATATTTTGTTATTTATATTTTGCTTCAGTGTGAAGACTATAAGGCTATTGTTACTAGTCATTAGCATTGCATGTGAGGATGGCATTTTGTACCTTAAATGCATTTAAATATATTTTTTAGAAATGATTGAATTGATAATAAGAGTTTTTGGAATAATAAAGAATGTTCTCAATCATTGTTTTGTCATTGATGTCAAACTTGCTACTTGCAGGAATGACAATTGCTTTAGTAATCCAAATACTATCAATTAGTTGGTTGACAAGGTGGTGGCAATCAATAAGATGTAACTAGAACACCTAGAGAAAGGTTGAAGTTATGATGTTGTAATGAAGTACTAGGATCAGCTAAGCCATTGATGAAAAAGTGTATTTGATAACATACTATAAGATACAGAAAAAAGGGCACACTGAAACATATTAAAGAGGTTAGGTGTTAGCTAACTCTTTTACAAAGCTCAACTAAGAGAAGGTGCCGAGTATATCATATAAGCTGAGTGATCTTCAGGTGCCGAGTATATCATATAAGCCAAGTGATCTTCAGGTGCCGAGTAAAGAGTAGGTGTCGAGTAACACAGTTTTCTATAGGTGCCGAGTAACATAGTTTTCTGTAGGTGCCGAGTAACACAATTTTCTGTAAGTGTCGAGTAACACAGTTTTGTGTAGATGTTGAGTAACACTGAGATGCTGAGCATCAGTAAAACAAATAATGCCAAGTTGCTGCATTATTTCAAAGATCGAAGATTCGACAGAACTGAGCCGACAAGGTTATTACTTAGAAGTTTGTAAATTAAATAGAAGATAAGAATGATGAGCTGGTGGCACAGAACACGATGTAAAACATTTTTGAGGATACAGCTGGCAAAGTTTCTAGAAGAGAACAAGATATGGGGTAGATACATTGTATTTTACCTAATCCATATTGAAACCCTAAAAGTGAAGAGGGAGAATTGAGCGGCAAAGGCATATCAGATCTCTATATAAGGAGTCATTAGTTAATGAAAAAAATTAATGAGAGAGGGGTGGTCAAGCATGAAAGTGTAAAGTGCTGAAGAAGGTGGAAAAGAGGAAAGAGAGCATAGTTACTCTATTTCAGTAAGAAGACCCCTGATATGGATGCATTAGTACAGTGAGTTAGAAGACTCAAGGAGACGAAGCTTGAATAGATGACAAGCAATCAGAGCTGAAGAGATAAAAGCCAAGCATAAGGACTAAACTGAAAGTGTGATCTGAAATCTGCAAAGTATGTTGTAAGTTATATCAGATCAAAAGTTCATTTTTGTTACTTTCTAGCAATTGTAACAATTAATTTAAATCCTATGGACTTGGGTTGGTTTGATAGCCATGAGATAAATCCTTTAACAGGGTGACATTCCCAGTGAATATTCTAAAGTCCTTTAACCAAGCCCATTCCTAACAGTTTGGTGAAATCCTCTAACAAGGTCACATTTAACAGTGTGTTGTAAGCCTTTAACAGGGCAGGCCTTTAACAGGGCATCACTTCAGAAGAGTGAGAATCAAGTAGCATGTTACTGGTGGTTTTTCCCAAATTGGGTTTCCACGTAAATCATTGTGTCATGTGTTGATCTTGCATGTTTTACCTTTGCATGTTGATTTACTGTAACTTTCTAATATGATTGATTTAAGCTTGGATGGTTAAAAGGTTTATGAGTTCACTACATTTGGTGGAAAAAAAAAAGTTTTATTAGGGCATTTGGGACCTTGAATAACTGATTCACCCCCCCTCTCAGTTATTCTAAAAGATTCTAAAAATATTCACACTTAGCTTGTTTAATTTGTTTACTCATTTGTTGACTCATTAGATGCATCTCCTCCTTGAATTTTGCAAAAAAATGCATTTCAAATTAAATATAAGGAATTTTTTAGTTTTCAGTGTTTGGCTAATAAGTTGCCAATTTATCACCAATATTTTGTTGATACTTTTTTCCCCATGGCAATAATTTATCAATAACAATATTTTGAACTATGGTTGAAAGCTTATGTTTAAATTAATGTTAGGCATCAAGCTCCATAGATTCTATATGAAATGACTTTAGAAACCATGTTTTTTCATGCTAATAAGTAGCTTTCACAAAGGCAATAATAATCTCAATGTAAAAACAAAATTTCTAAATAAATGGATGTAACATCTCAATAGGGATCCTTACCAAATAAATTCTACAATATAAAGTCAAAATTATGATTTACTATGAGTATTAAAAAATCATAATGTTGAGAGAAACTTTAAAAAATGGGGATTTATTTGAGTAAAAAAATTGAAATTTTGATTTAAAACTCCATACCTACTTCCAAAGTGGTAGCAACTTGGACTCAATTTTCAAATTTTTAGGAACTAGCATTGCACATAGAAGCAAATAAGTAGTGATACTTTTTAATAACATAACAATATTGCAATAGTGCTCAAATAATTTGCATACACCCAAAATATTTTCCAAAAATTAATATGAGCAAATTGTGACCTTACTTTAGAGTTAAATCTACATCATATGAAAAGTGCAAGCCAGGTGTTTTCTCTGCAGCCCTTAGCAATTTGGAAAACACTTCCCTAGCTTTTTCTGCTAAACCATTAGTTCATAGTACATATAGTTGAGAACCTACATTGACATATCAAAATTTAAAAATTGCATAGAATTAATGTTTACCTCCTATGTTGTTGACTTTTGTAAAGCAGAATTGCAAGACTAGAATCACATATCTTGAATCCTAAAAATGGGGTGTCCCCTATATGATCCAACACATTCATGAGCAGTAATTGCCAAAACATATGCCCCTATACATTACATTATAAATATTTAAAAGCATGCAAGGAATGCAATCTATGCAATCATCTTGAATCACTTTGTTGGCCTTTAGTCTTTGATAAGAGGAAAAATAATTCATTCACTTTCTAAACATTTTAGAGCCCAAAAGTAAGTTTAAACATATGTATAGTTTGTAACAATAGCCTAGCAATCAACTAAAATTGCTAATGCAAAATTGTAGATGTGAATGACATCATACCATTGATTTGATAAACTTGTGACTTCTAGCCACATCAAAGTTGATAAACATAATTCAATGGTGACTAGAAGAAACATTCCAAGTCTAAAGAATGTTTGAATCTGGGTATGTTCTTCCTAGAATTTGATTCTTTAGCCAGGTAATCTTCTCTAGCAAGTATCAAAGTTGCATCTTCAATAAGATTCTGCCACTTTGAATTGAGAATGCATGTGCAGCTACATTCTATATGCATGGACAATAGGTGGAGCTAAAAAAATGCACCACCTTTACATTTATTTAATAGGTTTGTTAAGTTTTAAAAATTAGACTATCATGAATGTTAGAACTCTAGCTGCTATGGATAAGAGAATGTCCTCAACAAGCCAACACATAGAAAGTCTTGATTTGTTTGCATGTTGATGATATTACCCTTGACTATAAGAGTCAAAGTTACAATATTCATGATGGTCTATAACTTAGAATACCTAATTAAAGACCTCTAAAAAAAATGCAAACCTATTTTCAGCTCCACCTGATGTTGTATGCATATGAATTGAGATTGCATATTGAATTATTGTATCCTTCTACATTGCATGAAACCAAGAGATTCACATAGTTAGTTATCATGCAACATAGGTTAATGTTAAGCTTCACTTGGTTTTGAGAATAGTTTAATATTCTCTACTAATCAGGGCCAACCACGTGAAGGTAGAAGCTCATTTGGCCCCCCCAACCCCCTCCAACATCTATATTCCTCGTTAACATCTAAAACTCATTTATTCTATTAATAAAATGTAAAATTCATGAATTATCACATGATAACATTCATTAACACATAAGTTTCATTAGAACATTTGCATTAACATTAAAACATAAGAGTCATTAGAACATTCAATAGAACATAAATAAAACATTTAAACATAAAACATCAGTCATTATCAAGTAAGTTACATAAATGATAATCATTTCTTTTTTTTCTTTTTCTTTTTTTATTGTTCCCTATATTGTTGTAGGCGCATATCAATGTCATCATCGACATTTCTTCTCACCTGTGGACATGATATTGTTGTCCTTTGCAAAGGTGGGTCCTCTACAATAATAAATAAAAGTGTTAAATTTAAAAAAATTGAGACTTTAAAGAACATTGTAGCACTCTTTACCTTGTCCAACCACATCATCTTGCCTGACATCTTGAACCTCAACATGCTCATTAGTAACAACCTCTACATCCCCTGCAATTGCAATAAAGATGTTTTCTCAATCCCAACACATATTATAGTTAAATTTATATTACTACACCAAAGTAAATTTAAAATTTTTACTTGTATTAATAATTAAGAAATAAAAAATTGAATAGAAAATATATACCTTCAGTACTACAATGCACATTCAAATCAACAGCTCCATGTTGCTCGATTGGTGTATCAGGATTGGCATGCTACAATCCAATGTAAATAATTAGTGTATTTATTAACAATATATACATATAAATACAAGATAAATACTGAGAAATTTTAATCATTCATTTTAATACATATAAATATATTCACTTTAAAGTTTTAAAATATACAATCATCCTTTCCTTACTTAAAACGAATATAATAACTTATATTTTTGGAACTTACTATCAAATGCAGTAATTGCTAAAGTATTCAATTTGAAATAAAAATTAATTGACTTATTTACCTGATTGATATATCCAATAGAAGAATCTTGCATAGTCATTTCTCAAAGTCATTCAGCCATGGTTGTATAGCCTCGTCTATAGGCTAATTTCTTGTCCTCTTTAGAAGTTATTTTTTAAAACTCCAAGGCCTGCATTTTTTCTTGGTATCATGAATTTTTTTTGCAATCAATTTCATCAAAACCATATTGACTACAATTTATAAATATTTTCATATTATTTTTCATTTACTCATACTTACAATTCATGCAGCAAGTTTTGAATATCCACCCAAGTCGAGCTTGTGTTGCTTGTGCCTCTATTTTCTTGCTTTGGTTGCCTTTGATGAGTCAAGCAACCTATGTGAAGTTTGAAATATGTTATATCATATAAGTATTAAGAGTAATTAGTACATAATTTCATTCTTAATATTATGACATACCTTCTTTCCTCAAGTGGTACTATTTCTCCACCATGTCTTGCGCTTTTCTTAGTGGTGTCCTTTTTAAGATTTTCCCACTCAATAATAAGAACATAGGGGGGCCACTCATAACAAGGGTTGTGTTTTATTTGGGTCCTATAGTTGTACCTAATATACTTCAAATCTTGGCCCACTTTCTCAAGGAGCCTAAGTCTTTTAAAGACATTGGATCCAAAAAGTGTTGTCATTTCATCAATGAGTTTATCCTTTAACTCTTTAGTTTGTAAATTCAACCTTTTAAGAAAAGGAAAAAAACCATTAGATTCATAAATTAATTGAAGCTACCTTTTAGTTTACTTGAATAAATTAATCAAAGGAAACATGATCTAGCAATGAAATCAAAATATGATACCCTATGCATATGGTCGGCCCAAATATGCACAAACATTCATCATTAAGTTTTTAATAAAAATAGATTATTCCCTACAAAATAATAATGGGATTAGTAGTTATTGCAAGGGATTGAACGAGAGGTTAGTGCATTTGATTATGAGTATAATATTGTATAGTAAAAGAAAGGATCAATATTTAAAGTACCTAGAAG
The DNA here is from genome assembly GCA_028749045.1 of Cupressus sempervirens. NCBI lineage: Eukaryota > Viridiplantae > Streptophyta > Pinopsida > Cupressales > Cupressaceae > Cupressus > Cupressus sempervirens. The sequence goes on along the minus strand of CM053785.1, from coordinate 699,742,516 downwards.
TTGGGCTACTCTTAGGGGAAGTCCATCTTCATTGCTCATGAGCAATTGATGACAATTCTTTAGTGTTCCCGAACATCTAACCTAGGTACACCCAAGAATTTCCTCATCACCTCCTACACAAAATGAACTAAATATTCAAAATTCCCCCTAATAAATAATAGTTCAAGTGAAATAAACACATGAAAAATGAGAGAGAAAAAGATGAATCCACTTACCAATACGTGTTGCCATCGCATTTCTGGCCATGCTACATGTTGTCAACATTGTAGTTGGCATTACCTCTTTGGTTTTGTTCCTTGTAGTAGGCAGCATAGTGAACATAGGATCAATGGTAGGAGCTGAAAATGAGATTTTTAGAGCACAATAAAACAAGATTTTTAGAGCTATTAAAAATAATAGTTTGAGCAAAACACAAGTGTAGGATAGAACATGTGATGTACTTGAACCACCTAAAATATCATCCTCTAGGGCATTTCCCTTTAACCTCTTAATAATCCTCTGTAAAAATGACACATATTCATTTTATTTATTGACATAAATAAAAGAGTATACTATAAAAACTATTATTGAACTTTTGTTATAATAGAAAACCACATTAATACTTATTGTATATGTCTCAACTAGGTGAATCAACTCATCCTCTATTTTTATTTCAAGAGTCTGTGGTGGAATTGATGCCAATTGTGTTAACTTTCTTGATAAATTATGAAGTACCTTTTGTAGTGCAGCCATAGGATCAGCAACTGATGCAAAATCAATCATGAACTCATCTTGCTCATCATGTGGTTCCTCATGGATTACTTTTTCCTTTCCCTTTTCATGATCAACACTTGTTTGTGAGAATAATATTATTATAGCTATATTTAAAATCAATCCAAAAAAGTAGTGAATATTAAAACACAATAAAAAATACACATTTACATATTCCTTATATCTAATTTATATAGCAACAATGAGTTTTACCTATTGGGAAGAAGAAGTCTCGTGAGAACCATTGTCACAATGTGTATCCTATGGATGTTTCCATACTATAGCCCTATATTTCAAAAAAAATCATTGAGACATGTTAACACACATGTGTTATTATTCTAATTTAGCAAAAAAAGAAAAATTATTGTGTGTTGGATTCATTGATTGAAGTTGATTTTAAATGTGCACAATACGTACCACCTCACTCATGATAGTGTATTTGTTTGTATCTATGTGATTCAAATTGTAATCAATAAGAAGTTCTTTGCCTCTACATATTGATTTTATTGCACATACAAATACGTGATTTCCCTTGCACACCTTAAATATGAAATTGGGTTGCTTCTTAGTTGACGCAGGTCATGTACTATTTATAAATCTTGCAATATTCCCTAATGCTTTTGACATTCTGTCAATGTATATAGCTATTGTTTTAATTTTTTCTCTAACTTTTTGTTTTATATAATTTTCCATGAGTGCATACTTACACTTACTTTTTTTATGTCTAACAATCTGCATCCAACTATTGTAATCATAGCAGGGTTTGACATACTCCATCAATTCAATAACCTTTTTGTAAGAGACCTTTATGAAATCCATGGAAAATAGGCCTAAACCATGTAATGAGGATGGTGTTGTGTGATATACCCTCTCTCCAACACAAAAATCAGTGTTTATTGGAGGATGTTCATCGAGGACCCATTATTTCTACAGATGTTTATACCTAGAGGGCACATCAAAGTTGCCTTCACTCTCATCATCATAAGAACATGAGCCCCCTTAAGAAAGGAAAAATTTCATGCACTTATTGAATTTATTTCTGATATTTTGACCTCAAGCTGATCTTCTTGATTTAGACATACTAAATGTCTCACTTTCTTCTTCTATTCCTACATTTTCCTACTTCGAGGAAGAAAAATTTGATAAATACTTATTCCTTGGTACCTGCACTCCATGAAATAAGAGAGATAAGCGGCAATGAGAGATATTTTACAAATGGTAAAAGACATTAATCTCTATGTAGTGTACTGACTTATACCTGATGATCCATGAGACTGTGTGGGATGCTCGTGAAAGGGCTTCAGGTTTCTACATATGTAAATCAATTGTCTTATGTTAGCTAAAAAATTCATGATACTTATACTCAAAATTAGATCAAATATTAGCATCACAGATGAATTATAAATAGTAAAAGGTACTTCACAAGTTAATCAAATTAATCGTTGATATATCAAGAACTCAATATTGAATAGCATAGGCACTGATCACAAAACTATACATTTTATTCTTTTCATTGATAATCAAACCCCCTTCAATGTTAGCTAATCACCCCCCACCCCCCGTCATTGATATTATTCTTCATCCTTCTCATCATCAAGATCATCATTTTTGTTGACATCTTCACCTCCACTATCATGGTCATTTTTGTTACCATCATCGTCATCATCGTCGTCATCATCATCATAATAATCATAAACATCAATATCATCATCATCACCACCACCAACATCTTCATCATTATCCTCCTCCTCATCATCATCATCATTATCATCATCGTGATCAATAGAAGCATCATCATCATGATCAATAGCAGCATCATTTGCATTAGGAGCATCATTGACTAACTCTCGATCATGATCCACTTCTTCCTCATCCTCAATATCTTCTTCTTCGTCACATTATACTTTATTGATCTTTCTCTTGGATCATGTCTAACAAAAAATGAACAACTCGATTTATGTGTAACCTTTGAGTAAAATACCTGCTCACATTGGCTTAGAAGAACATAGGGCTTATCCCCAACTGGCTCAAACAACCTTGTATTAATCATTGGAAATCTATTCTCATGCTCAATAATAGTTCAATTAGGATCATTTTTATTGAGTTGTAGCTTGTACCATTTGACGATGAAGAGAACTAATTTGAAGAAATTAAAGTCATAGTCAAGTATATCAACCAAAATGTCATAGTATCAATTTTGAGATTCTCTAGGGTGTCACATGTAGGAAGGTGACACCTCACAACCATTCACCTAATAAGACATGCTTTATTAACCTAAGCAAGATTATTAAAAGTGTAGAAAAAACCTAGCAAAATAGGAAAAATAAAAAACTACACTAACACCCCCCATAAGCGAAGCTTAGGTGGATGTAGAAATGGGTCCCGACAAGTCAAGCCTGATGAGGTACCCATGTACATAAAATTCCCCCAAAAGAGAGAGAAAAGAGACTCCCCAAAGAAAATTAGGACTCTAAGTGAGAGTAAGAGGCCCCCCCAAAAGATGAAGCATCCTGCACCCCCAGCAAAGCTTGCAAATTTTGTTCGGTAGATCCACTTAGATCGAACAAGTTTTCTTCCCTTAGGAAAAGGGACAAGATCCCAAGTGTGGTTCCTCATCAAGGAATTATACTCTTCCTGCATAGTTGTATCCCACTCAAAAATACCAGAAGCCTCATGAAAGGAATGTGGATTTGAGGCAGTAGCAATGAAGATATGCAGAGTATCTTGGAATTGTGAACGACTCTGCTTGGTGTTTGATGGATCCCCAACCCAATCACCTGCAAACTGGAAGGTCTATCTAGCCCAAAGTGGACCAAAAGATGGAGAATCTAGAGGAGAATCATCAACCTGTGAATGATGACTAGGAGAGTAAGGAGGTGAGTCCTTTGAATCACTCTCTGCATCAGAAGTGGAAGTAGAAAACTGCTCAAGTTAATCTGACCCATTAGAAGATCTATCATGTATTCCAAGTGACTCCAATTTCAAAGTAGAAGGCAACCCTGTGACCATGCTTTGTTGGTTAATATGATGCAAGTAGTGGAAGTTAAGATGCCCAAACTGCTCATGCCATAATCTGCTCACATCATTAGAGTGAGTGAGTGAAACAGTCAAAGGAGGATCAGGAACAAAGTGAGAAAACATATAGAGTCGTGACTGATGATCTGCTCTCCCAACTGCAACTGTAGAATCATTATGCAACTTACATATCTCCACTGAATCAGGAGTGAACTCAACCCACTTGCCTAAACTTTTGTAAGTGATCTGGTGTACTGATAGAGGATTAGTTGACAATGAGGGTACACAAGAAACATCATGGAATGTGCCATCCCCCACATCAATAGACCCTCTCCCACACACCTCAACAAGAGTGTTATCACCCATCAAAATAGAAGGCATATTACACAACTCCAAGGATGCAAGTTCTTCCTTAGATGAAGCCATGTGGTGTGAAGCACCCGAATCAAGAACCCAAGTGGATGGTGAGGAAGCAACTACAACAAGAGCCTTGCCCTTTCCTTTCCCTTTCTTGTTTTCTTTTGCCTTGTTAGACCCTTCATTAGAACTTTGTTTGATAGACTCAGGAACACTGATATTATTCTTCTCAAGAATGTATGTCAAGTGATCAAGTTGTTTCTGCAAACATTTATGTTCATCATGACTAGGTCTTTTACAATAGGCACATTTGACCTTTTCTTTCTTAGTCTTATCACCCTTGGAAGATGGTGTATCAATAGTTGCTTTTGAAGAAACTTGTATCTGATCCTTCTTCTCCTCGCTATTCTTTTGTTTCTTATCCTTACTATTGTTGTTACTACTTTGTCCTTGTTGTTCTTTTGTGCCTTGGTTAGCAGCCAAGGCATGTGACTTAGAGGACTTAAGAGTGCCCATCTGGATTAGCTTGTCCTGTTCTTGAGTGAGATTGACAGAAAAATCATCTAAAGATGGCATGGTGAATTGAGTACCAAGTGCACCCTTAGTAGCATAGAAGGTAGAGACAAACACAGAGTATTCTAAACTTAGCTTAGAGAGAATACTAAGAATCATTTGTTCATCTATCTTTTCAATTCCACATTGTTTTAAGTGCAGCCTTAGTGATTTCAATTTGGTGAAAAAATCTTGGATTGTGTTGAAATTTCCTCGACTCAAACTAATTAATTCATTTTCCAACATATGGCCCCTCATTGAATCTTGTGTGCCAAATAGTGTTTCTAGCTTTGTCCATACTTCATTTGGTGTATTCAGAGACTCAATGTGAAATAGCAAGTTAGGAGAAACAGACAAACACAATGTTCCATATGCCTCATCACATTTGTTAAACCACTTAGGCTTGTCTTCATCTTTAGCAAGTTCAGTTTCAAGTCCCATAGTTATCCTATTTAATCCAGCTTTTCTTAAGTGAATTGTCATGTGTGATTTCCACTTAAAGTAATTGTATGGAGTTAGGATGGGCATATTTGTTTGATCCATGATGAATAAATGCAGAGAAGAAATGCTAAAAAGAAGAGAACCTTGCCATGACAATGCCCCCCCCTTTTTACTCAATCAAAGAACCGCCCCAAAAGAAATATGATTTGACACTTTATTTTAGTGCGTTTACAACTACCACTAGAAAGAGATACTTAGTGGTCTTGATTTTAATGCATTACAAATCATCATGAAGAGCATATGCTAAAAGTAAAACTTTGGCACAATAATCAAGGAAAAAAATAGCACCACTGCAATCTACTCAAAAAATTATGCACTTTCAAAAAAAGAATCACCTCGATATGAGGTCGTATGAGAAAGTTATGATCCTTCGAAGTTTCCAAAATGAGAACTGTGCACAGTCATAGTTGAGAATCTACAATTTCAGAAGAATTCATGCATGAAAATCAAAAAACAACTCCACTAGTGGATAGAGCACAAAAAAATAGCCAAGTTCATAACAAGAATCATCAAAATCAGAGTCCGTATGAGCAAGAACGAGACATTTAAAAACTGCATTCAAATCTGTGACTGCCAATGCAAAATATACAGCTTGGATGAAAAATCTAAAAGATACCCAGATGGTTTTTCAAGGCTACAAACAAAACTTAGAAAGCATTTTTCTTGTTGATGTATAGAAGATGTTGGTGTAGTGTAAATTAGATGCCTTTAATAGTAAAAAACGGCTCCAAAAATCAAAAAATGACCCCAGCAACTAGAATATGACATGCAAATGCTAGATCAGCTTCCTAATTCCATCAATGGCATGCTAAAACTTGCAATACTGATTGAAAACTTCAAATATTCAAGTTGGTTGTTAGATTTGAGATTGAAACCCCAGAGAAAAACAATTTTTGTCAAAACTTTTCTAATTCTCAAGATCATCCAAAGATGCAAGAGAAGAGCATACTTCATTTTTCAAAAAACTACAATAAAGTTTATTAGCCCCCCTTGAATCTCTCAAATAAGGAAACTAAAATCTACTCTTGCACATAGAAAAGCACTGATACCATTGTTAGAATCTTATAAGATTAATAACCCAGAAAACTAGTGCAAAGAATAAATATCTAAACTATGAATGCAAATGATACAAAATCAAAATAGCATCATAGAGTTAGTCTCCAAGAGAGTAATGCAAATGTTGGAAGCAAAATAGCATTAAGAGGATGCAAATACAAGCTAGGTAGCATGCTTATATAGGCTAGGAAGAGGGAGGAGGTGGCAACACCAACCAATGAGGAGCAACCATCTATCAGACTAAAGATAGCAAAGTATCTTCCCAAGATAGCTAATGGATGCTCACGTGTAGGAAGGTGACACCTCACAACCATTCACCTAATAAGACATGCTTTATTAACCTAAGCGAGATTATTAAAAGTGTAGGAAAAACATAGCAAAATAGGAAAAATAAAAAACTACACTAACACTGATCACATAACTATACATTTTATTCTTGTTATTGATAATCAAACCCCCTTCAATGTTAGCTAATCACCCCCCACCCCCCGTCATTGATATTATTCTTCATCCTTCTCATCATCAAGATCATCATTTTTGTTGACATCTTCACCTCCACTATCATGGTCATTGTCGTTATCATCATCGTCATCATCATCATCATCATCATCATAATCATCATAAACATCAATATCATCATCATCACCACCAACATCATCATCATTATCCTCCTCCTCATCATCATCATCATTATCATCATTGTGATCAATAGAAGCATCATCATCATGATCAATACCAGCATCATTTGCATTAGGAGCATCATTGACTAACTCTCAATCGTGATCCACTTCTTCCTCTTCCTCAATATCTTCTTCTTCATCACATTATACTTTATCGATCTTCCTCTTGGATCATGTCTAACAAAAAATGGAGAACTCAATTTATGTGTAACCTTTGAGTAAAATACCTACTCACATTGGCTTAGAAGAACATAGGGCTTATCCCCAACTGGCTCAAACAACCTTGTATTAATCATTGGAAATCTATTCTCATGCTCAATAATAGTTCAATTAGGATCATTTTTATTGAGTTGTAGCTTGTACCATTTGACAATGAAGAGAACTGATTTGAAGAAATTAAATTCGTAGTCAAGTATATCAACCAAAATGTCATAGTATCGATTTTGAGATTCTCTAGGGTGTAAGTCAGTTCTAGATGAAACATTGGTCACCAAGAAGACTGCAATTATCCCAAAATCACAAGTTCTCTTTATGTCATAAAAATATGATGCATAATTTATAACCATTACATAAAATAGTCTTGTGGTGTTTCACCTACAATAATGTCAAACATGTATAAATTATTGCATCATGAGTTCAAAAATATATGGTTGATTAACAAACTTATAAGTACCTAGAGATCTCTTAAACTATATGCTAAATCTATTTCCTTTTGTGTAACATTGCGATTTCCATTAAAATGAGCTTGTATAACCAATGAAGACAGATTCCCATTTTAAACTATGACTAGAATGTTGACATCATTCAATCTATACTGTCATCCAATCTTTGATTGTTTGCAATAAAAAAATGTATTACATCCCACTCTTTAGCAACTATACAAAAGTAAATAGATGACTTACAACATGTTTATTTTGAAGATTAAGAATTAATTAACTACAATAACATCTCATAATTTATTACCTTTCACTTTCCTAAATCTACCATTCCCCACCAAGCACTCCCCTTCAAACTTTTTAATGGAGATGAGATACTAAATGCAATCTATATGGGACTTTGATGCAAGATTAGGAAGATATTGAGTACTGTAAACCATCATCTGGTATACCATATATCCCTCAACCATAGAACCCTCAAGAAGTGATCTTTTTTGAACCAAAACCTTCAAAAATTTCAACTGTCTCTCAACCATCCACATTGACCTAGGTTGTACAGGTCCACACAATTCAATCTTCTCGAGTTGGTGTATGAGGTAGTGTTCTTGTGCATTGAAAAAAGTTGAAGGTAAAAACTTTTGCATTTCAAACATTAGTAAATGAATTCTTTTCTTCCAATATTTTATATCTTCTTTATGGGTTTTTTTTAGATGACAACCACCTACAAGGGATTCAAGACACAAAAACATATAAATACGAGACTTTACAATATATTACTTGTTTGATATATTGAACAAACATTGTTGCCTACCTCATGTATTTTCAAAGATCATATATCACTTGTTTGATATTATTGTTGAAGTTGTCTGGGAGCGATAGGGTAGCACATACTACAACAATTGTCAATTGATCTTTTCATTCTTTTCTAACATAATACAATGAAATTTGAATGCAGTTTCACAAATATATTGTAAATACAAAATATTGTGACTTACCTTGATGAAGGTATGCCAATTATGTGCTTTGATATGAGATTGCTTATATTTGCAGTAAATCCTATAGGAAATCAATTTCTTTCATATGACTTCTTTTATGGAATTACTTTGTTGCTTTGTTAATAACCAAGGAAGGGAACTTGCATTAATTGGGTCTCCATTGCTATTTAATTCAATGATATTTTCCATTTCATGGTTGGAATCATGAATGTCACTACAAATTTTGGCAAGTTTTTCTTTGTCACACCTTCTTTCCAATATTTTCCAAAGTGTCTCTATTACATTCTTTCCAATATGCATACTATCAAATAAATGCATAATTAGTTTCTCATAGTAGGGAAGCCTACTAAATTCTCTAGGATAATATTTTAGTCCCTTTGGAAGGTGGTCAGTGATGCCTTGATGACCTTTACGATCATCAGTTACATAATTAGCCAATAAAGCACAATCAAAATATATAATTTCCAAACATAAACCATTAGGTGAAGTGATACTACCTTGAATTATATTACATTCTAGTTGCCATAGGTGAGGTGTTACTCTTCGTGGATTTGATGTAGTCTCTTCTTTCCCACTAAAAAGACATTTTTTGGCACTTTGATTATTATGATTTCTATGGTGGAAGTATCTATACTCATCAAACACCTACTTTCTTAAACTTTTGGAATGACAAGATTTCATCTTTGGACTGCACATTAGACATGGAAATTTTCCCTTTGTTTAAAAACCTAAAATATAATGATACAATTGGATTTAATATGTTCATTTTTGGAATTAGTATTGTGTTGTACAACTAGATTTCAGCATGACATACAACATAAATGTGTCAAGTCAAGGGCATCATAAATTGTCCACACAAGCATTGCATGGAATTGAAATTGTTTTTGTCCAATTTGTCTAGAGATATCATACATAGTGAAACCATTCCATAACACCAAAAACTCGTCGATAAGAGGTGCAATATATACATTGATATCTTTCACTTGGTACTTAGCTAGTTGAATGAACAACATCAGATAATTATTGTGATCATTTCACTCCAACACTTATAACTACATGTAGATAAAAATAAAATAATAAAATACCTAGAACAATCATTGCCAACATAATGTGATCCATCTTTATTGACATCCATGGAGGAAGGTTATCATTGATAATAAAATATGCCACACTGATTAAATAGATCTCATCTCTCTAAATGGATTGACACCATTAGTTGCTAGAGAAAGCCTGAGATTTTGAGGTTCTTCTTTAAAGTGTGGCCCCTTTTCCTCTATGTCCATAAATGTTGAACCATCCATAGACATTTGAATAATGTCATCTTGACTTCTATTGTGTATATGGTAATCCATAAATTGTGCCAAGCTACTACACCTGAATTATCATTTAAGACATGGAATAATGAGGATGTAACAAAGAACCTTGTAAGGCACCTTTTTGTCACTTGATCATCTTGATATCTACTCATATGGAATTTAGGGCATTCTATTGCATTTTCATGTTCTTTATAATAAATAACATGATCTTTAGAACATGCATATATTGCTCGATACTCCATTCTAATATGTTTCATAGTGGCACATAATTCTAGGTACAAGTGAGGGAGAACATTTGTTGGTGGTAACAAATAGTCACCTATATTCAATCTATAGAAAAAAATATAAGTTGTTAGTATAAAAAATCTTAATGGTACATGTTTTACCTTTTATAGACTATAATGATGTATATGACAAACTTTAGCATACATGACATTGCTATGTTGGATAAACCATTCATAACCTTCAAATTCACTAACAATAATACAACAAAGAGAAGAGTTGATTGGAATCCTTTGTAAAGGGTCATGTTTCCCTTCTCAAGTATAGGTATATTGATCATGGATGGCCTCATTGTCATCTTCATCATAATCATCATCATCAACAGCAACAACAACTGTCATGGATCACTAAATTCATACCATCATCTTCAAATGTGTTTTACGGCACATGATCATCATCTTCCATGGGATCATGATCTTCTCCTTCAGTATTCACACCTCTATGTTCCTCCATATTTACCCCTCCATGTTCCTCCATATTCACACCTCCATGTTCCTCTCAGATGTGGTAGTTCATATTATGTTCTATCTTGGCGAGAACGACATATATAAAAATGATGAAAATCAAACCCGCCTTCAATGTGACAATAAAACCCCCATTTTTTGGTTTATATCTACATTAATTGTGAAAACAATATAACAAATAACTTACCAATGGATGATACTCAAACCCCCCTTTAATGTGACCATTCTCCCTACAATGTCTCTTAGTTCTTTTGATTTTGATTCTTCTTTTCTTCAAGTCATTACAACTCTTGCAAAGGCAATAGCATTTATCATCGGCTTCTCTTTTAAAGTTAGACAATAATCGAGCGATTGTTTCCCTATTTTTATCAAATTTCCTTGTATTATTTAGCATAATCCTTTTTCATAGGAATAACTTATTTTTGTACCCTTACTAGGTTGGTTGTACTTGTTGGATCTATAATTGATAACCATTTCAACATACACATTGATATTAGAGAGAAAACCTTGAAAAAAAATTGGACATGGTGTTCTTAATGTTTATATATGTACATATGATTTTGAAAGAAAAAATTTGGTGTACTTAATGTGTATGTCTGCAAAAAAATTGGACATATTGTACTTAATGTTTATATCTGCACATTGTTTATATTGAGGCAGCTGATCATGTGGTGGGTTTTGATGTTGTGGAAACTTCTCCAATATTTGTTGGACATGAGGGGTGTTAGTCCCCCACCTCTGGCTGGTGTGCAAGGCCAAAAATATTTAGTGTTTTTTCCGATAACATAAAACTGAAAATGTAAAAAAAAACCCTAAAATGGTCAATTTTAGAGGTTTCCCTAGAATGTTGTTATAAGCAGCTGAGATGCATAATACATTGTAATGTTGGTGTATGTTTTTGCTAGATAATAGAAAGGTTGAAGGCTATGTAGATGGATGTAGCCCAGGTTTTGTGTGAACCACATTACATCTAGGTGTTATATGTACTCTTTGGGTATTCTCTTTTTGTTTCTACATATAACTATTTATTCTTATATTGTTTTGGATCTGTCAAACTCTAACACACATGGTTTTGAAAGAAAAAAATTGGTGTAATTAATGTGTATATCTACAAAAATATTGGACATGTTTCACTTAATGTTTATATCTACATAATGGTTTTGAAGATGGTAGAATTATTGAACAAGGTATTTCTTCACTGAACCACATTAAAATCACCAGGTATTTCTTCACTGAACTACATTCAAATATGTCTACAAGTTGTAGGGAACTTAACATATAAATACAATTTGACCATACGGTATCATTTGAGTACTTTTTGTTGTAAATATACATTGTTTTTTTGAATCCCAATAAATAAGTTGGCAAACTTGATATAAAGATGAAATATATTTTGCATAAACACTACATACATTGTTTGCAATAAACAAATAATAACTACAAAAAAATTCATTTTTCATTTTTCTTCTTCTTAAGAACACTTTCTTCATAATCATAGAGTGTGATTAAACACAAAGCATTATCTATTTTATCACTCTTTCTTCTTCATATTTCTTACCCAATGATCTCATCTCACCCCTATAAATATGCTCCATTTATAACTCCATCTACAACATCAACACAACTCCCATTTCATATTGATTACTAATTTGGACTATCTTTCTCCCATTTATATTCCCTCACACATTTGAACATTTGAGAAAATAAATTATTCAATTCCTTCTTTTATTCTGAGGAAGGTCTTATTCGATTCTATTGTTGTATGAACCACGTGTGGAGATTTTCAATGTGTAGATCATTCATAGAATCATCAGCAATTTTTGTGTTGGAATTTCTTTGTGTGAGTGTCTTAGTGTGCTTTTATTTCTCAATTTTAGTATACTAAATGTATTTATATTCCATGATTGATGCAGGGAATAAGCTATGCAAGCTTGCAAATTTTCCTCCCTTCATGTGACTATGTGAGTACTAATCTATTCAGTTATTTTTCTCTATAATTTAATCACTAACCCCACATTAATATCCACATTCCCCTCTCACCAAATCAAGTTTTGCAAGTAGGTATACTATTGTCTAACTTTGGATCTTTTTGAACTCCATTTAATTCTATGGAATATTTTGGCTTTCAGTTTTAGGATTGGAAAGCTTTGCAATTAAGGTAGGCTATACAAAGACTATGGCTAAGTTCTGAAACAAATTATTAGACATTATATTACTCTAGATAGCTCTTACAAAGTAGATATATGTTCTAAATAAATTCAACTAAAGTGCTTGAGCTCAACCAAAATTCTCACACTGGTCTTTAAACTAAACTAAACACTAGTCCTTAAACTAAACTAATTACCAGAGATGTTTATTCTTGCCTAACTGCAATCTACAAACCCACATTATTATATTAGTTTGAGTGGAAATCCTAGTCGTTAGAGGCATTCACTCCTATTTGAGATGCAATATATAAGTATAAATAAATAGACATGGTCACATGCAAAAAGTTATAATTAATGAGCAGCCCAAGCTACTATCAAAGGAGGCCATTTTAGACTTTAGTTAATAAACTGTCATGACCCAATATTTGAGTAACTCTTTTTTTTGTCTTTTGGAAGTCTTATTTTCCTTGCTCAAGGAAAGTGTAGTTTTATATCTCAAGTGTCCATTAATATTTTTGTCTCATGATCTAAGAATCTATTTTACCCTAATTCAAATTGTGAAGTTGCTTGCTATATCATCTCTGAATTTAAAACTAGATAGATAAATAGTCATACTTGAAAAGTGGCTCTAACAATTAGTTTTATTATAGACATTTATTTATTTTAGTTGTATCAGCTTTTTTAAAAAAGTTTTATTGTCCAATTTTCCATGGTTTAGTGAACTATGATGTTTGACTTCCATAGCATTATTCATGGCTTAAGTTTACGTTAGGATAATTAGATTTATGTCTAGGCTTGGGGATGATCTAGACAGCCTATTTGTTGAATTTATTTCTCTACTCCAATAACATATCATTGTAAGGAATATTATAAGAAAAAAAATGAGAATCCCAATTTAATTCAATCAGGGAATTTAATCTTCGTACAGATTATATTTTTGTTCCTCCTCTAGTATAAGGATATAAAAATGGGCACAGTGGCAGTTGTATCCCTTCTCCTTGCCTTAATGCTTGGAGATGAGGTTTCTCCCATAACGAATCCAAAGCTGTATATACAACTAGCTTTGAATGCAATATTTTTTGCTAGAATATTCCAAGCATCCATGAGCATTTTTAGGTTGGAGCTAATTATCTATACCTCTATACATAAATAATTTCCTATTTGTATTTGTTTGATTTCATATTAGCATAAATTTTCTAAGACCCTCACTCTAGGTTTAAATGTCGATAACCCATTGGAGTGTTACAGGCTGAGATTCATCATAGACATGCTTTCATATGCAACAATAGTGGGATTCATGACAATCGTAGCCACTGTTGTGTGCCTCCAATAGCTCAAAGGATTCCTTGGTCTGCAACATTTCACAACTAAGATAAATGTTGAAATTCCTCAAGGTCAAGAAATTTGGCTAAGTGGATTCGAGTACCAATTGGGGTTCAAGATTCACTAAAATTTCTTTGAATTGGATTTGGATTTTTTTTGGACCTACCTTACATAGAAAAATATTTTTAAAAATATATATATGCACATAGATGCAATAGTACATTAGTTCATACACCACTATGCTAATATTAAAGCAACATAGAAAAATACACCACCATGTCAATGTTTTAGTTAAAAAACAATAATGTCAACATTGATAATCAACTATCATTGAACAAATATCACCATGGACCATCAAGAAATTCATCATTATCAAGAAACTCATCATCATTTTTTTGTTGTAAATTTGTAGTACAAAAAGTATCACTATAATCCCATTTAAGGTAAAGGTTGTGATTGTTACAATATTGTAAGCTTCACACATCAATTTTCATACTAGATGATTCAAAGAAAGAAATTTTGGACTAGAATGGATGAAATCATGTTGTGTAGCAACCAAAATTAGTTAAATAGAATATTCAATTTCTTTGAACCTTTGTGGTTGGTCTATTAAGGATTGTATTCTTTGAGTTTAACTAGTTCATTATTTCCTATAATGGACTGAAGACTTAATGATCTGAGTTGTTTTAATGTTTCATTGTCGTCATTCAATAATTGTATAAGGAAAATTCATCAAAGCATGAGATGCTTACTAATTCAATGTTAAAATATTATAAAGTTTCTTTAGCAATAATGTGCAAATTTTACAATTGATACCTCAAAAAACTATTCATATGTCTTTTCTTTGATAAAAATAATCATAAATGGTCATCAAACTCAATTTGAACCTCCTAAATTTCTAGATTAGTCCTAAACCCTATAGGTGATAAAGAGGCATCATGGGCCCTTACACACTCACATTAGAACACTCCATTTTCCCTTTATGTTGATAGAACTTCTCATATCATCACTCACAACTATAGTCATTATCTAAATGTCTTCCTTGATAGGACCAACTATTTAAGAATCCTCTACTAATCATAACCTCATAATCCCTAGCTTTGATCATGACTTTTGGATTCTGAACAACAACTTTTGAATTCAAGTCTAGTAATAGGTAATGAAGATGTGGATTACTTTCAAGTAGGATTTTTATTTAGTGGTCATTATTGCCCATCAAGCAATTTTTGACTGATCTAAAAGAGTTTAGTATTGCAATCTGCAACTACTGTGACTTCTTGTAAGAATTTGGTATAGCCCTGATACCATGTAAGAATTTGCCTAAGGGAAACATTCATCGAGGAACTAAGAACTCAAACACAAGCACAAATGTAGACCAAAAATAGATATGATCAATTAATCAGAATATGTCCTAATACATTACTCTATTTAGTATGTGATGTACAAACACACTAGGAGTGCCTATATATAAAGGCCTCTCAAGAAGCACCTAGAATGTCTTTAGAAAGAGCCAAGAGATAAGATAAGCACCAGATAACTAAGCACATGCCTTATCCATCATTCTAGATGAGTGGATAAGAATGACAAGGTTGTAGACACCACATGCTTAATTAGTGTGCTAACTCCTATGTTGTAGACACCATTTGCATAAAAGAGGTGCGGACTCCTATTTTTTCAACATGACAACTCACAAGAGTATGCATACTCCTAGGTGGCTAATAAATAAATAATAAAAAATATGCATTAACCTAAGTAAACTTAAGTGTAAATAGTAAAGTATGTATTTACACCAACACCCCCCCTTAAGTGCAACTTAGGGAAATGTCCTTAAGCTTATGAAAACTAGGATGAAATTTATGATGGGTCCTAACAACTAGGCCATGTTAGGTACCCATGTACATAACAATATGCAATCTCTCATAAAGCAGAGAAAGAGGGAAAACCTCATGGGAAAAACCCTCCACCAAAAAGAGAGATAAATAGGGATGCATGGATGGATAGAGTAATCAAGACCCCCCCCCCCCCATTACGACATACATCTAGTATATACAAGAGAAAAATGGAGAAGGACAAAACCCCCTAAGAGGAAAAAGTCCCCCCCAAAAAGGAGAAGAAGGAGACAAGGTAGTCCCCCCACCCTAAAGGTAGTGTCTCGATCCGTGAGAAATTCTCTAATGTAGAAGCTGATCCATAACTATTGTATGATGTTTTGCCCCTTTGGAAGAAAAAAATGTAAGGGTTCAAAGAAGATACGTCCCTATATGGAGAAGGAATCTCTAAAAAGAACAGTGTCTCTGAAACCTTTTCAAGTGTCCCTATGTCGATGTTGATGATGGCTTCCTCCAAAACTACTAAGAAGAAGTGCAGATTGAACAAGGAGTGATGTAGAACCTATTTCAAAAAATCAACAGTCTTATCAAATGACAAAGAGACCTCTTGCAGATGTTGTACATAAGTATCCATAATCACATCAACTTGTAAAGACTAATCATGTAAAGAATGGACATGAGGGTCAAAGTAAGCCCTCGCAACAACTATAGAAGGATCATCCTCAACAAAGAGAAGTGGTAGATCATCAAAGAATTCTTCCAAATTTGTTGTGTGTGACTCCACGAATAGAGCTAAAATGTCTGACAAGAAGTCATCACCTAGAAGACAAAGTGTATCCTATAGTGTTGAAGTACATGAATCTATCATTGTAGCAAAATAATTATTCACCTCAAAGAGAAGATGAATATCATCAAGGATGTCTCCCACATCTTCAATGTGATACTCCATGAATAGGCCTACAAGGGTAGAAAGGAATTCATCACGTGAAGTAGTGTAGGAAGACATAAAGGGTCTTGTTGCACTGAATCTGAAGCATTTGTAGCTAAAATAGGATTAGTAGGAGCAACAAGAGCATCTAGAGGTGTGATCTCATCTGAAGAGGATGCACCAACAATTGGAGGTAAGAAATCTTTTGGAAATGGAGGAATGTTTGGATCTCCATACTTCTCCCAAAGATACATCCAATAATCATGTGGAGACCATATCTTGGCAACCAGCTTACGATAATCAGAAGAAGAGAGACTGGTAAGAATGATAATGATCAGTCTGCCAACAGGTGGTTGTTCTTCAGTGTCAGAGATCAAGTCATTAGAACATAAATAAGGAAATACTTCCTTATGCTTTCTTTTAAGATGATCAAGGAGTGTATCACTCCATGTGTGATAGTTTCTTTTTGTCAACCTGAGTCTAATTCCATGCTGACATGTGAAACAATGCTCCTTTTCCATGATGGACCAATCAATGTAACCTCCAAAGAATCAAAGAACCCCCGCTAATGTATGATTTAGGAACTTGGTAGTCACTTACCAATTTAGGGCCTATTTCTGAAAGTAGTATTTTTGTCCACAAAACCTATAGTCTGATTGTAGATCTAGAAAGTAGACAAAAAAATGCACTTTCAAAAAAAATGAAACCTGATTTGGAGTCTAGATGAGCCTGTACTAAGCATTTGAAGTGGCAAAATTCAAGATTTGTGAGTTGCAAAAAAAATTCAAGAATAGAGATCTCAAACCACCTACATCAATGTGTAGATCATGAAATTATATCCCAAAACAAAACAAAATTGCTTACAAAAAGAAGTCTGTATGAGGGAGATATCGATGTTTGAAAACTGTTGCTGCTATTTTTTTTTGAATCACTATCACACCTCCAAAAATTAAATGGCTCTAGATTTTACCTCAGATGTCCAATTTGGATGAGACAAAAATCCAATCTGGGGGTTTTTGGACCTTCTAAATGTGATGCAAATATCTAATTTGCACCAGCAAGCTTCAATCTTCACCTGCAAAAGATCTCTCCTATGGCCCAATGGCCAAAAAAAATTCAAAAAATAATGTAGATCCAAAAAAATAGAAGAGATGCGGATGAAAAAAATGTAGATCTGAAAATTAAATGTACAGATCTAAAATGATCATACCAAAATTGCAAATCGGACCTTTGGGTGTCAGTTTGTAAAAAAATTGTCTCAATTTTAACTATGTCTAGAGTAGGTGAGTTTATAGTTGATCTTCACCGAATCAGCATTCTAGATGCAATGACGAGGTTAGATCTAGCTCTAGACACTCCCAATTTATGTAGTACTCTAGATTCAGGCTGTGGTGATGAAGCAAGAAGATGGTCTCAAACACCTTTGTGAAGAGGAATTCTCTAAGAGCTCTAATACCATGTAAGAATTTGGTATAGCTCTAATACCATGTAAGAATTTTCCTAAGGGAAAAAATCACGCAAGAACTAAGAACTCAAACACAAGAACAACTGTAGACCAAAAATGGATATGATCAATTAATCAGAGTATGTCCTAATACATTTATCTATTCAATATGTGATATACAAACACACTAGGAGTGCCTATATATAAAGACCTCTCAAGAAGCACCTAGAATGTCTCTAGAAAGAGTCAGGAGATAAGATAAGCATCATGACAACTAAGCACATGTCTTATCCATCATTCTAGATGAGTGGATAAGAATGACAAGGTTGTAGACAACATGTGCTTAATTAGTGTTCTAACTCCTGTATTGCAGACACCATGTGCATAAAAGAGGTGCGGACTCCTATGTTGTCAACATGACAACTCACAAGAGTACACATACTCCTAGGTGGCTAATAAATAAATAATAATAAATATGCATTAACCTAAGTAAACTTAAGTAAGTTTAAATAGTAAAGTACGTATTTACACCAACACTTCTGATATTCTATAGAATAAAAGGAACAACTACTACTCATTTAAACCATTTTGGATATATGCACTTAGGTACCTATGTTATCTTTGATTCTTCACATCATATTTTACATGTAATGGGTATGTTACTAAAGTTTCTAAATGTCTTTGGAGCTATGCACAACTCTATTGTAGTGGAGTTCAGTAAGATTTCTACAAATTGTTTAACACTTGCATTTTATTCGTAGAATTTATGGACATGCCTATTAGTTGAATAATTTCAACCAAATCATGTGCTAGCAACTTTCTTTTTAGTCATTTTACCATAAGGTGTACAAGCCTCTACTTCTAGGCTTAACCAAAATATGTGACTTCCATTCAGAATAATTATATGGTGTAAGAAGAGAAAAGGCTTAAAAATTCATTCTCTTAGTTCCTATTCTCTAAGAACATGCAAAATTTTGTAGCTAATGCTAACATATGAATAATAGATCTATCTAGGAAAAGGAGAAAAGAATCTTTGCAAGAATACAAGAAATAAATAAAATTAGGAATAGAATTAGATCTCTCATTATTCAATGTTTACAATATGCATAGAAGCAGAAATTGGATAGAATGTTTATTAAGAAATTAGGTTCTCATACATTCTATGTTTCTGCCCAAGATTGATTCACAAGGTTAATATCTTATCAAATAATGAAATGGCTTTATGGGAAGGAATCTAAGCTTAAATATTCACATTCAAATGGTTGTTAAAATGTATCTGGAACAATTAGCCCACCTTCCATGCTTTGTTGAGAAGAAAACATAAACAAAATGTCCCTTGTTGAATTAGTTGAACACCTTAAATAAACCAAAGTCAATATAATATCTAAGCTATCTAATACCTAAAGCAAAACTAGAATGATTTGAATACCTAATAGACACAAAAAATACCTAATGTAGTAGGCAAGTGCATGGGTGCAACAAGGTAATGGCATAGCAAGGGCAATGCAAGACCTTCAAGGGCACAGGCATGGAAAATGGGGGATCAATCTAGCTTATTTCTATTGGTGGCTTTGCAGCTCTCCACTGGCGTCTTCGCAACTCTTCAATATCACAATCGATCAAATGCATAATGATTTATGTTGTGTTTTCTTTTCTTGTTTATAATCACATGGACATTGCAATTGCAACACCAATGTCAGTATTGTGACGACGTTGGGGATATTTGTAAAAATAACATGAAAATCACACACAAATTATACTACCCTCATAAATTGCCATCACAATTTGACCCCAAATGTTGTAGTTTAATTTTTTATTTTATTTTTAAGCATAAACGAAAGCCCCATATGAAATCAATTTCTAATTGATTGCAATTACCATAGTAATTTTTTAATTACTATAGTAAATGCATTTTTTTTAATGTTTCCATGATAAATCTGATAGGGCAACATAATTGAAACAATCAAATTTAATAATTCAATCTAGTTTTTCTATTTTTTTCAACCCTATCTTGACCTTCTTCTTTTTTCAATTTTTCCAATAAGATTTCAATTGACTTCTCTCACAGTCAATTCAATAACGAATAACAAGATTCCTCAAAACAAGGCTTTCAACCAGAACTGATCTTTGAAAAACAAGATCTACAATCAGACACAAAGAAAACAAAGAGAAAATTCAATATAATCTACTATGATAATTTCAATAGAGTTCCTACCTTGATATGATGCTAACCAGATGAACATTTGGAAATTGCAAGAATTCTCATCTCTCAAAACCCCTTCCAAAAATTTTCTCCTCCAAACCTCAGTGTGGAGAAATGAGCTTGAATTTCTTAATACAGAGCTTTCTCCTTTAGGGTTTCGGTTTTACAAACACCCAAACACTTTTTCTTTATTATGTTAAGTAATTTTAATTTCATGTGCAATCTTTTTGCGTTTTAATTAAAATTAACTTTATTTAATTTATTCTCTTGCTTTTATTAAATAACAAGATATATTTTAAAAGTATATTTATTAATTTAAATAATAATAATAATTAGAGTTTATTATAAAAATGAAACTCCTAAGTTAATTATTATTAAATTAAATAAATATAATTACGCAAATTACAACTTTAATTAAATCTTTTAAATTTAATTCTTCTATTTAATTAATTTCTCAATTAATTGAATATAATTAAAAATTATTTCGTTAAATTAAATTATTTAATAATCTCTTAATTTGATTTAATTATAACTGAAAATCACAACAGACCCACAAAATTAAATAGCAAAACCCATTTTAAAGACACAGTACTAAGTCAAGTTCAAGGGTCAAAATCTTGAATTTACATCACTTGATGAATTTGAAGGGTAAATAAAAAAGATAATTGTCATATATTTTAGGACAATTGGCTCAGGTTTAGGATTTGGACTTGAGAACCATCTCCCCTCTTTACCATTGAGATATTAAGATAGGGCATGCTCATCCTAGCAATTCAAGGAAGTTGATGCTCAATACTTGCAATCTGCACAAAATTTGAACATATATATTGTTGGAAATATTCAAGATATAAAAAGTTACTGAGAGGGGAGGTGTGAATCGGTAACTTTTAAAATTCTTTCTTTTATCACAAAGCAATTAATACTAAAAGATAAAACATTCATCACACAAAAGAAACACAATATTTTGGTGACCTAGAAACCTTCCAAATAGAAAGTAAAACTGGGGTTGGGATGATACCCACAAAACTTTACTATTGCAACATAAATTTGGCCTGTTAAGGCTTACATTGACCACTTCTAGTGATCTACCCTATTAGGAGCACAAAGAATTGCTAGGTCCACCTTGTTAGAGGATTTACAAACATACAATGAAGTATGCACTCGATTAAGAGATTTATACAAAGATTGTTAAGTGTACCTTGTTAGAGGATTTAGAAATTGATTCACCAGTTAAGATGAAGTAGTGGATCTACTTACAACTAATTGCTGATAAGATCCTTTATGCATTGATCACCTTATGTGATGGATATAACTTGCTTACCTCTATATTGACCTTGTTGTATTCCTTGAATTGTTGTTGATAATCCTTCACATGTACTTCTCAAAAATACTTCAAATTACTTCTCTATTGCTTAATACAAATGATATCTTACAATACACCTTACATATATACCATTATAGTAATAAAAATTGCAAGGTCAACTAAAACACAAGTAAACAAAACATTATTGAGTTAGCCAAATAGTAGTAAACTCAAGCTCTTCAAGCTAACCCGTTGACCTTCTGATACTCGGTATCCATTGCATTACTCGGCATCATCATGAACTTGGTAGAAGTAGAAGCATGGTCCATACTAATCACACAATGTAGCTTGGAAATTGGTAACCATTGGAGACTCAGTAGATATAGTGTCACTCAGTGAGTACTGAAACCTTTGTTTACCTTGCTATCACTCAGTAAACACTACACATTCATCACTCGGTAGAAATTGACTTCATGTCATACAAAATGATAACTCAGTAGATACTGTGAAGCTCAGTAACCATAATTTTTTTGGTGAATACTATAAGCTCGGTAAACACAGTTGAACTATACATTCACTGGGTAGCTTCAAGAATGCTCGGTGTGAACTACTTAACTACTAAGCTTACAAGGTAACCACTGAATGCTCAGTATAAATTGTAGACTGAGTGATGAGCTCAGTAAGCATTTAGAATCAAATAAGTGTTGTCACTAATGACAAATATGACATAATGCCAACAATCTCCCCATTTGGCATTAATGACAAAAACACTTATGAGCCAAAACTTATGTTTACTGACATTTTGATTTTGATTTTTCAAAATTGATCTTTGTAAAGCTACTATATATACATATCTTACATATCCCCCCCATACATATGGCATAATATATACATAGCTTTTATCCATACATATATCAATTTATTTTCTTCCTTATTTCTCCACAAGTCTCTTTACTCCCCATGTTCTCTTCCCTTGTTCATCTCATACTCCCCCTTTTTTATAATAATGCCAAAGAGTATATACAATAAATTTAAATAGAGACACTAAAATGTGAGAGAAACTCAGATTGTACCTTAAGAATAAGAGACAATGTCTTATCCCAGTTATCTTGCAAAATTTTGCAGGTGGAGAGTGCCACTTGAACTTCTATAGAAAGTTCAATCATATGATCTGCTATTGAAAAATTGTTGTCTTGGATCAATGTTTTTGAATAAGCAATATGATTTTGCATTTGGTCCATAACTGGAAGGATCATATTCTTGATGTCAATCAGTGTAGACTTGATCTTGGCTTCCTCCCTGAGTAGCTCTACCTACATTTTTGACAAAAATTTCACCTTCATGTGATGGATTGGTCAAGTGTTGATGAAGAGGGCTATAGCTTGGTAGATGAAGTAACTGGTACTTCCATTGAAGATACCTAGAGTAGTGAGCTGGCGGGAGCAGATGATATTTTTGATGTAGATGCAATCAATCCTATTGAAGCTGACTCCAACCCTAATGATGTTGCAGGCTTAGGTGGAGAGTGAGGAAGGGAAGCAATGACTTCTGTTGCAATCTTCACTGGATCATCTTCTTCATCCACTTCCTCCTTGTCTTCCTCTCAGCTTCTTTCTCTTCATCATCAATCCTTAGTGCCTTATAGTCTTCAACATCAATAGTAGCACATGGAGTGTCTTCATCATCACTATCACCATAATCATCCTTGATCTCAACTAGATCATCACTAGGCTTATGTAGATGATAGATATTTTTCCACATGTTTGTTGCATCTCTTACAACATGCTCAATTTCCTTGATTAAAATCAAACATGTGTGAAATCTAATCATCATTTTACCTTCATTATCCTTCATGGCTACCTTTACTTCTGTATCAATAAGATTTGGCAATAGTTTCCTCAAGGATTGTTCATAGATGTCCTTGGTTGTCTATGTAGCTGACTCCCATCTCAGCTACAATCTTACTAACAATTCTTTTGAGATTTGAGGAGTAATCTAGTCTAGGGAATACTTCCACTTTCCCATTTTGGTGAGTACCAGCTCCTCAATCTGCATCTTCTCAACATCAGTTCTAGTTTCAAACTTTAAAGCCTTAAATTTTGTGATGTTAGCTCCCTCTTCCATCTATTTCAGCCTTTCTTGGAAGGTAAGTTGGGGCTTGCTAAACATTACTTGACCTTTATCTTTGCCTTTGCTTCTCTTGGTGAAAACAACTATGGAGGCCATTGGAGGTTTAGTAATGATAACCCTCCCTTTCTTCTCAGCTGGCTCTGCTTCCTTTTTTTATTCTTACTCTTCATCTTCCTTTTCTTGATCCTCTTCTTCATCTTCTCCTTTTCCCTTAGTAAGTATTAAGGGACCAGTGGCAGTTTTCATCTTAGCAATCTTCCTCTTGCCTGTGCTGATTGCTTGAGGTAGCTTGATTTCCAATTCAATTTTGGCTTTTACCCCATCATATGTGCCAAAGACTATTTGCTTGGGTTCTATAGGCTCATTTACTAGTGCTTCAATGATGTCCCTGGTTTCATCAATATTGACCTCATAAGGGAGAGGTTTTACCCATGCAACTTGAGGCCTGATTGCTTGAATATATACACTATCATAGTCTACCATGAAACATACATCATCTTTATAATCCTCAACAAGTTTAGGAGGAATCCTAAACCTATTTTTCATTCTTTCTTTGAAGTCTTCAAAATAATTTTCCATTATACTATAAAAGTTTACACCCATTTCTGCAATAAACTCATTTATCGAATACAAAATGGGAACATCCTTTCTCCATATTATAGATCCTTTGGATGGAAAGAATTTTTGCACATAAAAGAAAAGACACATCAACAAAGAACCAAATTTGTAAGGATTGTTCTTTGATGACCTAATGCTATCCATATTCTTGTTTAGTTGCTTCTGTAGTAGCTCTGATAGGTCAAATTCCATGTTTTTATTCACGACTTTGAATGCTAAGTCCACTGCCTCACATGGCACACTATTTAAATGACTAGAACAATAAATTTTGTGGCCAATTACATGAATTCCAAACCTCAACTCCACATCAATAACGGTGCTAATTTTCAAACCTCTACCATCCCACTCGACTAGGGTTTTCTTCTAGAATTCATCCTGACTTAGGGTTTTGGTGGTTTTTGCTTTGGTTAGAATGGAAAGGTTAGTAATCTTATGAATCATCTTTTTGGTGATCAATACAAGCTGCTCCAACCATAATTGACCATTGTGTACACAATTAATAATATACCTAATCCATTTTATTTGAAAGCTTCTTGGCAGGTGTGATATGTGTGTCAATCCTTTTGAATCCAAATGCATGTGCTCAAGTTTGAATGAGCCATCAACACGCATTTCTTCTAAAGCACTATCCATTTCTAGGGTTCCTATTTCTTGAATTGAACACTTAAAATGAGTGTGGATATTGTTAATCAAAAGTACCTTTGGTGGAATTTGTGATTGTGCACCATTAGGGTCGACTGCCTCCACTACTACTAGAACTATCTTGAAATTTGGTGCTTTCCACTCTACACCCTTGACCAACATCTATGATCCCCTTTTTGCCTTGCCATTGTTGGTACTTTCAGATGCCATTGCTACTCGGTAAGTGAAAGAAATTTTCAAATAAATTCCTTAGCTACAAATTCACTCAAAATCACTTGAGTGCACCTAGAAATCTCTTTGCTCTGAGAATACTAAAGACGCAGTGAAAAATGAAGTCAAATTCTACCCTTTTTGATGAAAATTTTCCATTAATGCTAGGTATCATACTGACATAGTTCATGACAGACTGTCATCCACTAAGCTAACTTAGTAAGGTCTTCAACCAACTTTTATCGGTGGAGTCTGATGCAACCCGGTGAAAGATAACCTTTCTGTGATCCTTGTGTATCTGTAATACTGATTGGATCATTTCCATTCCTAAAATTTCTTGGAACTGCTTATGATTTTCTTGTTGAGTATAGCTCCAACACATTCTTAGGAATTTAGTTTAAGGGGATGGAGTCACTCACTTCTTGAGTGACCTCGCTTCCATGATTTGAGCTTGCATCCTCAGTAGATTTAGGAATCCATTGCTACCTCATTTGTTTCCTTATGTTGTCAGCCCTTGCTTTCTTTTCATCTTCAACTTTGCCTAAATTCATGCATTTTTTAGCTATATGACTGAGTTCAGTGCATGTGTAACACCTTATAGTAGTATCCTTCTTTTTTAGGTGATGCCTTGCACAATTTATGCTAGAGTGTCCATATTCTCCACAATAATGACATCTGCACTAGGTATTGTAGTTGTTTAGCTAGATTGAATGATTTGGATCTGCATTGAGATGCCTTGTGACCATGCTTTTTGCATTTGTGACATTTACCTTCAAATTTTGATTTCTCCTTGCATTCATTAGCTTTGTGACCATGTTGATTGTAGTTGTAGAACTTTCCATTGAATTTTTCTTTTCCATTGCTCCAACATTTGTTTGATGTATGACCAATTTTCCCGCAATGATTGCATAAAGGTTTTTTTATTCCTTTTTACACCTTGTTTGGAAGATTCACCTTGTTCTTCATTGTATCCAAGTCCTACTTTACCTTTTGACTATGAATATTATGTACATTTTTTTGATTCAATTGATTCATGTCTTTTTGTGATTTCAACATTCTCTCATTGATTTGTTTTTCAGCATTTAGGTCATTTTTCAATTTTTCAATGATTTTCTTTTCACATCTCAGTTCTCTTATTATTCTTTCATTAATTTCCCTTTCATAACTTAGATCACTTTTTATTCGTTCATTCTATGCTTTGAGAATCCTAATTTCTTCATTTTCTCTAGTGATTTGATCAATCAGGTCTTAATGCTAATTGGATTGATTATGTTCTTCATTGTTTCTTGCCTCCAAGTCTTCATTTGCCTTATTACTTTGTTCCAAAATTTCACATAGTCTGATTGATTGAATTTCTTGTTCTCTTTTGAGTTTCCTTAATTCTTCTTGTAGAGAGCCATTCTTTGCTAGGAGTTCTTTGATTGCCTCATTGGCTTCATCTGAGCTGCTGATGGGAAAAAGTATTCAATCTTTTCTTCAAGATACTGATGGTCATCCATTTGTCTTGCAAGTTCCTTCCTTCTTTTTAGGGATTGGGAAAGATGCTTCTTTGCTTCTTTGAGTTGAGCTATGGCCATCTCTAGATCTAGCTTTTCATTTTCAATTTCATTGTCAAGTCTGAATATCTCCATTTGTCCTTAGATCTTTGCTCAAGCTATCAAACTTTTATCTTGAGAACCACAATGCTTTGATACCAATTGTTGGAAATATTCAAGATATGACAAGTTGCTGAGAGGGGAGGGGTGAATCAGTAACTTTTAAAATTCTTTATTTTATCACAAAGCAATTAATACTAAAAGATAAAACATTTATCACACAAAAGAACACAATATTTTGGTGACCCATAAACCTTCCAAATAGAAAGTAAAACTGGGGTGGAGATGATATCCACAAAACTTTACTATTGTAGTATAAAGTTGGCCTGTTAAGGCTTACATTGACCACTTCTAGTGATCTACCCTATTAGGATCACAAAGGACTATTATGTCCACCTTGTTAAAGGATTTACAAACATACAATGAAGTCTGCACTTGATTAAGAGATTTATACAAAGACTATTAAGTCTACCTTTTTAGAGGATTTAGAAATCGATTCAACTGTTAAGATGAAGCAGTGGATCTACTTACAACTGATTGCTAATAAGATCCTTTATGCACTAATCACCTTATGTGATGGATATAACTTTTCTGCCTCTGTATTGACCTTGCTATATTCCTTGAACTACTATTGATAATCCTTCACATGTACTTCTCAAAAATACTTCACATTACTTCTCTATTGCTTAATACAAATGATATCTTACAATACACCTTACATATATACCATTCTAGTAATAAAAATTGCAAGGTTGGCTAAAACACAAGAAAATAAAACATTACTAAGTTAGCCAAACAGTAGTAAACTTGAGCTCTTCAAGCTGAATCGATGACCTTCTGATACTCGACATCCATTGCATTACTCAGCATTGTCATGTACTTGGTAGAAGCATAAGCATGGTCCATATTAATCACACAATGTAGCTTGGAACTCGGTAACCATTGGAGACTCGATAGATATAGTGTCACTCGGTGAGTATTGAAACCTTTTTTTACCTTGTTGTCACTCGGTAAACACTACACATTCATCACTCAGTAGAAACTAACTTCATGTCATGCAAACTAATAACTCGTTAGATACTATGAAGCTCAGTAACCATAATTTGTTCGATGAACACTGTAAGCTCGGTAAACACAGTTGAACTATACATTCACTTGGTAGCTTCAAGAATGCTCAGTGTGAATTGGTTAACTGCTAAGCTTACAAGGTAACCACTGAATGCTCGGTATAAACTATAGATTGAGTGATGAGCTCAGTAAGAATTCAAAATCAAATAAGTGTTTTCTCTAATGAAAAATATGACATAATGCCAACAATATATATATATATATATATATAAACTAAATAGGTGATGGCAAGAAGTGGTACAACATGTAGATTCTGACTAGTAGATGATTATGACTCCCTCCCTTAACCACATCAAAAATGTCAAACATAAAGTAAAATATACATGTACACCATACACATGCAAGTATGGGGTAAGTAACTATAGAAAACTACATATAAATCATGCATCTAACTATCACCATGAAATAATTGAAATCACTATATGAACATACGAAGCACCATCATCGAAAGGATAAATATAAACACATGAAATAAATGAGTATCAAGTAGCTCATCAAATATATAAACTAAGTATGAAATAACATCCAATCAAATTAGGTAACTGAGTACCACTAAATCATAACACAACCATAAAAGATGGCCTAAAAGAATTCAGCAAAATAACATGAAAAGGAAACTAGGGGTAGGCATTTGATCCACCCCCTAGAGTTAGGCTTACTTCTACAAGACTACAAACAAGATAAACTCAAACACTCAATGTTTGAGTCCCATTAAACCCTTCCCCCCTATAGGAGGATAAGACTACACCAAAAACACCATCTGTGATCTAACCATATCTCCAATAGTAGGCTCTAAAATTGTAGGTCTTTAATCCAAGAATTGTGGTTTCCATTAAAGATAATGTGATGACTTATGCCCATGTTTTCCACTTGAAAAATTTCTCCATCAAAACTCCCCTGCACTCTAGGTGCATTGGACTTCTGAAAACTACCCCCACTAGCAAAAGAATGAGTACTTTGTGTATGAATTGATTGTGCCTATGGTGCTAAGAGTATTGAGAATCGCTAGAGTCTGAACCACCACCACTACTCTATGCTAGAGGATAGAATCCTCCTTGCTTCTACTTCTTCCAATTGCCTCCTAAAGAAGGAGGCTTCCTGTTACTATTCATTGCCTAGTTTTGTGTACCCTTGGACCCAGATGGTGCATTTCCATTAGCAGGTGCACCCACAAAATCACCATGTCCTAAAATGACATGCTACTCCACAAGAATAGCCTAATGTACTGCATCCTTGAGGATTTTAGGTTGGAATTCCATTACACCCCCAATGAAATGGTTATTCTGACCCTGAATGAAATGTTGTACCATCAATGGTGAACTATCACTAATCCCTACATAAGGCATGAGCTCATAGAATTTTTTCTCATACTCTATGATAGTCATGGTATACTACCTCATATTATGAAATTCATCTACCCTCTACTGGTGCCAGTCCTCTATTAGGAAACAATCAAAGAAGTTTTCAAGGAATAGCTCCCAAGTAATAGTTTTCATATCCATGCCCAATTTCTTTTCTTCAATGTTCCACCATGTAGCTGCAAAGACTTCTAGGTGTGTGATGGAATACCTTTCTTTGATATTGGAATCAAAATCTTGCATCACAAAACATCTATCTAAGGCAATTAACCACTGCTCTGCAACATATCCTATACCTACTCTAGTGAAAGGTTTGATCTTGGACCTCTATAGGTCCCTCATCTGAGTGGCCCTAGCCAACCTATATTTATCACTATGGACCTCTCCCCAAGGACTCTTTGATCTTTGCCTCTCCTCATTCTAGCATGGTGTGATTCCTCCTTATCAACATCCCTTGGATGCGGTAGGCGCTCTAAGATCAACCTCTATCATCTGTCTCCAATTAGCCTCCTCCAAGTTAGCATGATCTTCTCTTTGGTTCTCCTCCCTATTTTCCTCCTAAATAGGACTCTCTCTATGAGTTGAAGGAGATATATCATGTCCACCTCTCCCACAACCTCCACCTTGACCTACACTACGACCTCTAACAACTAATCTAGTGTTAAACACCATCGTCCACCTCTCCCACAACCTCCACCTCGACCTGCACTATGACCTCAAACAAATGATCTAGTGTTAAAAACCATCCTCCAACAATACCAAAGAAAGAACAAAAAAATATTCACAAAGTCAACAAAGGCATACTACCTTAAAGCATAATCATAAAAAAATATGTTTGAAGTCCAACTCAAGACTTATTCAAGTTTTTCCTTTTTCTATGTTCAAGTGAGCAAGTCTAAAGTTCAAAATGTTCTAGTTGTAATTGATACATATATTTGTTTAAGTTTCGTGTAAGCTCACTAGTTGTCATCTAGTGTTGTTCCAATATACCCAAAGCTCCCAATGTAGAAACTTGGGCTCTAATAACACATACAACGCCCCGCTAGGGAACCTAAAATAAATTAACCTAAAATGCAACTAAGTTTGTCAAACATTTTAATTTTCTTTTTTGTTTAAGAAACACTACCACCCAACCTCATGTAACCTAAATGGCCCACTCCCACTATTTTGAGGAGATAATCAGCAATCCCATATAGATATCAATCCCAAAAGCCATAACCATCATCTAGGTCACCTCTCAAGCCTCTAGTATACATACCTAACTAGTCATAACTAGGTTTCTCCCCAACCCAACACAAAAATCGTAATAAGTGTAAATAAATTGACCATTTCAATTTTTTGATGAAAAATTTCATAAAAGTCAATTTGTAATAAAGTTTCAAGTTTAAATTTTCTATAAGCTTTCCAAATTGTAAAGGTTTCAAGATAAGATCAAGTACAAAGGCAGTTTCTATCTCCTAGTTAAACGTCCATAATTCCTTATTAATTGGGTATTCATTTGAGTATAATAATAGGATGCATATGAATAATCACTTTGTTAATCCGGTACCAAAACAATCTGTGTTAAATTATATTATAATTATAATTATAATAAGACTAAAGAAGAAATTAATATTTAAAATATATATATTAATGTCCAAATACTAAACAAAATAAATAACTAAATTTGATTTAATTAATTCTATAATTAAAATTTTAATTAAATAATTATTAAGTTTAAAATAACTAACACTTAAGTTTATTGAAAGTTATCTTTCACTCATTTAAATAAATAAATAAAACTATTTTAAAATTATATATTAAAAAAAAGTATTAAATAAACCCCTTTTTTAAAGAAAAAAAATCTTTAAAAAAACATTAACCCTTTTTTGAAAGGGCAGTAGCAGACATTTTCCAAGACAATCATAGCTACCAAGGCAGTTACTGCTATCTTTGGCAGCATCATCCTATGTGCCAATGGGGAAAGAGAAAAGAGCAGGTGAGGGTAATGGCTTGCCTCCCCAATTTTTTTTTAATGTATATATTTAAAAAAAAAAACTTAAACCAAAGCCACCAAGGAAATCAATTTATAATTAATTGTAATTACCACAGTAATTTTTCAATTAATGTGCTAAATATATATTTTTAAAATATATTTCCATGATAGATCTGATAGGGCAACATAATTAAAATAGTCAAATTTAATACTTAAATCTAGTCTTTTTCTTTTTTTCAACCCTATCCCAATCTTAATTTTTTCTGAAATGTTTGAATTTTTCCAATAAGAATTTCAATTGATTTCTCTCACAATCAATTCAATAATGAATAACAAGATTCCTCAAAACAAGGGTTTCAACCATAACCGATCTTTGAAAAACAAGATCTACAATCAAACATGAAGTAGACAGACAGAAAATTCAATACAATCTACTTTGATAATTTCAATAGAGATCCTACCTCGATCTAATGCTAACTAGATGAACATTCAGAAATTGCAAGAATTCTCATCTCTCAAAACCCTTTCTAGAAATTTGCTACTCAAAACATGTGTGTGGACAATGAGCTCTAATTTTTTAATAAAGAGCTTTCTCCTTTAGGGTTTCAATTTTACAAACACTCAAACCCTTTTTCTTTATTATTATAATTTATTTTAATTTTATGTGCAGACTTTTTACGTTTTAATTAAAATAAAATTTGTTTAATTTATTCTCTCTTGCTTTTATTTAAATAACAAGATGCGTTTTAAAACTATATTTATTAATTTAAATAATAATAATATTTAGAGTTTATTATAAAAATGAAACTCTAAAATTAATTATTATTAAATTAAATAAATATAATTACGCCAAATTAGAACTTTAAATTCAATCTTTTAAATTTAATTCTTCTATTTAATTAATTTCATAATTATTTAAATTTAATTAAAATTTGATTTTTCTTTATAAAAAATTTGTTACATTAAGTTATAATTTGAAAATGAACTATATTAGAAAATTTAATTTAGAGTGTAAAAAATGGCGAACTATAGCAAAATTGCGAATATAGCAGAGTAGAAAAATGGTCTCAAAACATGGCGATCTCCTGCATACGCACGAAAAAAAGGACAAAGCTGCAATATAAAGGTCTTAGAAGAACCCTAGATTAAAATTTGAGGTTAAAACCTCAAAAAAATTTGCAGCACTTGAGTAAACGGAAGGCTTAGAGAAGCCTAGGTTTCAAATTATGAATCAGCAAAATGCTCCAAAGCAGAAGTTGAGGCCTTCCAAAGTAGCGCAAGGAGTTTCTTCGTGCCATATATCTGGTTAGTCATTGCACCATTATTCTCTAGTTTATTTCACATTAGACAACTTAGAGGAGCAAATCAGATATTTTCATCTAACCAAATATGCGAAGTCCATTAATGATCAACCAGTTTTGCATTGTGCAAATCTTGTTAGGGCAGATCCTGCTAGGGCTGGTCCATCACCATTTCTCACCCCTCCTAGAGTCGACAATTCATCTAGCCCCAATTGCCATGGTTCGTATATCCCTCTACGTTGTTGTTTGGAGCTTTCAATTCCTAGGGCTTCCTCAAACCCCAAGGGTTTAGATTCTCCCGAAGAGTTAGTTCCTCCCATATCCCTCCAAGGGAAAGATATAGAAGATGCCTGGAATGAATGTCAAAAATGTGTAATTTATGCTATCTAGTGTGGACCAAAAGAAGATTTTCCTTTTCTATTAGATTGGATAGAAGATAACTGTGGATCTTAGGAAAGTATTTCTTACTTCTCATATATTGTTCTTTATCTACAATGTAGCAATGAAGGTGTTAAAAAATAATTTATTAAAGCCTATGAGTGTTTTTTTAATGGGCATGCTATTAAATTTATTGCTTGGTATCCTAATCTTAATTTAGAGAGTCTAGATTTCATGTGTTTATCCTGCTTTAGTATTATGTGCATGCCTCCAGAGTTAAATCACATAGAGATTCTTAAATATCTAGGGTTTGGACTAGGAGATCTCTTAAGTGTAGATTCTTCATATCAATATGATAATAATGTTAAAGTGCTCTTTAAGACAAAATTCAATCAATCATTCCAAGGTTTAAGGAAAGTTGCTACAAAAAAAGCTTCATATGATTGTTATCTACATCTCTATAAAGGAAAAATATGACATTATTCCAAGTACCTCAAATTTTTAGAAGTTATTTCCAAAGCTTAGAGAATAGAGAAGGAAATCGAGGGCCAAGTTGTGTAGACTAGATCCCTCTAATATGGAGTATAAGCATTATAAGGAAAATACATATCCCCAAAATAGGAGTAAGGCCTCTACCAAAGGCAATCCAGAATCTCAAATAAGACTCAAATTTTTTATTGTTAAGAACTCAAAGTCAAATTCCCCAATTGACAAGGATGGCTTAGCCAATAGAAAACATGAGTATACATAGATACAGGAACATCCAGACAAAACAACAAAAAATCAAGGCACTTCAATACCAAGCAGAAGTAAATAGTAGATGATAAATGAGTCGGTTCTAACACCAATCAAGTATAGGCCATTTGATATTATATACACTATGGATTCAGTCAGTTTGATGCATGGTGACCAACATAACAGAGATGCAAGGGTTTCTAAAGTTGCCAATAGTGAAGATATTGAAAATTTAATGTTATTTGAATCAGATCCAGACTCGAAAGAGCCTGATGTACCTAAAAAGGAAATATCTTCAGAGAGAAAGTGCTAGATGTTGGATCCGCCAGATATCACACCTATCAAAGAGAACCAATATAAAGCTTCCAAATTCTGACAGACTCCATTAGAGATCAGAAGTACTCCATTCACCCCAATAAAGTAGCCTTATAAAGAGAAGGATTATAATTGTGAGGGCTCTCTAACAAAAATGGTTCAAGAATTCTTAAAAAAAGAAGACAATACAGAGGTAGATTTATATGATTTGATTTCAAGAGATGAGAATTTGGAACAACTTACAGATGAATTAGTTCAAGTTTTTAGCTTTGAAGAAATCAATAACAGTTCAGAGGCGCACAAGGAAGAACTAATCCAGAGAATCATCAAATTAGGGGATAGTACTTATACTTGTGATGATCTTAGAAGAGATTTGATGAGTATAGAGGTAGAAGATAAAGCTAGAAGGAAAGATCAAAGCATTGACAAGAAGGGAACAGATCTGGGGAACATAGTTGATAATATTATAGAAAATGGTATTGAAGAGCTTCAGACAGATATTATTAATAATATCATTAGTGAGTTAGAATATAAAAATATAGAGAGGAAGGATATTCAAATATAGAGAGGAAGGATATTCAAAAGAAGACCAATGATTTAAAGCTCGAGAAAGTCATAGAATACCTTGGGATCTAGTAGAATCAGGATAGTTTAAGCTCTCCTAACTTTGGCAAGGCCAAAGGTAAAAGGAGTAGAAGATCTTTGAAGGACCTGAGAGAAGTAGAAGGGCTTAGTAGAGAGTAGTAGAAGATTGATCAGCTTTTTAATGTTGGGAAGAAGAAGTGCCTTCCCAAAGAGACATGAAGATAACTATATGGAACACTAGGGGATTACATGCCCCTAGCAAGAAAAGGTTAGTAAAAGAAAATCTCAAATCCTTTGATTCATATATCATTATAGTCCAGGAAACTAAGCTTAATAAGGATGAAGCAATTAAATTAGATAAAATGTTAGGCATATGGAGTTCATTCTTCCAAGAATATGTGGGAGCATTGAGTGGTTTAGGAGTTTTATAGAATCCTAGGAAGGTATATCTTAGTTGTCTTCATCATTGTCCTAATTGAATTAGCTCGAGTGTCAAGAGTCCTAAGTTTGATTTGTAGTTTATTCTTATTAACATTTATTGTCTTATTAGTTATTTGGATAAAAATAGGTTTGGAATGAGATTAGTAGTTTCATCCTAAACTTTAAGGATAATGCCTTTTTGATAGGAGGAGATTTCAATACCATTTTAGACCTTACAAAAAAGACAGGTGGTATACATCACCTCTCACAATCTTTGTAATATTTCAAAATGTGGGTTGGTAAACATTACATGATAGATGTCCCCACAAGCAATGGAATCTTCATGTGGAATAATAGGAGAAAGGACTTTGCATATATTACAGAGAAATTAGATAGGTTCTTTATCATAGGTGAGCTAGCCAATAGTAATTTTAATTTTCAATCGTCAATTTTGCCTATTGATGGGTCAGATCATTATCTAGTTTGACTGAGACTCTCAGAACCTGACAAACCCACTAGGAACCCCTTTAAATGTGAAAAAATGTGGTTCCTAAATCCAAATTTCATTGATAACATTAAAATTTGGTCAGGACAAGATAAAGTAGAAGGTTTGAAGATGTTTGTGTTTGTCTCTAAATTAAAGTTACTAAAAGAGTATATCCTAAAATGGAATAAATGCCATTTTAACAATATTTTCAAAGAAAAGCTAGAAATAGAAAACGAACTTTAAAACCTAAATCTAGATATTATAAAGAATGGTATGAACAATGAAAGCTATCAGCTAGAAAAAGAGTTATTGGCAAAACAAGAGTTAATCTTATCAAAAGAAGAAACCTTATGGCAATAGAAATCTAGGGAAGAATGGATGGAAGAAGGAGATTGTAATACAAAAAAATTTCATAACTTGACTTTATATAATAGATCTAAGAATAAAATTACTAGTATCAAAAATCACTTGTGTATCCAAGTCAAAAAGCCAAGCGATATTGCGGATACATTCATAACCCATTTTAATAATATACTAAACAACTATGAAGGATCTAATAAGGTGGCGCAAGATAAGATGCTTAAATTTATTTTTAAACTTATCACAGTTGAAGATAATAAGTTTTTAAATAAACCCATCACCTTTGATGAGGTAAAATCAGTAGTTTTTAACATGAACCCTGATAAATTACCTAGACCTTATGGTTTTTAGGTCTTTTTCTTCCAAAAATGTTGGGACACTATTGGGTTTGACCTATGGGAGGCCATTGAAGCCTCAATAAATGGAGGTGCTCTAATATTGGAAATTAATTTCTCTTTTTTCACTTTAATTCCTAAAAATAATGATCTTAAGATGGCGAGAGATTTCAGGCCTATTGCTCTCTACAATATGATTTATAAGATCTATTCCAAGATCATAGAAAATAGGCTTAAAGGTTTCCTGTCTAAATTGATTTTTGAGGAACAAATAGGATTTGTTCTTGGGAGATCTATACTTGATGGTATAATTACTATACAAGAAATGATTCATTCAGCCAGCAAAAGTAAGGAACCATGTATGTTTATGAAGCTTGATATTCAAAAAGCGTACAATATGGTAGATTGGAGATTTTTGTGCAAAGTTCCCAAAGCCTTTGGATTCTCCCATCAATGGATTAATCTCATTTTTAAAATCATATCTACACCTAAAATCTCTATTTTAATCAATGGCATGCCTAAAGGTTTCTTTGAAATCTCCAGGGGCATTTGGCAAGGTGACCCGTTATCACCTTCTCTTTTCATCATTATGACTGAAGCTTTTGGGAGAGCCTTAATAGATGCTCATCAGAATTGGCTACTTTTTGGTATTACCATCACTAGAAATATGCCAAATATCACTCATCAACAATATGTTAATGATACAATTCTCCATAGGAAAAGCACTATTGTTGAAGCTTCTAAGTTTAAATCCATCATAAATTCATATATGATGGCTTCAGGATAGAAAGTGAATGAGGATAAGTTTGAGATTTTCTTTATAAATACAAATGAAGATATAGAAGATAGGATTTGTGAGCTAATGGGCTATCAGAAAGGATAATTCCCTTGTAAATATTTGGGAATTGTGCTTGAAAAAGGCTCCAAATCCTACAAAGTCTGGCATAACACAATTGAGAAATTGGATGCTAGGATTAGGGGTTGGAAGGATAAGTGTCTCTCCAAAGCAGGTAAGGTCACTAAAATTAGTTCAGTTCTTTCTGCTATCCCAATTTATCCCTTGTCCTGCCTCCCTCTTTCAAAGAGTTATCACAGTAAATTAGAATCTAAATTGAGGACTTTTCTCTAGAAGGACTATGATGAAGATAAAAAATTTTCTTTAATCAAATGGGAAAATATTTGCAAACCTAAAGCAATGGGTGGACTTGGTATTAAAAATCTAGAATGGAAAAATGAAGCCTTGGGAGCAAAATTGGTATGGTGACTATACACTAAAAGGACCAAAAATGGGCTAAGTTATTATATAACAAATATCTAAATGTGGAAGACCCAATACCTATATTTAGAATGATCAATCCCCCTAGGGGTTCCAAAATTTGGAACTTTATGTTGAATTGTTATGATCTTATAGGTAAGTTCCTCACTTGGGATGTTGGCATAGGAGATAAAGCCTTATTTTGGGAGGATTTCTGGAATGGCCACCCCCCTCTTGTTTCCAAACCTTGCCCAAAACATTTAAAGGAAGATTTAATCTCTCAATGGGGTAATGAAGTTGGCAAATAAAAAACTAAGATTTTGATTAATGGTGTGGCTAGATGGGTTTGGAGATCGGTGAAAGACTTGGGTTTTGAAAAGGCAGAAGTAGAAGCTTATATCAAGATTATCTCTGATAAGGTAGTCAAGTAGTCAGAAAAATTGGATAAGCTCATTTGGGCAGCTACCAATGATGGGAACTACAGAGTTAAGGATGGTTATAATGCTATACTCTACTCTCAAAGTTGAGATAATATTGATATCCCACTCAAACTTTGTTGGGATGGGGCCTGCCTCTCTAAGGTTAGATTCTTCCTATGGTTAGCGTTTCAAAACAAGATCTTAACTACTGATAGGCTAAAAAAATTTGGGATATATAGTCCTTCGAGATGTGTGCTATGTAAACAAAACTTTGAGGACTTTAATCATTTGCCTTAATTTCTAGGAATGTCTTAGATCTAAACTAGGTTGGTCTTCATTGTTCCCAAAAACTTATAGGGATCTTCTTATTAGTTGGCCAAGAAACTTGGTTAAAGGCATTTACAACAAAATTTAGAATATATGTCCATCAATAGTCTCTTGGGAAATTTGGAAGGAAAGGAACGGGTATATTTTTCAAAATTCTAATTTGAAGGTTGAAGAGCTAACCTTAAAAATTGAGGCTAGTATCATGGAAGCTATTAACTCTCAACTTAGGAAATGTATGAAAGAAGAAGGATCCTTCTCTTTCTAGGATGGGCTTATGAAAAATAATTGGGTCAATCTGATTAAACCCCCCCCCCCCCTTGTCTATCTTTAAAAAAGCAAAGAAGACAAGGCTAATTGTAGATGGTCCCCTCCCCTGATGGGATGGGCTAAGCTCAATTTTTATGGAGCTTCATGTGGTAATCTTGGGATTGTAGGAATTGGTTACATTATTAATAATGATTTTGGTCAATGGTTAGCCAAAAAGGCAATGGCCATTAAGCCCACCTCCAACAACCTAGCCAAACTCGAAGCATTGGAAGCAGGATTGCACTTGAGTTTGGATGTAGGGATTACCAAAGTGGTTATTGAAGGTGATTATCATATTATTTTAAATTGGATAAGGAATTGATTTGCCACTAACTAGGTCATTAACTCAAGATTAGATTTTTTCCTTGAGCTTCTTGATCGTTTTGAGGATTATCGAATTTGTCATATTTACCACGAAGGCAATGTGAAAGCAGATCAGCTAGCAAATAAAGGGGTTGATGGTCTTAACATTCATCTAATTAAGGAGTTATCCTTCTAATTCTATTATGATTTTATAATTAGTAAGTTTATTCCTTTAGTATAAGTGTGTTGTATTAATAATATAGGATTTTAGAGCCTTCTTCGTATTATGACATTAGTACCCATCCTATTAATAATGATGGTGTAAAATTATGGTCGACTCTGATTATGAGTGTTTATACTTTAGTAATATAGAACTTGGGTTCAAAACAAAGTGTTGGCATCATCCTCATCAATTCATGATGGGAATATTGATTATTCTTAACACTTCCCTTTATTTCTAGCGTGACTTGGTTCATTGGTGTCAGTACCATGATGAGG
Organism: Cupressus sempervirens; assembly: GCA_028749045.1. Taxonomy (NCBI): domain Eukaryota; kingdom Viridiplantae; phylum Streptophyta; class Pinopsida; order Cupressales; family Cupressaceae; genus Cupressus; species Cupressus sempervirens. The sequence continues at coordinate 699,703,035 of CM053785.1, read as the reverse complement.
CATGTTAGTGGCTTCTAGACTTGTCTGTGATTATTTTTTATGGGATTGCTTCATCACGAAACTTGTCAATTTCCCTTTCAGTGACTATGGACACAAACACCATGGTTTATCACACCAAAGAAGCCAGGACTATGGCTTTTTGTGGCTCGATGAAACCAAAATGCTAGAATAGGATCTTGAATCTGTTAGATGACATGTCTAGGATTGCAGTGGGAGGGTGATTAGTGAAGGCATATTCAACTACAGCTACACCTGGAGAACTAATAGCAGCATTATTGCAACCTTCATTGGTTGTTTAACCAGAGCAAAGGTAGACCATGACCTGACTATTCAACTCTGCAATGATATTTTTCAAGCCACATGGCATAAGGGGTTAGAAAATTTAGTTAGAAGTATCTATAGCAAATTGAGGATTCCACTTCCAGAGAGATATATGGCTTCCCCTCCAAGTTCCTTTGAGCTATACATGGCATACCATAGGCCCTCTTTGATCATTTGGGAAAGCCTCAAATTCTATAACTAGTGGCCCAAAATGGAGGTGACTATCAGATTCTTTCTACACTGGAGGGGTATTATAGTTGAAGCTGATAGGAGGTGGCTAACAAAGTATCTCAATGTATTTCATGCATACATTCACCTAGGAGTCTCTTTTGAAAACCTGGAAGCCATCATTTTTTACACCCCCAATGCAGATAAGACTAGTAGATTGAAGGCTTGTTTCGAGCTTCCCCCAAATTTCCTAGTGGAGAACCCTAAAGACATTTTTGAAGTCATTATGGCATTTTTGAGGTAGGGCTTGCTAATGGACGAGATCACAGCTCCTTCCAGTATATAGAAAGTTATCAAGATTTTTGCAATCTCATACTGACAAGGGTTTATATGTATTTAGTAGGTTTAATACTATGCACTAAATAGCGCTAGATATTTTGGGTTTCAATGTACATCATCGTGTATGTAAAGACTTTTATATATTAATAATATCAGATTTCCACAATCCATTGCTAAAGATGATGTTGCTTCTGGATTTGATTGTGTAAGTTTTTTTATCATCAACATTTTGGATCACACTCTATGATCCATCATCAAGATGAGAGAAGGATGTAATAAGTATGCAAACTAGCCAAGCCAAGCAGAATAAAAAGGAGAGAAGGGGAGGAGGAGCATGCATCACGAAGCAAAGAAAGAAAGAGATGAAAAGAAAGAAAAATTAAAAATTAAAAATGAAATCTACTAAACTAGAAATAGGAAATAGAGAAGAAAAAGCAAGATAGAATGAACAAACAAATGAAAGAGGGGAGAGTATAGAAATATACGAGAGAAAGATTTATATAATCAATATACAGAACTAGCTATGCTTATTTGGATATGGGCCTCTTTTTTATTGTTCCCTTATTTGGTTTTGATCTCTCTTCCCTGTTTCTTGTGATAATGGATGGTGGGAAGTTAATTTTCTATTAGTAATGGTGGGAAGTTTATATCCACTTTTCAAATTCATTCCATTGATTAGCAGTATAAGGACTATGTTAACTAATTCTTGACCTACTCAAATTTTACTAAGTAGGTTTGAGTATTACCAATTTTGGCTTAGATTTATATGTTCCAATTATAATGTTGTAGAGATTGGTTTGTATATTTAATTTTATCAAGATTTAGTTCTTCAAAAGGAAATATCAATTTGATCATCTTCTGAGAAAAATAGGGTTTTCGTTAGATTTTCCAACGCAAGGGAAGATCGAGGCCCTCTCTTTAATACTTGTTTGGATAAGGATTCCATAGTTCTAATAATCACTTAGTTGGTTATACCCTTCTCCATGGTTTTGGTTTTATATAATAGAATGGTGAATGGTTTTTGCTCATTTAGTAATAATGGAAGACAATTTCTATTTATAACCATGATATGTTATAGTAAGCGGTTGTGAGGCTCTGATTACTAACATATGCTCATCTAGTTCTACTGGGTAGGTATGAGGAAAAAAACTCTCAACTAAGAAGGTAATTTCTTTTTCTATAATGGTGATATTTAGATTGGTCTAGATATCTATTTTCTCTCATGTCTCAGCCCTTACATTAGGCAGTATCAAATTGATGGTCTTATGGTCATGACAATGGTGTTGTTAGTTTTATGGAATCCTCTATTTGGAAATATTGTGAATTGGCAAGTGGTATTAGCTAGAAAGATTAAATCTAGAATTTAATTATGAATCTGTGGTTATTCATTTATGATAGTCATTACAATGTTTGTATTAATTTAGTAAAATTTTAGGATGACTGCTACTGATATAGCTAGTTTCAAAATGAAGGGGATGTTCTCCACTTGAGATAGATAAATTCTTAAGATTGATAGGCCAGGGATATCGGTTTTTAACACTCTCTTAGTTGGTTTTGGACTAGTAGGATTAAGTATTTACCTCTCTCGTAATCTCTTTATATGTCCTGTAGCTCTTTCTTTAAAATTTTCCTCTTTTTTTCTTTCATTTATTTAGAATATTATAATGGGTAGTGTTTTGATTACTATACCTTGAATCTTGATCCTTTTTATGATCTCATTTGGTAAGTTTTCCAAGAGTATCTTATAGATTGGAGCATATATTTTACTCTTTTATCCATGGTATGGAATTGTTTACATATTATCTAGACAATAGATTTTCTTTCTTGTGTCTTCAATTGTTTGCTAACATGTTTTTTACCTAGCCCAACTTGAGGAGAGGACTTTTCGATGGTGTAGTATCTCTCACTTAAGGGATACAAACTGTACCAATTTGTTAAGCTATGTAAGCATAACTTTCAGATGTGATGTATATTTTCAAAAGGGTTTGTTCCCTCAATTCTATAAAACAATTTACAATTAATTATTTTCATTGGGGTATGCACCTTTTAAATTTGTAATAATATAGGACTTATGTCCTAGGCTAGACTGGAGGTTTTCTTCTCTATTCTTTCCTACCAATGCCTGCTTGAATGGATTTAAGCTACTATAAAACTTTTTAATTTCTATAATATTAATCAAGGCCTTAGCCATTCACCAATTTAAAAAAAATGTTACATTAAATATTTTAATATTCTCTTAATTTGATTTAATCATAACTGAAAATCACATCTAGCCCACAAAACTAAATAAGTAAAATGATTTTAAAGAAAAAGTACTAAATCAAGTTCAAGGGTCAAAATTTTGAATTCATGTCACTTAAAAAATTCAAAAGGGTAAATAACTCATATACATGTCCTATATTTTAGAAAAATTGGCTCAAGGTTAGGATTTGGACTCGAGAACCATCTCCCCTCTTTACCATTGATATGTATTGCAATAGGGCGCACTCATCTTGGCAATTCAGGGAAGTCGATACCTAATACCTTCAATCTGCATAAAAGTAGAACATGTACATATACATATATATCTAAACTAAATAGGAAATGGTGGGGAGTAGTGCATCATGTATATCCAGACTAGCAAGTGACTATGACTCCCTCCCTCAACCACATAAAAAATGTCAAACATAAAGTAGAACATACATGTACACCAAACACATGCAAGTATGGGGTAAGTAACCATAGAAAACTACATATAAATCATCCATCTAGATATCATCATGAAATAACTTAGAATCACTATATAAACATACAAAGCATCAGCATCAAAAGGATAAACATAAACACATAAAATAACTGAGTATCAAGTAGCTCATCAAATATATAAACTGAGTATGAAATAACATCCAACCAAATCAGGTAATCAAGTACCACTAAATTATAACACAACCATAAAAACTAACCTTAAAAAAATTGACAAAAGATCATGAAAAGTAAACTAGGGGTAGGCATTACAACTATCATCATAAATCAACCCCAAATGTGTTAGTAGGATACTAAAATGCATTGGAAGACTCATACCCCTAGGAATTGGTATCAACACTTATGTCACAAGTTCCTCATGAACCTATCATGATCCCAATACTATCCTTGCATCCACTCATTAATCTATCAAAATTAACAACTTGGGATGTGGCAAGTATAGCCTAATAGATGTATTTGCATTTGGTTCCTTGTCCATGGATCCACACACATGAAGGTTTCCTTCCCATCAAGGCCCACAATATGAGACACAATCTAGACAATAACATCTTGGTTCATCTACCTTTCTATCCAATGGAATAATAAAAAGAAAGGAAATGGGTCCAAACATAAATCAGTCTTTATATAGAGGTCTCCCTCCTTAGGATGACTAACTCCTACTTAAGAGATAAGTATCCAAAATCACATATGTTATCACTAAGGGGGTATCTTAAGCCATGAAGAAAGTGAGATAAAGGCTCCCATCAAAGCCTATATAAAACCTAGGGATCATAGCTTTGGATTTGGCCATGATATGAAATTGGGGTACTAAATTCCCTAACATGAATCTTTTTGGTAGCCAACACATCTTGCTAGAAATAAAATACATCTAAGTATAAGAAGTTAATAAATCTTATGATAATATATTTGAAGAAGAATTTTAAGTAGGTGACACTATCCTCCATTAATCATCCATCAACCTCATTAAACTTCTCCTTGTCCATCTCAAGCTCATGGATTTAGGAAAACCAACTATTGTACACATTAATAAGTTGAAAGATGAGGCCAAACTCTTAAGATTTATGGGATTTTAACCACATCAAAAACATAAGAGGATAGCATATGTCCATATCTAAAAGTTAGACTCAAAGGCTTAGTTTGGGGAAGAGGAAGTCTCTAGTCACAAAATTGAAAGATAAAATGAAAAAAATCTAAAAGAAAGAGGAGTCCTTTGGCAAAAACCACTCTAGGGAACCTTTTCACCTAAAAAAGATATAAATAAAATATGTATCTAATAATAAAAGCCTCTTTGAGGTCCCTAAAGATGAAGACTTCCTTCTTCCTAAGTACATACCTAAAGTACAATCCATTCTTATAGAGGAAACCAATTTGTTTAATTGTAGGACACTAGATATTCCAAGAATCACATATATAGCAACATCATTATTAGAAAAAGAATACGAAGACCATATTAAGATCCTTTGGGAAAATAATTTCAATTTTTCATGGTCATTGTTGACTCCTAAAAACACTCTAAGGGGAATAATATCATTTTTATGGGAAGCTTCAGTGAGTGCAAGACATCATTTCTTTTGATTGGGAAGCATTTAGGATTTTAGAAGATGACTATTTGTATGATTATAAAGGAAAGGGTTAGAGTGCATAAAAGTAACTTTAGGTGATGCACTAGACTTTGGAATGAATAAACAAGATGCACAAGATATCCTAACTAGGATATCAAGACGAAAATATGAAACCACTTGAGTAATATTTGTATATCATTCATAAGTGTATAAAATGAGAAGAAATGATATAAAATAGCATAGTTTGATCAATACATCCATGCAAAAAGTTAGATCCCAAAAGGACTCATAGGTGGACTATTAGATGAAATAGACTCATAAAGAATGTGTTAATCTTATATCGGTTTAGAAATATGAGTGAAAATATACTTAAGTCATTTACTTAGTTCATGACAAAAAAGTAATGTATGTTGAGCATAAGTTGTTAGATAGTATATTTCGAGCAAGAGATCTACAATAAATGTTGAGTAACTAGTAAGTGTTGAGTCACTGAAGTCTCGAGCAGATAGTAAGTGTCAAGTCATTTAGATGTCGAGTGATTAGTGGATGCTGAGTCATTCAAAGGCTGAGTTACAACATTGAAGAGATAGTGGATATCGAGCATCAAACACTTCAAGTTCTGAGTAATGCAATTTTGACATTTTTTTGTAATGGCACAAACTACTATGTAAACTATTTTGGAGCCAACTTGAGGATTTTTTTTGCGATCTTAGATGATAAGGACGAATCTTTATTGAGAAACCCTATGCAATACAATGTAGCCAATTAAAAAAAAGGGAAGGATTAAGCGGCAATATGGGTGAATCACAATCATTGATTCATAACTAACCCTAAGTCACCTACGTCTTCTTAAGGAGGACAAACTTTAAAATTTTTATATGTGTGGAAGGAGAAAAGAGAGAAGTTTGCATGCACAAATAGAGTATTCATGGAAAATAAGGTATGGTGAATTGAGATACATTGCAGAATCAATTAAAGGGGAATAGAGAAAAGGAATTAGAGGAGAGAAGAGATGCATTTTATTAGTAAGGATCAAGTACACATCAAAAAAATGGTGATGTGTTATCTAGTAGCATAGTGCTAACCGTAGGATCATTGTCGAGACATTCTAATATGTGAATAAGTTAAATCTCTTAACAAAGTAGTCTTAACAGGCTATTGTAAATCCTTTAACAGGGTTCTTACTTCATTGTAAGTTAAAGTCCTTTTACCAGGCACACTTCTTTAGAATAGGGTGTTGAAATCCTTTAACAGGGTAAGATCTAACAATATTGTAAGCCTTTAATAGGGCAGACCTTTCACAAGGTAGACCATGTTTCATGATCAAATATTGTAACCTTCATTGGATATAATTCATTACTACAATAGTGGAGATTTTTGGGTTTCATCCCCACCCCAATTTTACCTTCTCATTGGAGGGTTTCAAGGTAACCAAATATCTTGTGTTAGACATGTGTTGCATTGAAAAGAAGGAAATAGATAGCTATTGATGAGAGTGACACACATTACCAAGAGATTAACACTACTAGATTATTTGTAGATATAAATAAAACTGAATTTGATGCTGCAATTGTAGTTGTGATGGAAAAGAATGGAGCCCTAACTGAAGAGGTCAAAAATCTCAAAATAGAAAAAGAAGTCCAATTAGTATTGTTGAGGTGACTGAGCAGAATAAGAAAGTTGAAGAAGACAAAGTCATGATTGAAGATGAAAAAATGATACTGACCAACAGACTGAAAGAGATGACATCAGAGGTGAATAGAATTGCTCACATGCAATTAGAAACATTGAATCAAATGATGATTTCAAATTACAAATTGAATGGAAAAGATATTGAGATCACAACACTGAAGTTGTAGGATGAGCAACTAAGAAATGATTTGAAAAGAGAAAATTAATTTGCTAAAAGTTTCAATAGACCTAGTGAAGCCATCAAGTATTATGAGCAATTGATGAGATTTCCTAGATCCAATAGTAATACTACTGGATTGGGTTACACTAGTACTAAAGAAGGAGAATTATCTAAAAGTGGTAAACAAAGGAATGTCAATGGTCAGAACTCCAAACCTACCTGTCATAATTGTGTAAAATTAGGACATAATGCTAATGTTTGCAGAAGAAACACTGCAAATCAAAATCTTAAGAACAAGTTTGTGGGTCACTGCCACAAGTACAACAAGCAAGGACATCAAGAACATGAGTGTAGAACCAAGACCATAAGCACACAAATATTTTAAGGATACTACTATAACTATTAGAATTATGGACATAGAGAATTTTTAGAAATAGGGATTACTGAGAGGGGGGTGAATCAATAATCTACAAAATTTAGTCACCAATTAGATATTATTTCTTACTTTAAATTGTGCATAACAAATTAATAAAGTAATGCTGAATAGTAACAATAAAAATGCACAAAGATAACTCATAACACCATATTTTGTTAACTAGGAAACCCTAGCCAAGGGAAAACCCCGGTGGGGATGATAACCACTAGATAATATACTAATATATAAGTTCCTTATTAGAGGATAGACCCTATTAGGAGCCAATGAGAAAATTTAGTATAAGGAATCCTTGTTAGGAGATTTTGAATCCCTATTAGGAGTTGTAGTATAGAGAATGCAAGATGAGCTCATTACCCAAACATGCACTTCCAATTACAAGAAGAGCTCACTACCCAAACAAGTAATCAAACTTCTAGAATATAAGTACTATATCTTCTTCCTCAATTGATCTCTAGTATTCAACTTGATCTTGGATCAAAAATTAGCTTATACAAAACTTCATATATATCACTTTCACAGTAAGTTCGCACATCATAATATTCGCACAACTTTCATCACAAATTACACTTCTTATCACAAGATGTCCTTTGCATAAGTACTATGCCTTTACACAAATTTCTGCTAGGTTGGCTAAGACCACAATCCACTTTTCCAACTTAGAGTAAAAATCTAGGATGTCGGCCCTAATTGGACAAGTAATTATTTTATAAACAAAATAATTCTTTCCTTCAATTCTATTGTCTTGTTTTATTAAAACATGATTATCTCTATTTTTTATAGTCTGTACTAACTTTTGAGGTTATACATGTCATCACCAACATGAATACTATCTCCATCTAACTTTGCTAGTCGTAATATGACATAAACAACAAGTTATAAGCAAAACAATACAATGTTGTATACCAAATTCTATACTTAGACAATTTTCTGAGTACCAAACATTAAGTATCTTTATTTCTGATGTTTCCTATAAGCATGTACATCATGTGTTGCCATAAATGATAGCAACTACATATCTCTATTAGCCAATTGTCAAAAATCTCCCCCTTTGGCATTGATGGCTATAAAATAGGGAAAATTGGCTAAGTAACAAAACTACATAAACATAATAACATTTCATCAATTACATTTGTCCATCTTTACATATGCTCCCCCTTGCAATATACTTTACAATATTTTTCTCTCTTAGATGTACTTCTACCCTTAACAAGTTTCATGTATACTTCCCCTTTGACATCAATGGCAATGGTCAAAATGTCAAAATATATCCAAAACTACCAAAAAAATGTTGTCCTTCCTTAAGCTGATAGGATTTTCATACAATCATCAAAGTTTTCCTTAAGATTATCCATACCCTTAGTCCATGTCTCCTTGGTGGATTCAAATAAGGTAAGAATTGCACATAAAGCATATGATCCAATCTCAATAGCATTAGGATCTGAATAAAAAAAGTTAGAATAGGTGTCCTTGGCCTTGACACATTCTTCCAACTGTTTCTCAACAAAAGATACTTTTAGAGCAATAGACTCTCTAAAATTCTGATATCATCTGCAAGATCTATTCCTTCCAAAGTTCTAGTTTCCTAATATTATTGTGAATACTAGCTACTTGTCCTTCAAAGTCATCAATCTTACAAGATGAATATGGGATTTGGTTGGATAGAGCCTTTAGCTCACTCATCTTTCCCTCTATCTGACGATCAATGTCTTTAGTTAGTTTATATGACAAAGTACACTTAATTTACAATGTCTTTCCATCCTGTTGACAATTTTGAAGTTCCTTGATACAAGTGTCAAGACTAACCAAATCATTCTTAATGTTCTAACAAATAGTGGTAAACAAGTTAGCATAATGCAAAATTGTGTCTTTTCTTCTGCAACATTTAACAAGCTAGTAGACTCTTCATCAAATGATTTTTGCACTGCTTGTGCCCTCTATTCAAGATCAAATTTGGTGTGTTGTACTACCAAAGTATTGTGCAATCTGTTAGTAACCTCCATTAAGGTTTTCTGTAGTCCCTTTACTATTCTATTCTTCTTAATTTGATTTGATAGGGATGAGATCAAATCTATTTGATCATCAACATCAAATGCTAAGCTAGCAAGTGAAAGCAGAGTAGATGAATTGGAAGGTTTAGTGTCATCCTCCCTTTGCTTCTTGGCTACCTCTTTCATTCTTTTCTCTTCTTCTTCTTTCTCTTCCAATCTCTTCTTTTCTTCCTCTATTTTATTTCTTATTTCTTCTCTTCTATTCTTTTCTTTTCTTCCCCTTCCTTTCTTCTCTTCTCATTCTCAAGCAATTTATGTTTGGCCTCTTCTATTTTCTTCTTCTCTTCTTCAAGTAACCTCTTTTCTTCTTCAATTAGTCTCATTTTTTCTTCAATATCCTCAGTATTAGTTTCATTAAGTTCATAACCTTCAAATGGATTATTATAGTCTTTCTGCATAGTATCACCACTTATTGACACTTTCGAGGTTCTTGGTGCTAGTGGAGATGTTGTCTTTGATTCTGTCAACATCTCATTTATTTTTGTTGCAGTCTCACTTCTTAATTTATCTTTCTCATGCACCATAAATAGAAATGGTCTTACTTTATTTCTTAAGTAAGGTGCGAGATTATTCAATAATATTTTAATCTCTTCTTTGTTATTACTCTTGCAAATAGTTCTAAGAATAGACTTCTAAAGTTCTAGATCTTCTTCTCTTATAGGTTTCTTCTTCTCAATAAGTTTATCATAGACTTTTTGGTTGACTATTCCCTCAATATCTTTTAGTATCAAATTATTTGCTATAATGTATCTCACAATAGAGATATCAATCTGATCTTTCTCAAAACTATTATACAAATCATAAAATTTGTTAATCTGAACAAAGTTTCCTTCAATAGCAATAGTTGAGTTAATCTTCTCTATCTTCGACTTCCAAGGTTGTTGAGCTTTTCCTGCTAATTATTTTGATGATTTCACCTTCTCTACTTGCTTGACCTCTTATTCTTTTTCCTCTTCATCGCTAGACTAAACAATTGTCAACAATGTCTTTTTCCTTTTACCTAGTCCAGTGGCTTGTTGCTTTACCCTTTTGTCTTAGTGGTCACAATTTCCACTAATCTCTCAAATTTTCTCTTTGGCTCACTAGGTTTCACATCTAACACTACTACATATGGAATGCTTTTCTTTGAAGATGTCTCAACAATGGATACTGACAAAGGTTGTATATTCAGTATGCCTTGTTTCATAGTTTGCTTGATTGTCTCATACTCACTCTCAGTCATACCGGCCTCTGGTAAGGCTTTCTTCATAATAGAGTCTATCTTCTTGTGCAATTCCTTCTCCAAGGTTGCTTGATGAATTGACTGGGTAATTTCATCATAAGTTCCAAATCTGTATTATGCTTTATCTTTCTCTGATTTCAACAATAAATCAATGTAACTAACTGTTGTATCATCATTCAATTCACAACCCAAGGGATGAAGAAATGTTTCCTAAGGTTCCACTGCTTGTATATAATTATAATTTGTATCAACCATAATGCAAATGTCTTCTTTAAATATATCTACAATTGCAAGTACAATTTTGAATCTCTATCTCATTTCATTCTGAAATGTTTTCATTATCAAGTTTCCATTGTCCAATATCTTATCTGTAGGATACCTTCTACATACTTTTGTGATCTTCTCCATTATACATCTATCATTTCTTATTATCTCAATGACTATTAAATATGGAAACCTTTTAAGCACATGAAAGAATATGTGATTGATCAATAACTAAAATCTAAACACACCATCTTAGCCCTCTTGATCTTTTCTAGGTTCTCTAAGAGTCGTATTCTTAGAATTTCATGAAGATTTACTTGTTCCTTTTCTAAACATATCTTATATGCTGCATAGATGAATCCAGCTAATAGCCCGTCAATCTTTGAGCTTGCACATATAGAATAGGCAATGATTCTACTTAGTAATCTTACATCATCTTGCTTAATGGTGTTGATCACCATGGCCTTTCCATTAAACACTTTTTTAGTATAACTCTCAACTTTCTTCTTGACCATTTTCTTGTCTATAGGTACACTACCTTGTTTACTAAGACCGGTTACCTCATGAATTAGGTTGGTAGAAATATCAATTACATTATCTTGCATCCATAGTTTCCCATCATGTATTCTACTTAATATGATCTATGTCCATTCATCTGTGTCCAATTCATGGTAGAAATGATATTTGAACAAGTCTAGTTTCCTTAAATGTTCAAATCCAAGCTTCACAGTCATGTCGTGATTAAAAACTAATTCCATATCCTTGTTCATGTATTCACTACCAATAGACTCAAATTTACTGTTAAGATAGTCTCCTACATCTTCAAGATATACTACATTGTTTAGAGTGACGGATAATGTTGAGTTATGGTTTCCTTTAGTATATTTTATAGAAAAAACCTTCAACTTAGGTCTATCCCCATTCTTAACATTGTGCAGTATTGGCATATCCATAATTCTATCAAATAAGAACTTTTATCGAACAAATTTGCAGAAATATGATAAAATACCTCTTTCTAAAAATAGGTTTAGCTTCAAAATCACCTTGACAAGTTGCTTCTGAGTGCTCTCTACTTTGGATGTATTTGTAATGAAGTGAAAATCAATTTTATACTCCATTTATTCCATCAACTTGAGCCCGCATTGATTGTGTACTTTGCAAACATGAAAAAGATGTCAATTACATTCTGTAATCAAATAACTACTCAAGATCATTAATCCAATCTTTAGATGCCATCGAGGTTTTCCATAGCCTCCTTTCATCATGAGATAACTCTACTAAGCTTCACTATATGAAATTCTTTGCAAAAACATACTTTTCATCTTCTGCTACAGAGTTAACCTTTTCTATAATGTCAATAACTCTTAATTCCATCATAACTTGTTTAGATCAGCTCCAAATTACAAGCGAGATTAGGTACCATCTAAACATAATTGGATACACCTTTTCCCAACTTTGCTACCTCTAATTTGATCTCAGAATGAAGTTCTCAAATTTTGATGTTGTAAACAAGCTTAACTCAACTTAGTTGAATCAAACTCAACAACTAAATTCGATCTTTTTGTCTCATCATCATGTAGCTTTTCCTTTGATATATTTACTCCTTTTACAAATGCCTCATTAATTTCTTCTCAAAGTTCACTAATAAAGTTTCTTTGTTCCTCATTGTCTCTATTAGTTCTAGAGTTCCTTTCATGGTTCCTTCTATTCTCGAAGTTTCTTCCATTGTTCCTTCTATCTCTAAAGTTTATGTCCATTCTATAGTACTTTGTTATATGTCCAAAGTTGTTGCATAACTAACACATTGATGCTCTACTTCTAGGATTTTGTTGATCATTAGGTGTATGACAATTTTGAGCAATGTGTCCTAAGTTGTTGCACTTATAACACACAATCTATCTTCTATCTTCATAAGATCTTCCTTCTCTCAATGTCCTTTCATTAGATCTTCTATCTGCAAGGTTGGTATTTTTAGACATTTTGTTATTATCATACTTAGGTTTCCTACAGTCATTTTTTTATGACCGATACCATGACAATCATGACAATAGAAGTCCTTAACATGATTAAATGACTTATTTCTACAATCTCTTTTTATATGACCTATTTCATTACATGAAAAATACTTACCTCTAAATTCGTACCTCATTTCCTTAGGAGATTCCACTTGCTTTGGTTCATTCAAAATTTCAACTTCCTTGTCTTGTCCAGCTTCTTTGGATTTATCAAAAGATTGATTGTATTCAATCTTATCATCAGACTTACCTTTTTCTTTCTAATCTGATATAACCGTAGGTTTCTTCATAGACATGTTAATTAGATAACCAAGACCAGCATTAGCATAAGTAGGTCTCTATATTGACAATGAATCATCAAGTTTTTCTCTACTAGAATAAAGCTTCTCAAGTTGTTTCTTGCACTGAGTTAATTCACCTTTCACAATAGTATTGTAATTATGAAGTTCATCATGATCTTCTTTCAATGTTTCAAATTCAGATGTTTTCCTTGCCAAAATTTCTCTAAGATCCGCATTCTTAGTCTTCAAAATAGTTTCAATTTTTCTAGGATCATTTCTCAAAGTCAACTTCAGATTCCTAATCTTCAATTCATACTTCAAGATTTTGTACTTTGTCTTCAACTTTGAATATTCATCATCACTAGTTCCAGATACATTAGATTCAGGCTTGGATTTGAGATGTTCAATTTTTTCCTTCAATTAACCAATGTATACTTTGGAGTCTTCATATCTATTTTTCAATTCATCTCTTTTTTCAGTAAGGAGATCAATTTTTTCAAGAGCCTCTTCAAGGTTTTTCATCAACTATTCCATATCCATAGGGATCTTACTCAAGCTATTAAGCTTCATCAAAGTAACTATGTTCTGATACCAATTGTTAGAAATAGAGATTACTAAGAGGGGGGTGAATCAGTGATCTAAAAACTTTAGTCACTAACTAGATATTATTTCTTACTTTAAACCATGCATAGAAAAGTAATAACATAATGTTGAATAGATATAGTAATAATGCACAAAGATAAATCATAACACCATATTTTGTTAACTAGGGAAACCATGGCCAAGGGAAAATCTCGGTGGGGATGATACCCACTAGATAATATACTAATATATAAGTTCCTTGTTAGAGGATGGACCCTATTAGGAGTCAATGAGAAAATTTAGTATAAGAAGTCTCTGTTAGGAGACTTTGAATCCCTATTAGAAGATTCCAACCCTATTAGGAGTTTTAGTACAGAGAATGCAAGATGAGCTCACTGCCCAAACACGCACTTCCAATTACAAGAAGATATCACTGCCCAAACAAGTAATTATACTTTTGGAATATAAGTAATACATCTTCTTCCTCAATTGATCTTTGATCTTCATCTCGATCTCAAATCATCAATTAGCTTATACAAAACTTCACATAAATCGCTTTCACAATAAATTCGCATATCACAATATTCATACAACTTTCATCACAAATTACACTTCTTATCGCAAGATGTCCTTTGCATAAATATCATTCCTTTACACAAACTGTTGTTGGATCAGCTAAGACTATAATCCACTTTTCCAACTTAGAGTATACATCTAAGATGTCAACCCTAATTGGACAAGTAATTATTTTATTAAAAAAATAATCCTTTCCTTCAATTTCACTATCCTATTTTGCTAAAACATGATTATCTCTAATCTACATAGTTTGTATTGACTTTTGACGTTATACACATCATCACCAACATGTACACTATCTCCATATAACTTCGCTAGTCATAATATGACATCAGCAACAAGTTATAAACAAAACAATACATTGGTGTATACCAAATTCTATACTTAGACAATTTTCTTATTACCAAACACTAAGTATCTTTATTTCTGAAGTTTCCTATAAGCATGTACATCATGTGTTGTCATAAATGACAATAATTATATATCTCTATTAGCCAATTATAACAAGAATATGAGTGTTGATCCAACCCCAAGTGGTCATCAAACAAGCAAACAAAGGTAAAGCACAATGGCAACTCTTATAATTGGGATTATAATGCAAGGTATCGTTGTCACTATTGTCAAAAGTATGGACCTGTTGCTGAAAAATGCATTAGAACACACTTCAAAAGTGACTACAAAATATGGTTGAGTCAAACTACATGTTTTAATTGTTTGAAGATCAGTCACATAAGTAGAAATTGTCCAACAAGGTCAAAGCACCTAGCGGTGAGTTCAATAAAGGAAAAGGAAAGGTTGATGTTGAAGAAGTCAAAGTGTAGATGAACAAGACATGGAAGAAGAAGGAAGGTTGCAATACATCAAGTTCAAATGGGATCACTTCATCCAATGGATCAAGTGATCACACCATCTCCAACAAGGCAATTAAGAGGTATATATGGGACTGATATTTCAAAGTTCAATTATACATTAGTTCCAAGGATTGAGTTCTAAAAAGATCATATATGCATGAAGAAAGATGCAAAGTATAGTTGTGTAAGCACTGAGCATTTATTGTAAAGTTTTAAGGGGCATATGGTCAATTTTTGACTCATTTGTAATCATTCAAATTTGGAGAGTGCATGAAGAGATGAATGTGAATTTGAAAGAAGGGTTCAAGTGTTTGCAAACTAAATTCAACTGCTACTTGACACCAGTCATCAGATTTGAGAAGGTATTTATCGTGTGTCGAGCTACATTGTTTAATTTTTTGTAAATCCTAGTTAGTTATTATGGAATCCAATTCTTTTGCTACTACAATTAAAGAAGGAAAGGAAGTTTTGAATATGTAATTGATAAGTAATGAGATCAAACAACCACATTTCTAGGAAATTCTTGACATTGCATATAATGGAGACCTGTCTGGTGTGTTATTGATGATACCACCACAAATTTTGATGATACAATATGTGATGTGTTGCTACACTTGTAAGGTTGGAAGTATTGGAGACATGGAGATAAGAGAGTTATATGGAAAATTGTATGAGAATAGAGTATTGAAAGATGAATTCAAGGTTGTAGAGAGAAAAGGGTTAACTCGTGCCCTAGATTTTCCAAACGTATTCAAAACTGAATGAATTAAGATTTTTCTTAATAGAATTTATGATAATTTTGTATGGTTGGAGGATGGCCCTATAAAAATCACAAAGAGGATCATCCATAGAGTGAGAGGGTATCTAACCCTAGATAAACCTAAGACAATGAGGAGTGATGCAAAAGTGGCAATTGAAAAGAATACAAGGGCACTAAAAAACAAGAGAGGAATGACCATAGACTCAATTTTCAATCCCCTAATTACTTTTTTAGTAATAATTATTGCACATAAGTTCTTTCAATCTAGCAGGTTAAACAATGTACCATGTATGGCTATGGATTTAGGCTACAAGATAGTGAATAAAGACCACTCTTATGACCTTTCCATTACAACTCTAGTAGTTATCTAAGAACCTAGGAGCCAAAAGGAAAACAAAAAGTGCACAATGCAAATTTTGATCAATACTTATTTGTATATTTTTCTCTATCTAGAACACTTTCCCCATATTTAGGAAAGTAGCTTGGAAAGCTAACAGGTTAGTTGTAGTGTAGATTGGTGAATTTATAGAGCAACATGGAGAAAATTTTGAGAGTGTGATGACTAGCTACTTTGAAGACTTCACGAAGTCGATGAAACAAAGATAAAGGATACTAGTATCATTAGTAGACAAACATTTCAATGATGTTTATTTTGTAGTTGATGTTGATTTCACGTATGTTTGAGCTGTTGTTCTAAGGGTGAGATGGCTTAGACCCCTGCCTTATGAAATTAATGTTGATGAGGTATCTTCAACCATCACTACTTTATTGGTAGAAGAGGTATATAGGGATTTTACTATTTCTAAAAACTATGATGTAGCAAAGTCAAAGATCACAATGGACTTAAAGAAAAATTCTATGATGAGGAAAAAGAATAACCTTGTAAAGAAACTCAAAGAATAATTCGGTGAAGGGGAAGAAGGAGATAAAGAAGAAAAAGATAATGAAGATGATGATGATACTCCTACCTAATAACCACCTTCCATCACACAGTGTCAAGGTGAGGACCAAGGAGAAGAAGAAACACAAATAGATGAAGTTGTCAAGGGAGAAGAAGCTAATGAAGCAACTTGTTGATCTGATTTTTCATAGTGCAGAGAAGTTCTAAAATTTTGGTGAAAAAATCATTTAAGTCATGGTGTCCTACAAATTAGGGTTTCTTTCCTTATAATTTTTCAAATTTTTTGTTACCCTAGTCATGCCCTAGTTTTTGTGTTGTTTGAATTTTATTAAATTCTCAAGATTTGTCATCAACACAATCATTAAAATGCCCTAAGTCTATTGAAACCCTAGGTTATTTTTCAAATTTTGGAAGGGTTTGCAAAGCACCTAAGTTCCTCCTTTTACGATTTTACACTCTTAGGGTTTCCCATAAGAATTAAATTCTTTCTTGCTCATTTTTTTGTGGCCATGCTTCACCAAGAAGTGTAAGGGCATAAAGTAATTCATGTCTCATAGGGTTATAGTTGTGTATTCTGTAATAGCGGAGCAATCCACTTTGGGGTCCTCCAGTCATATGATTGATCTTTGGGCGAAGAGGCATAAAAGGTTTTTTGTGCTTTAGAAGTGTTCTTATGATTCCACGATGATGGGTTGAGTGAGTGAGTGAAAGGAGTTTATTAAAGTGTTTCCAGTCATATGTTGTTTTGTTAAGTGTATGAGCGTAATAGGTTTAAAAGTGACCACGCCAGATGGTTTTATGAGAATACAAGTAAAGTGTTGAGTGAAGGGGCAGAAGGGTCTTGTGGTTTGATCTATGCACTTGCATTACATTGAATAGCATAAAGGTGTTATATCCCAAGATGGCTCATGAGAAGAGATAAAGTCATTTTACAGTTCTACGTATAAGAGGGACTCATAAGAGTGAAGTAAATTTTCATTTTGTTTGTGTGCCTTTGCTGCTTTGACTTGTGAGTAACCGTAAAGAAATCTTATAAAGAGAAGCATGTTGTGTGGGACCTATTGAGTTGTCAGATGGGCCTTGACTAGAACAAATCAAATGGTGACATGTTACACATGTCAGATGGGCCTAGCCTACATGGCAGACAACTTAAGTTTTCATTTTGCATGTGCATAAAATCAACGGTGATGTTTTTTTCTATTTTCTTGAGATCTGATATGGGTCGTTGATAAGTGAAAAGAAAAAATTCTCATTATGTCCTTAAGATTGCATGGTGAGCATATGAATGAGGAGTTGTTTCATCCCTTTCACTATGGTTACGAACTAATTCTAAGTGTATAAGCATAAAAGAGAGACGGGGGAATGAAGAGAAGGCTTTACGTTTATACAAGAAGGGATAAATGAAAGAACAAAATGTAAATTATAAAGGTTTCCCATGTTATCTAGATAAGGTAACTCGTGTTAGCATAAAGGAGAATAAAGAAAGTAAAAAGCATTGCAATGCCATGAGTAAAACCTTAAGCATCTGAGTAGAGGATGGATGTGTAAGATGTTACGATGTTCCAAATGTTGAAATGAGTGTAACAGTGTAAAGAAGGTTTTTAAAGGCTTCAACAGTACGTGTGCATATGAGCATTAAGATTAAAGTGAATATTGTAACAAAAGCTTTATATTAGTACGAGTAAAGTGTTGAAGTGTAAGCTGTAAGGATTTGATAAGGAGGTTTGAGATTCTATGGTATATAGGACAGCATAAGAGCATAAAAGGAATTTTAATATAGTGCTTAAGAAACCCTAACGCTTCTACACTTGGAGCATTCTGAAGCATCACTAGACAAACATAAAGGCTTGCTAAGTATATCTCCGAGTTTATGAAGATTGAAGGTTTTGACTTAGTGTGTAAACAGAAGATCAAAATTGAAAAGAAAGTGGCTAAGGTGTCATGCCAATTCAGAAAAAAAAAAAAGGAAAAATTCACAATGGCCAAGTAAAATAAAACACTGCAAAGTACATCAAGATCGAATTTCACGATTAATATTCCTTGTTGACAACCTACGAAGGTGGTATTAAAAAATTATGCATGCAAAATTTATTAAAAGGCTGGTAGATTTCATGATTAAACCATAAAGATTTGATTGAACATTTAGAGTATTTGCCATTTTGAAGAGCTTGTGTTTTTTGTTCTAAGAATTTGAAAAGTGTCCATAGCTTCATGATTTCTGTTTCACTATTGCAAGAGTTTGAGATATAACTTGTAGAGAAAATGGCTAACAAGGAAGTCGAAGAGGTTCCTACGGAAGAAGTAGAGGTTGAAGATGAGGGTGACGATGTTGTAGAGGTAACAACCAAAGGAAAAAGGAAGAAAAGTGTTGTAAAAATAAAGAAGAAGCCAAGGGTTAGGAAGCCAAACAAGCATGCAGAAGATTGGCTAAAAGTTCTTCCAGGGTCATCCAACACCATTTTGAAAAATGACCATATTTTTAAAGATCCTTACTTCCTGAACAAGGATGAAAAATGCCCTAGAATTGATGGTTTTAATCTGTTTTTGTATTTCTACTAGAATAGAACTGAAAACATACCAGTTTGCAACCCATGGAATAGGAACATAGAAAAATTAGTTGTCCCAGAGGTATTTTTTGGTGTGGACTTGTTAAAGGCACTAATAAATTCTTACAATCTAGTCACCAAGACATTCCAAAGGCATAATAGGAGTTTTTTGTGCACACTAGATAGAACTTCTTTCATAGAAGCTTTTGGATTAGAAGGACAAATGGATGTGCCTATTGACATTGAAGACTTACAAGGAAAATTTGGGAGGAATAAAACTTATTTTATGAACAATGTGATGCTGCCCCACATCCCTTACAATGTAAAAAATGAAGGGTTGATTCCAAAGAAGGTAGGGGATCATTTACCCTTGAGCAGGTTCAAGAATTACTTCAAGAATATTGTATATGGACTGCACAAAGTTCTGGGAAGTGATGGTGTAGAGGACTGTGTATATGGTTCATTATTTCTAATGGCATGTGACATACAAGACCCCTTCCACAAAAAAGAATATGATTATGTGGCATTCATCATGGACAGCATAAAAAAATCAAATTGTTAATGCAAAGAAAGGAGAATTGAAGGATTTCAAGCTCCACCACTACTCATTGTTGATGCACCTGATCTTGTATTACAGCATTGGTTACATTAGCCATGACTTCATGTATCAAACTTCTGATGAATTTGGTGAGTTACCTATGCAACTATGGACTCATATTTGGGATAGAAATTTCCATTATTCAAATGCACTTGTGTTCTTTAATTTGTTCAATTTTGTGATTATGAGGCAATTGGACCATACTTTCTTTAGGGCCCCAAATGTTTTGAAAACTTTTCTTAGACCCTACTTTTTGGATGAGAAAACTAAATTGGATCATAATTGGGAGGACATATTTTTGTTTAAAGAGTGCACATTGATGAGAGTATATGCATGCCCACAGCCTCCTCACATATTACCCAAATATTTACCCCCTAGGTTGGCTATCATTGAATTATTTTTGCAATTTCTATTAATGAACAAAGAAATGATTACTCCCTCTCTACACAAATCCACATTTGTTTGTAGAAGTTTCAAGGTAGGAGATTTTGAAATTGGAAAAAATGCATATGAAGAGCTGAGTGAGTACCTAGGTCAATACAAGTTTGCTACTAGACCTTATAGAATGTATGACCCAAAGAATTATATAGCAAATGAGGTTAAGGCCATCAGGGGTTACATTATACCTCCTAGCAAGCCAATCCTTGTAGAATATTTTCTTGTTAACATAGTAGAAACAGGGGAGGATGATGAGCTATTAGGAAAATATGGTGAAATAAGGAAGGTGGAGGAGGCCTTAAAAAGGACCAACCCTGATTTCAAAGGTTTCTATACAGAGATTCCATTCCCTGATAACTTGACAAAGATGGTAGAAAAATTTGATTATATCATGTCTCAAATGCCAACTAAGCCAGAGGGAGATGAGGCCACTATGAACAAAGAATCCCCTAAGCCAAATGTACAATTGGAGGTTGATGTTGAGGAGGAGCAACCATCATCTTCAACATGGGTGGCAAAAGAAAACAAGAGGCAAAAAACAATGCACATCCCAGAGAGGGTGGTGAGTAGGGCCTCGCAAGTAATGCCTGGAAATGATGAATATTTTGCTAACATCAAACAAAATTACTTGCATCAAAGGGCAATAGAGGCAAGAAAAGCCTCCAGTGATCTACAAATTGCAGCTTCTAGGTTGGATGATAGACTCATCCAATATGAAAAATTTATGGAAGATGATGATTTCATTAAATCATCAAAATTTAAAAGTTTTTTATATAAAATAAAATAAAATGAGCTCACATTGAGCCTCATGCCAAGAGAGGATCCTGAGAAAAACAAAGAATTGGTTGATAAATTATTGGCTTATGATCTAGATAGTGAAACAATGACCCCTATAGAAGCTAGGGAGTTGATGCACAGGAGTGGTATGATTCTAATACCAAATTGGTATATTGAGAGAGCTTTTTTTCTTGATCAAATGAGGAGACAAGACAAAGCCATTAGTTGTGAAGCCAGCAGCAGTAAAGGATTGAAGAGGGGGTCAAGATTCAATATAGACACAAAGACCCTAGCTGTGTGGAGTGTTTCCCTTGACACCAAAAAGCCTAAAATAATGGACATATAGGAAACTACATAGGGAAACATGATTGTGTGGAAATTGGACAATACCACTAGAAAAGAGATCTCTAGCCTAGTTAAACACTTTGCACTCATGAATGAGGAAAAGGTAGATCAAATTGAGGATAGGCTAGCTACTACATACAATGAATGTTTAGATGTCAAAAAACTATGAGGAAGATCTCAAGATGAACTATGTGCAAAAGAAAAGGATAGAGGAGTTGGAAGGGAAAATTTAGAGCCTAGAAGTAGAAGTAGCATCCCTGAAAGACCAACTCAAGGCTGGAACAGAGGTAGAACATGCACAAAGAGATGTAGAAGAGGTAAGGCACTCTACAGTAGTAGAAGTCCAAATAGAAGACATACCCCTAGGGTTGACAATGCATGTGCCTGTGGTGAGTGTGGAAGTAGAGGTTCCCTAGTCTGATAATGCAGCAAAGAAGGGTATAATGATGAACATGCTAAGTCACAGGATAAGCATCTTGAAGAGAATCTCTCAAGATGCATATAATGCATTCATTAACTTACAATCTATAGAACAAATGTGCAAAGAAGTAGTAGGATGGCTTGATCCAATTTTCCAAAAATGGGGACCCTACATGCAATTCTTTGATAGGTTAATATCATTGCTAGCCAAGAAGCTAGACCTTCCTAATAAGGTTATTTCTATTAAAGAGGGCATGGACACAGTAAAGGATTTACTATAGTTCTTCACAGGAAAATTGGTAGCAATTCAAAATAAGATAAAAGTTCTTACAAGTGGTTTTCATTCTTTAATTCTTTCTGTCCTTGATTCTAACAACCAAGTAAAGGATTTAAATGACTGGTCTAATTCTTTTGACCATATTGTAGACTTGCCATAGGTGGCATCTATTTTTGAGGTGATATTGATGAAATTTCTTTTAATGAACTTGTTGATATTCTATTCAAAATTTAAATTGAGATGAATAAATTTATCATAGAGGGGAAAGTGATTACTAATGCCAAGTGGCAGAAATCTATTAGTGAATTAGCAAAAACTAAAGCATGTGAATGGCCAACAAAGAGGGAGATTATTGTATGGGAAGCAATTGCAAAAATAAAGGCTTTATCAACAGGGGGCAGTTAAGGAAAAAGACAAAATTAAAGATTTGATGCTCCAACTATCATCTACAATTTTTTGTTGTTTCTTTTTGTATTAGGGTGTCATGGATATTTTGACAAAGGTTTTTGTACTTCTTTTTGTAAAAAGACACCTATCAGTCACAATTACCCTTTTCTTGTTGCAACTCATGCTTATATAAATGAGTTTTCAAGGCATTGTGATGGCCCAAATGCTTGTATATTTTTCTTTTTTAAAGGAAATAATAGTCGATCCAATCGTAAGTAGTTGTTTTTTAGTTTACTTCCAATTATGTACTCTCTGATGATATAAAGAAATGATAGAATTAGCAAAATATTTGAGGCTTTTCATTTAGTTTATGTTGGTTATTGTATTAGTCATCTAAAAGGATAATGCAAAAGGATTTTTATACTAGATTTTTGTCACCAATTTATGTCTCCATCTCATGAGTTTGTTAGTTTTGAGATTATTTGAATAAGGTTCAATTGATTGAATGCAGTTTGGATGGGTTGTATATTGATTATATTGTTTCTTTTAATTCAATGGATTATGTAAATGCTTTAGTATATTAGTAGAATTCATGAGTTTATGAAAATGATATTTCATAAGAATAGAAATAGGTGATTACAGTTGATAAATTCAATTACAAGTTAATTGAACAAGATCTCCTGCCAATAGTTGACTCTTTGTTCCCATGGATAAGGTACTGGTCACATAAATCATTAATGGTTGAGAGTAAATTCTGCTTCTACATGTCAAAAAAATTATTAAATCAAGTTCATTTTTATTCCATCTTGTTCAAAGTTGCAAAATGTTTGTCACCACTCATTTACATCTAGTTTCTGAGTCTTAGGTAGCTACTATTTTCAGAAATATTTGTAAACCCTAGGAGAATTATGACCATATCTACTTATAAAGGATGCATATAAACTTGAAAGCATTAAAGAATTCAATAAACTATGTATGTGTCTAAAGATAGAAGATGAGAATCAAAATGAAACCAAGATAATTTTCATACAATAGTTTGCATTAGAATTATCCCTAGGTATACCCACCTTGGTTTTGTAGAGCCTAAAGAGTAGAAAACCATCCTTGGTTTTCTTAAAGTTGGGTCCAAGTGATTTGCACATGTAATTGTTAATAGGAATTAGCTAATCCTTAGATTATGTGAGTATTATCACTTAGGTATTCAACATTTTGTTGTTCAGTAGTTTCAAACACCAACACACCTATTGCCACACAAGAAAAGAAAAGGAAAGCAAAGAAAATGATAGCAAGAAAACCTAAAGAAGGTTGTGAAATCTTCCCAACAAAAGCTATAGTTCTTGTTACCAAGGCTAGCACAAGAACTATTGCCAATAAGACTCAGGAGGTTCAGAAGCCTAAAGGAAAGAGAGCTAGTATAGCTACAAAAGGAGATGAACCTAAGTAGAAGCAAAGAAGGAAGTACATTGCCCTAACTAAATTAGATGAGGTGAGGATAGAATCATATGATAACAACCAATTCAAAGTGGTAAATCATTGTCCCTCTTCTGATTTGGACAACTTGTGTGAAAATATTAAGAATAACATTGATTTAAGTGGATTCACACATGTTGAGTTTGATAAACTTGGGAAGTTAGATATGGATAAATTAGAAGAGTCTATATATGCCATGATGGTAACTTTTAAGATGACTCCAATCAAGATTGTGAACTCTCTACCAAAGAGCCTATATAATAGAGTTGATAAAAGGTGGAAATATAGACTCACAAAAGAGAGAAATATTAGAGATGCTAAACTTGCAAGAGTTATGCTAGATTTGGACAAATTTGAGATTAGAAAAGCTATTGATAAGTAAAAGGGAATATTTTCTCCAAAGTATCAAGCTTTTAACATTTTACAAATTTAGATTTAAGTTATTGTCCAACAAAGCACACAAATATGGAAGGTAATTTATGGGTTGACAACACAAAAGGCTATTGAGAAAGCACCTTAAGAATTAGGTAAAGAAAAAACAAAGGAAGAGGTAGTTAAAGAAAAAAATGATGAATCTATGATGGAATTACATGGGGAAGGCACTACAAAGGCAACATTTGAAGAAGAGTAATAGCCAAACCAAAACATACCAACAGTTCAAATGTCGAGTGCAAGTCCTCAAGCAGATATACTAAAGGTTGAGGATGTGTTTGACAACACCATTTAGAACACCAATCCCATAATAGAGGAGGATATGCAAAAGATATTGACTAATTCCACTAGCAAGGCACAATTATGAAGTCATCTTGTGTTGATGAGATTGAGAAGGCAGAATTTCCATCTACAGGAGAGAAAACTCAAGCATTATCAAGTGCCCCCTCTCAATCTACAAAGGTGAAAGCTTCCATGCATATGGTAGTATACCACTGGAAGGACACCATGCCTTCGCATATTAGCACCAAGGTACCTATAATTATAATAATTGAAAAAGAAAGGACACCAGTTCAAACAGGTTAGGAAGCTAGTCCTCCACCTACACCATAAGCACAAGGTGGAGAAGAGATCAAAGAGAAGAAGGATAGGACTAAAGATTTATTCTTAACTACAAAGCTAGAGGAAGTAATAGCAATACAAAAATTGATTACCTTACCAAACACTGCTACTCCAACTCCTAGTCAAGCATTTCACAGGCTGAGTACTAAAGTCACACCTTTGCAAACATCAAGGCCAAGTCCTAGCACATATAAGGTTGATGAGATTACATCCTATGGTTATATCAACTTAGATGAGGTGATTGAGTTACCAAAATATGATCTTACTACAATCACAATAGAGCGGATGAGCATATTGCAAGATGCTCTAGCAAGGAAGAAACACCAAGAATTGCCCAGAAGGGAGCACAAGAATAAACAAGAACTTCATGACATCAAGGACATATTTCTTGATGCATTCAACCTTCCTACACCTGATGAAGCCAAGCCCATCATTGAGCAATGGCAAATATTGTAGAGAAAATCAATGACGAAGAACTACAAACCAATGTCAAATTATTGGAATGGTTTGAGAAAAAATTTAAAACCAAGGTGGATGAATAGATATATAGTGCCATTGCACTGCACCATGTTGAGTTAGCAACCAAGATTGAGGGTGTGAATAAAGTATTAGAGAATATTTTCTCTCTTTACACCAAGTTGTGTGATACAACTCTGTTCACACAAGAAGTGCAGTGCCATATTGACACTCTACAAGGAGATATAAAGCTATCAGGTATTACTCTACCCAATTCTACAACATATCGTCAAAATAACTTCAGGACTTGATGATTTCCCAAGGTTGGTTGGCAACCCTGCATGCTCAAGATACAAACAACTGGGCCACACTAATCAATATCCGATCCATGTTGACCCCACACGTAGAGATACTACACTAGGAACTAGCCTTTGCAAAAACAATGATGATGAAAGATCCTCATCTTTCTACACATGAAGGCTTAGTTCACCTTTTTGCTGAGTTATCTATTCAAATCAAATCATTGGAAGTAGCCTGTGATAAGTGGGATACAACTCTGAAGATAGTACTTGAGGTCCATAAAACTTTCTTGGACAAACACACAATTCATGTACAACCCATGACATAAGTGTCAAAAGGGGGAGAATAAATAAAGGGAGAGAATGCAGAAAGGGGGAGAATGCATGATAGGAGAGATAAGTTTTGGGGGAGGAAAAATAGAGATAGAGTTAGTGTATCAAATCTACTCAACATGAGTATTCACTTTCAGTTCAGAATAGAATAATCAACTCAGGGGGAGTTATTGAATTTTGAGGTATGACTGATGAGTCATAAGTTTTGCAAAATTTTGAATTTTTGAAATTTTGTATGTAAGACAAACACTAAATGGATATTATCTGAGTTATGCTTGAAATGCTAAGGTTATTCATGCATGACTAAGTATTTTTCCACTCATGTCAAAGGGGGAGATTGTTGATCTCATATTGGTTTTTACATATGAGTGACAATATACTTAAGTCATTTACTTAGCTCATGTCAAACAAGTAATGTATGTCGAGCATAAGTTGTCAGATAGTATATGTCAAGAAAGAGATATACAATATATGTTGAGTAACAAGCGTCAAGTAGATAGGAACTGCTAAGTCAATTGGATGTCGAGTGATCAGTGGATGCAAAGTCATTTAGAGGTTGAGTTATAGCATTGAAGAGATAATGGATGTCGAGCATCAAACACTTCAAGTTCCAAGTAATACAGTTTTGACATATTTGTTTCTAATGGCACAAAATACTAAGTATTTTGGAGCCAACTTGAGGATTTTTTTTGTGATCTTAGATGATAAGGATTAATCTTTATTAAGAATCCCTATGTAATACATGCAACCAATTATAAAAAAGGGAAGGATTATGCGGCAATATGGGTGAATCACAATCATTGATTCATACCTAACCCTAAGCCACCTAGGTCTTCTTAAGGAGGACAAACCCTAAACTTTTTATATGTGTGGAAGGAGAAAAGAGAGAAGTTTGCATGCACAAATAGAGCATTCATGGTGACTAAGGTATGGTGAATTGAGATACATTGCAAGAATCAATTATAGGAGAACAAAGGAAAGGAGTTAGAAGAGAGAAGAGATACATCTTATCAGTAAGGATCAAGTACACATTATGAAAGAGGTGATATGTTATATAGTAGTAGAGTGCTAATTGTAGGATCATTGTTGAGACCTTCTAAAAGGTGAATCGGTTAAATCTCTTAACAAAGTAGTCTTAACAAGCTATTGTAAAGTAGTCTTAATTAGCAATGGGGAGTGGAGCATGCAGAGTGAGCGAGAATGGGATTTTGAATCAGCAGCTAGGTGGTAATGGGATTTTGATTCAGTGGCTAGGTGAGAATCGTGAGAACACGAGCGTTGGGGGGCAATTTGCAGCTGCAGGGCAAGAATCAGAGGTGAATAAAGTGGACACCTCAAAGGCTGGGGACCCACTGAAGTTGCTGCCTCACCCAGGTGAGAAGATTCCTCCCCTTAACTCTGGTGGTGGGTTGCTTGGGGCCTGGGGGTGCTGGTCAAACCTATTTGGAGTCAAACCATCATGTAAGTCAACATTCTTGAAAGTCATTGATAAATCAAAAAAGAAGAAGGGTATCTTTGCTCTGGAAGTTCCTCGGGAAATTATAGACCACAATATCCTCAGTATGGTGAATACTCTAGTGGGAAAATATATAGGTCCAAGGCCCAACATTGATGTTGTGAGGGTTTTTACCAAAAACAAATGGGATTTAAAGGGGCATGTAGAGGTGATAGCAATGGCTAAAGGTTTCATGACTTTTGAGTTTTCTTGCTCAAAAGACTTTTCCAGAATCCTGTGCATAGGGAACTGGTCTCTAGGGACATCTACTTTAATCTTGCAGAAATGGTCTTCCAATCTGGACTTGAATAATGATTTTATATCCTAGGCTCTAGTTTGGATTAGACTCCTGGGATTGCCCATGGAATATTGGCATGAGGACATCTTTGATGGCATTGCCAAGTCTTTTGGAGAGCTTCTTTCCATTGATCCTGTAACGGAAGCCAAGAAGAGACTTACCTATGCAAGGATATGTTTAGGAGTGACCGAAGGACAGGATATGCCTCAAGTTATAGAATTTCAATCTCAATTGGGAAGCAGAATCCAAAAGATTGACTATGAAAGTGTACCTTTTGCGTGCTTCCATTGTAAGAAGGCAGACCACAAGGCTGCATTCTGCCCACTATTCAAAGGAAAGGGAATGGGGGGAAAGGCCCACCCTCAAGGTGTGAAGAAAGCTACTCATGTTCCCAAAAAGATTTGGAAGAAGAAAGAAATGCAAGTCAAGAAAAATGGAGAGGCTGAAGGAAAAGCTAATGATTATGTTCCTGATCTCCAAGCTAAACCCCGAGACCTCCAGGTTGTAGTGGAAGCACTGGAAGGAGAAGGGAAAGAGACAACTAAGGACAAACCAACCCTTCCCAAATGAAGGAAACCAAGGATAATCTCAAAGAGGCAAGTATTATGGAGTCTCAAATCCCTGAGAGTTCTGAGGAGGTTGATCTGAACCTTTCCTCTATCCTGGACTCAATGGAGGAACAAAAGGAAGCGAAACCAATGTCTCAAAACTCCACAAACCTGGTTAGTAGGGAACCCCCTATAATAGTGAATAGAATCTTAGAATGGTTGTCTGCTTCAACATCAAAACAACTGGCCAGGCTAGATGCTTTGTTTGATTTATGTAAAGAAGAAGAAGAGCCACCCTGGACAGAAGTCAGAAGAAGAAAGAAGAAGAATAGCTAGGACCCCTCTCTTGCCTCTCTTGCTTCAACTAGAAGCAAGGACAAGGCAAGTCTTGGTCATAAAACCAACCTGGTGGAAAGGAAAAACAAGAATGAAATCAGGAAGGAGGAAGCAAGAAGAAACATCATGGATGGAATGCAGTGCACCATCCAAGAAGCCTACTCATCAATTAAAGCATGAAGATCCTCTCATGGAATATTCATGGACTCAATGGAATCCACAAGCAAGAAGTCATAAGGAATATGATAAGGGATCAAAGGCCCGATATATTTCTTATTCAAGAAACAAAAATGAAGAAAGAAAATTTGGAAAATATTAGATTCAATAGCAACATGAATGGAATTGCCTCAAACTTAGAAGGAGCATCTGGAGGGCTACTGCTATTATTTAATAACAGACATTTCAATATTGTGCCCGAGTATGATGAGGATAACATCCTCTTCTATAGAGTTCAACATTTGCAAACTAATGATTGCTAGTTTTTAGTGAACATTTATGCTCCCAACAACAAGAGAGATAGAAAAATTTACTAGGTCAAAGTTGGAAAGTTGGTGCAAGCCAATGACATTAAGAAAGGCATAATCCTGGGAGACTTCAACTCTTCACTGGAGGACAAGGAGAAGATGGGATGATTGCCCCTGAATTGGGAAAGTAAGAAAAGATCTTTCTAATTTCATTAATGACCTGGCCCTAATGGATTTGGAGCTCTCAAGGGTACCTTTACCTAGTCTAACAAGAGAGGTGGTCAGGACTGCATTCAGGTCAGATTGGACAGAGCTTTAATCTCCCCAGATTGGTTGCACTCTTTTAGCTGTAGATTATCTCTGCTTCCTAGAGTTGGTTTTGACCACTCCCCCATTTATCTTTCAGTGTCCCCTCTTAAGCCCAAGAGAAATTGCCCTTTTAGGTTCGAGAAAATGTGGACTACTCACCCCGACCTATTGGATAATGTCAAAAGATGGTGGGGGATTGGTGTTGATGGCTCAACCATGTTTAGAGTCACCAGAAATCTCAGCAATGTGAAGAGGATGGTAAAAATTTGGAACAAGTCTGATTTTGGCCATATTTTCCATGACAAGGAGGAGTTGTTAGACAATCTATCTATTGTCCAAGATAGTATACAAAAGGAAGGATATAATGAGAGTAACAGGGAGGCTAAGCTATTGATCCTGTCATATCTTCATAACATCATCAACAGGGAGGAAAAGTTCTAGAGGAAAAAATCTCAAATCACATGGCTTAAGGATGGAGATCAGAACATGAATTTCTTTCATCTCTCCACCCTAAAAAATAGGGCTAACAACAGGATCTCTGGAATCAAGAAGGGGCAGGTGTTGTAGTTTGAAGATCTAGATATCTCGGCTGAAGCAGTCTCCTTCTTCTCTTCTCTTCTCTTCGAGGACCCCCTGCTTTCCAAGGTAGACCAAGAGGATATCATCTCTTGTATTCCTCAAATTATTCAACCCCACCAAAATAAACTTCTCTATGCTATTCCTAATGCTTTGGAAGTTAGAGAGGCCCTTTTCTCCCTACCTGGAGACAAATCACCTAGTCCGGATAGGTTTCCCACCTTTTTCTTCCAAATGTACTAGCTGGTGGTCATGGGGGATGTGGTTAAGGTAGTTTAGGAGTTCTTTGGAGCTAGAAGTATTCTTAAGGAGATAAATTCTACCTTCTTGGTTCTCATCCCTAAATCCTCAGGGGCTAACTCTTTCAACAAGTTCAGGCCTATCAGTTTGTGCAACTCTTTCTACAAGATCATCTCTAAAGTTCCCACTTCCAGAATGCTTAAAATCCTGCATTTAATCATATCGCAGCAACAATCTAACTTTGTTCCTAGGAGACAAATCTTGGACAAATCTTGTTGTTCTGATTAATGGAGCCCCCTCTGATTTCTTTAAACCTTCTAGAGGTCTCAGGAAAGGAGACCCCCTCTCACCTATCCTCTTCATTATTTTAGCTAAATGCATTGGGAGGCTTATTGAATGTAAAAATTCTGAAGGAAGTCTTAAAGGGATTAAGCCTTCTTCGAGAAATGTCCCCTTTACTCACCAGCAATTTGTGGATGACACTATAATGGGGGGGGGGGAGCTTCTGTGAAAGAAGCTAAGACTTTGAAAGAGGTTCTTGATACTTACTCTAGAGGGACTGGACAGCTGATTAACTGGAACAAAAGCTCAACCTTCTTTGTCAACACCCCTAAAGTTAGACAAAGAAAAATTTCCAGAATCCTTGGTTGTGGGGTGGGCTCTCTCCCTTCATCCTATCTAGGGCTCCCCTTGGGCTCCTCTCCCCCTGACTCTTTCTGGAATGGTATTCTGGACAGATTCAATAAGAAGATGGTTGGATGGAAAGGTTCCTCTCTCAGCCAGGCTGGGAAATGTTTACTGGTCAAATCCACTCTTTAGAACCTTCCCATTTATGCTCTGAGCCTTTTTGGAATTCCTATGAAATTTGCAAAGAAAATGGAGAAAATCTAAAGAGACTTTCTATGGACCGGACTTGAAGGAAAGAAAAGGTACCCTCTTGTTGCTTGGGAGAAGGTCTACCTCCCCAAGAGGTATGGTGGTCTGGGAATCAGAAAGCTTACCCATCTCAATAAGGCGCTTCTTGCAAAACAAATCTGGCGAATCTTCAATAACACTGGTGAATGGAGAGACATTCTGGAAAATGAATACCTCAGAAGACCCTCTCTTCATTTTACTTTATTCAATGAGGACATCCTTAAAGGGTCAACTATTTGGAATGGTATCTTGAAGACCAGGGACCTGGCTAAGGTGAGCGTCTCTTGGAAACTAGGCAATGGGGAGGATATTCAGTTTTGGTCTGACAGGTGGTTATGTCAAGGCCCACTTTCTAACAAACCAATATTTGAGAGATGGGTGCAAGAATGCATGGAGCTATATGGGTTTAAAGTAAGCAATTATAGGGTTGGTCAGGAATGGAGAGACCTTTCTCTCATTTTCAAGGATTTGAAACCAATAATGACTATGGTTAACTCTTTGATCCCTAGTAATAATAAGGATGAGCTAGTTTGGAGGGATAATCCCAATGAAAGTTATTCTATTGCTTCTGGCTACAACTCTCTCTGGGGTTTAAAGGAGAAACCCCCTTGGGTGGATGCCTGGCTCATGGGCCTCACTCCAAAGATCAACATATTTTATTGGCTGACCCTTCAAAACAAAATCCTAACACAAGATAATCTCATGAAGAGAGGCCATGTTATGCCCAACAGATGCTCGCTCTGTAAAAACTAGTCTGAGTCAAGAAGTCATATCTTCATTCAATGTGACTTTGCTAGGGAGGTGTGGAGTTCTCTTAATTAGGAAATGGAGATTCTCTGGTGTTGGCCGAATAACCTTATCAACTTTTTCAATCATTGGAAAAGCCTTTGTAAAATTGCAGGCTGGCAGAATAATTATGCCTAGTTTTTGCCTCACTTCTATTGGAGCATCTAGAGGGAAAGGAACAACAAAATTTTCAAGGACAGAGAGGAGCTAACAATAATTTTGGGAAGGAATATTTTGAAAAACATAAAAGAAAACCTTCAAGTGATGAAGGAGGGGGAAGTTGATATAGGGGACAAAAAGATGGTTAAAGAAAAAGACAGGAATCCCAAAAGACAGGATGCCAGATGGATTCTACCCCTGGAAGGATGGTCAAAAGCCAACTTTGATGGTGCTTCCAAGGGCAACCCTGGCCCCTCTGGAAGCAGTGGAATTATAAGAAATAGTTTTGGGGAGGGGATTGCAGCCTTTACTCTCCCACTTGGAGCCCAGACCAACCATTTGGCCAAAGCCAGAGCCGCGTGCAGTGTGGTAAAGCTGGCATTTCCAAACTTTGGCTTGAAGGGGACTCCAAAAACATAATTAACAATATTAATGGAATCTCCCCCCCCCCCTCATGGTTGATTGCAAATATACTTGATGAGACATGTGTCGCCCTCACAAAATTTGAGAAGGTCCACATCACTCATGCATTTAGAGAGGCAAACCCAGTTGCTGACTGGTTTGCTAACAAAGGCATGGGACTAGACAAAGAGATGATCTGGCATTCCAAAAAAGATTTTTCGATGGAGGCTAAGTCACTAATTAAGCTGGAGAAAATCCATGGAAGTATGGGTCAATTTAACTATTATCATGTTTAATAAAGAAAGATTGGATGTTGGCACGAGCCATAATAAGTTTCTTGGTTTTCGTAATCTCAAGGGATTTTTTTTGTCATTTCGACACGTTCGGAGGATCATTATCATTTTCACTTGCTATTGTATCAGAGAGGCAAATGATCACAAACCCAATAATAGAAACAGAGCCAAAATATTGGCTGGAAAAAAATTGCAAAGATTGGGGCTCATGAGAATAGTTGAAGAAAAAACGGATGTCATGACTA
Source organism: Cupressus sempervirens (assembly GCA_028749045.1). Lineage (NCBI taxonomy): Eukaryota > Viridiplantae > Streptophyta > Pinopsida > Cupressales > Cupressaceae > Cupressus > Cupressus sempervirens. The sequence continues at coordinate 699,669,650 of CM053785.1, read as the reverse complement.
GAGAACGGAGCAGAAACGAGCCGGCGGGTGAAGTGGAGAAGTGGAAGAATATGGGCAAGGTTTGGAAAAAATTGAAAAAGGGCGAGGTTGCAAATTTTTTTGAGAAACTCCATGGTTTTGACCCTGAGGTAACCAACAACATGGTGAACTCGTGGAACAATGGCAAGGTCAAGGTGAATGGGGTTTCTTTCCAAATCATAGAGGAGGTGGTTGTAGAGGTCACTGGTATCCCTATAGAGGGTTTCAAATTCTACAGGGACAAGAAACTTTCGTCCAATGCAGTCAAGGAGTTCATGAAAAATTTTGCAGAGATGAACAAGCTGGTAAAGAAAGAGTCTTTCTATGTGACAGAGACTATAAAGAAGTTCTGGAGGTATGTTTTATATGCCCTTATTGATTATGTAACCCTGGACCCTAGGTTTGATTGGGTCAGAACTCACCATTTTGTGATTTTAAATCATTTTCACCATAAGAGTAAAATTTTCATTCCCTTTTACCTTCTCACTTCTATGAACAAGGCAATCTCTAGTTTCAAGAAGAAAGCCACTGTTAACCCTGCTTTGCATGACGGATTATTGCTCCTCATCCATGAGTATTTCAAAGCTCATTCTATATGCAATAACCCTCCTCAAGTTGAGGATGTTGACAAAGGCAGCTCCAACTTTTCTTCAGACTCTGATGACATTGAGAGAATTAGCTCGGAGGAGGAGAATGTTACCTCAGGAAAGAAGAAAAAAGGTCAAGATAGGAAACAGTCCACAGCTACAACTCCCTGTAGGAAAAGCCCTAGGGATCATAGCCAAGCTCAAGCAAAAGAGGGTTATGCTGAGGAGGAGGAGGAAATGGATACGGAAGATTTTGACAAAGTGTCAAAGGAGGAGTTGGAAGAGGAGAAACCTAGGAAAAAATGGAAGAGGGAGGTAGTGAGAGTTGAGGAGACTAGAAATCAGAGGACAGATGTTATTCCTCTTCCCCTCTCCCCTATCTAGTCTCAGCCTCCTTCGGAGGAAAAAGTGAATGTTATCACTGCTGAGAACGAGGGGGAAGTGCAAGTCAAAAATAGGAGAAAGGCCTGAAAAAATTTCAATGTGAGGACTACTACTATCAGGATTTTTAGGGAAGTTATGAACCCTTAGATCCTGGTGGACAACCTAGAGTAGCCTAGGCTCAATGAGCTCATAGACCCAATTATCCTGGCCATTTCAGACAATGCAAGGGAGACTAGAATGAATCTTCTAAATAATGCCCACAGTAGTATGATTAACAACCTCAGATCAATCAAATGGCTTTTCCATGAGCTAGAGGAAGTTAGAGAAAGGGTATCCCAGATGGAAAGTATTTAGAATAAGATAGGTAATGACAACCAGGAGGACTAGGATAACAGAGAAAGCATAAATGAAACGAGATTTAGAAATCTTGAAAGCTACAACCACAACCTGGCAAGTCAGATGATTTCTCTCTTGAGTTCGATGAATGACAACATCCAATTCCTTGCTGGTAAACTTAAGGATAGGGGCTTGCTGGTGGAGGAGGGAGGATAGAATAGGGATAAGACTAGGCCAAATGATGACAAGGCCACAATTAGTAAGTTCACCAGTATGGATCAGGGCATGGAGAAGGTCTAGGATCAAATGGAAAAGGAGCAACAAAAGATAGTCGAGGTAGCTCAGACTACGCAGGAAATGGAGAAGATAACTAAAGACTAGTTTTCTTGTCTTTTGTCTTTTCGTCTTCCTAGCTTTTGGCTTTTGGACAGGCTTTTTGTAGTCTATTTTATTTTGTTTTCTTTCTAGCCTTTCTGTGGGTCTTTGTTTTGGGCTAGGCCTTCGGGCTTTTTTTCAGTTGTTGGACCTCTGTTTTGGCTGAGCTTCTTTTGCTTATTATCAGCCTTGTTTTTGTAAAACTTATGGGTTTCAGGATCCCTTAAAACCCATTTATCTTATCAAAAACAAGCTGTTGTAAATTCTTTAACAGGGTGCTTACTTTATCATAAGTAAAAATCCTTTTACCAAGAACACTTCTAATAGGGTAAGATATAACAATCTTGTAAACCTTTAACAAGGTGGACCTTTCACAAGGTAGATCATGTTTCATGATCAAACATTGTAACCTTCATTAGATACACTTTATTACTACAGTAGTGGATATTTGTGGGTTTCATCCCCACCCCAATTTTACCTTCTCATTGGAGGGTTTATGGTTAACCAAATATCTTGTGTCATACATGTGTTGAATGTTATTTACTTTCATACAATGGATGAATATGTTTAGCTAGCTATTTCAGTTTACATGTACAATTGTGACATGGATGTGTGGTGAAGGAATTTATAGTTAAAGTTTTGAAGGATTGATTAACCTCCTACCTGCCCCCTCTTGGAGTTTACTTTCCCTATTGTATTCCCAATGAATTGTGTCCTTTGAGTTTATCCATAGTGTCTTGATGTTTGAGGAGTAAATTTGTCAATCTATAATCCCCATGATTTTCTCTTGAGTGAGTATCACAACTCTGCTACCAAATTGGGGGGGTGGGGGGAGGGGGTCATGCTTTGTGTGTATGTGATGTGTATTTAATATATTGCTTTCATGTTGTTATCTTTATGTTGTGTAAACTTTCATAAAATATGTTTAGTAAAATTAATGACATAATAGGCTTATTTCTCTTGGGTTCCCTAGTGGGGTATTACATCTAGTATTAGATCTTGGGTTTTTATTTTTGGAACTATTAGAATTTGAATTTCCCTATAGATTACAAGTAGTCAAACTTGAATGAAAAACATAGAAAACTTTGGTTGATTTTGGTATATCATTCACTTGATGTGATGTTGTAGTAAAATGACCACTGAAACTAGACCTATTGCTAGAGTTCCTATCTTAGGTCATGGTATGGTCTGTAGGAGAGTTAGACATCACAACCCTCCTTTACCCACAAAGATGATATTGTGCAAGAAGAGAACAGAGAGGGAAATAGTAGTGGGTAGTATGTTGAATTAGAGGACCTTAACACTAGGCAGTTACTACATTCTATCATGTAAAATACTTACATGTCCATGATAGATTTGATCGTGAGGTATTGTACCATTCTAGCAATAGAGAGAGACCTAGATCCAGGATTCCTAGAAGTGGGCACACAAAGGATAGATGAGAGTCTATCAAATTTGCACAAATGAAATACCTCTTATGGACCAAGCCTCCTTCCTTTGGTGGCTTGGGTACTAGCTATGATACAAAAAATAGTATATCATGTTGGACAAGTTCTTTCCTATGTAGTACTTTGTGACCAACATAAAAGAAAGATTTTCTATCATGCACTTGAATCACTTGTAGAAAACTAGTGGAAGACTGAGGAAAATAAGCTTGGGTTAGATATGAAGAGTATAACTTGGGGATAATTTATTGATAAATTTTGTGAGTGATTCTTACCATATTTGTGGCACCAATAAAGAGAAAATGAATTCCACAATCTGAAAAAACTTACTATGATCATTCAAGAGTATAAGTGCAATTTTTTTAGTACATGCCTAATGCAAGATACAATGACAGTTCACCCTTAATATGTTAGAGTAAATAATTATTTATTAATTATTTTTTGTGGATGTATGCTTAGTTGTCAACCTTATCTTCTAGCACTTTCCAGCTTGTTCTACAAGCTTCCTTGAGGCCTTTATATTTGGTCTCTCTCATTGTAAATTCATTCGTTCAAATAGAAATTTCATTTTCCTATTGTGAAATATTTTCTCATGTTGTTTGCTTCAAGCTCTTGCTCCTTTAGTTTCTCTTCAGCAAGCTATTTACATGCAGGTGATCTTGGTGGACTGTGGAATTGGATTTCATCAACTGCTACATGCTATTAGAGCCTCTTTGTTGCTTCTTGGTTGAAGGATTTTTGAAGCCACGATTCAGAGACACAAACCCTAGTTTGTTTGTGCATTTTTCTTCAATCCAGGGGTAGAGTGATTTTTTGAAGAACTTTAGGGCTAAATAGATGTTTCCATTAAGTTTAGAAGGCCTGTTATAGTCAAGATTCATATAAAATTTGCCAATTTTGGTGACAGGGGCTCGGGGGGGCAAAAAAAATTAGTTTGGCCTGCCGTACTAACAGAGCGAAAAAAATATTTTAAAAATTATTTCTAGCGCCATCGCACCACCACACCACTACGGAGCCGCTACCATGTAGTCAGTGTGTAGCTCATGCACCAACCCAGCTGGTTGTACTGCTACGGTGACACTGACGCTCAGTCGTTGCCCTCCAGCCACTATGGCCCGGTGGTGCCCCTAGTTTCCTTCACCTCAGCTCCGCTCCACCAACGTTTTCCCCCTCTCCACCACTCTACTCTTCCTAATAGCACAACAGCCTATGTGGACATTTTTAGTGCCACTTGGACCAATTTTAGAGTGCCACATGGACGTGTGCCACGTTGGCATCTAGCACAGATGCCACGTTCTCATCTACCATGTGGACCCTGCCATGTCACTAACCTAGTTAGCATTTGCCATGTGGCCCTTTTTTTTGCTATGATGGTTGTCTAGCCATCAAATTTATGCACCTATTTTGCTAATGTCAGCATGATGTCACACTACATCAACACCTTTGCAGGCTCTCTAGGGTCTTTTTTGACATACTTGCAATTTTTTGGCCATAACTTGAGCATACAGAGGTATTTTTCTAATCCAAAAAAAGCATTGAAAAGTTGGTTTTGAGATAGAGACATTGGTGTAGGTATTTTTAGGTTTTAATGTAGTTTTATTTCTTATTTTTTTAGTTGAAGTTTGAATTTCTATTTTTCACTCTAACAAGCTTATCTTTTGCATCCCATCTCTATTTTTTGAAAACGTTATATTTTTGGAAAGTTGGTTTTGTTATCTTTTCAAAAATGTTATCATTTTATTCAAATTTTTCCCCATGCTCTTTCCATCATATTTTTGGCATTTTTTCTCTATGGTGGATATCTTGGGTGTTCCAGGTCCAAGGATCATTTTCATAGCATGGGATCTTTTGTTTTGGATTGTATTATCTTTTGTATTAGTTTTTTTTTCTTTTCTGATCATTGTAGCTATCATTTGTAAGCATCTTTATGTAAATGTACTAAGATAAAGTGCCACTCTTGCATTTCAGGTTCATGAATGTTGCTTTGAGACAATTGTACTTGCACTTTTTTATAAAGCACCATGGGGGGATAGTTGTTTATCACTTTTGTGCCCTCTTTTTTTTTGCCCCATGCAGAGTCGATGTGACCATGCCTTTATAGGTGTTTGTATCCCTTCAAATCTCTCATCATTCTTGGTTCTTTCTGAAAAGGATTTTGGCCCACCTTTTCAATTTCTTGTCATTTCACCTCATCTGCATTAAGGGGGGATTATTCTATTGTTCTAATGCTTCCTTGGTTCAATGGTTTGATAGTGTGAACTATGTATTTAATACATGATCCTATATATTAGGCAATTATAGTGGCTAGCTTCCTATGCATTTTGGTGAGATAGATCATCTACCATATAGACACACTCAGTTCATGCCTTATTCTTCCATGGAGGTTCTTTAGATCAATAGTTTCTTTCTGATGATAGAATTTGCGGCTTCTTAATGCTTCAGTGATGCTCTTCATGATCTTCTCTTTGTTCTTGTTTTGTGGGACATTCCTCTAGTTGGAGGCTTCTTCAGTCTTTCACTAGATTTTCTTACCTCTTTTTGGGGGAGGGTTTTTCCCATGGGGTTTTCCCTCTTTCACCATTTTTAGTGGTTGCATTTCTTTGCATTTTACATGGGTACCTAACATGGCCTTGTTGTTGGAACCCATTTTACATTACATCTTATTTTTTGTGAGCTTAAGGAATTCCCCTAAGTTGCACTTAAAGGGGGGTGTTAGAGTAAATAATTATTTATTAATTATTTATTCTTTTACTTAATTTTACTTAGTTTAATGCATTTATTTATTAGTTGTAGTCTAGGAGTTGTTGACAACACAAGATTTTGTTCCTATCTAAGTCATACTTATCCTCTCACCTTGTTCGAGGATATTCCACCTTTTATGGACATATGCTTAGTTGTCAACCTTATCTTCTAGCACTTTCTATCTTGTTCTACAAGATTCCTTAAGGCCTTTATATTCAAGCTCTCTCATTGTATTTCTCAATTCATTGTAAATACATTTTTCTTGTTTGCAATATCTTCTCTTTCAAGTTTGTTTAGTATTTTTCCAAGCTCCACCTCTTCCTTCTTTGGTTTCCCTTCGACAAGTTATTTGCATGCAGGTGATCTTAGCAAGCTTTGAATTTGGATTTCATCAACTTCTACATAATAATCCAACACTTCATTTGTGAGCTTAACAATTATATCATTGAGGGAGTTAAGGTGTTTCAACCTTAAGACCCTCAAATATATTGTTCATCAAGCCACACTAGTAAAATAAAACATTACTTTGGGACACAATGGTTTTGTGTGAACACTGACTAGTGGACTTACACCTTTAGGGTCTAGAGGAAATTAGAATTAGGTAGTGAGTAGTGGAAATAAGCCCCATTTCTTTAGGGGAAATTATGGATAGCAGCATGTGACATCCTATTCTTCATCTTAGAGTAGTGGTAGTGGTTCTTGTTCTATGAACTTCTGCGACTCTTAGTGCATCAAGTGCCACCAACACAATGATCCTATATAGAGTTCTCATTCTTTTTGTAGTAGAGGTGGGAATATTTATTCTAGTGCACCACCTTTAGGTAGGGATTTGTTACAGGTACTATTGCTTCTCTTGTGGATGATTTTGGAATGTCACAACCAACTACCCTCAGCATACTTTCCAGTTTATGGGTCAGATGCCCAAAACATATGAGCCTAAAGTGGGTTATTTTGGAAGATCACATAGAGTTTTGTAGTGATAGAGAATCACTAAGCTCAGAATCATGTTACTCTTGCTGAGAATTTGGGTGCTATCAAAGGTGCATTTCTCTCTATCTTATTTGACTCAAGTTCTATAAACTCATTTATATCTCCCTTCATAGTAGATAAATTTGAGCTGGTGGCACTAAAAAAGATATAGCTTAGCAAGTAGACTTAGCCTCAAGAGAAAAGGTATCCATAGATTCTCTAGTACACAAGTGTAAGTTGAGACTAGGATAATTCATTAGTATAGTTTATTTTCATGGGATTCATCTTGGATCATATGATATTGTGCTAGGTATGGATTAGCTAGGCTTACATGGAGATATAATTGATTGTAGAAAGAAGATCATTGTGAGGATCATGAGGGAAAGGATACTAAGATTATGGGAATTTAGTGACCTATATATCTTAGTATGATCTTTGCAATGAAATTTATGCGAAGCATGTAAAGTGTTTATCAAGTATTTTCTATATTTGTGAGTGTACTTGAGATTGGTTTGAAGTGTTTAGTTTCATTATATTGATGGATACTACTACAAGTTTTTTTAGAAATTCTCTAAAATTTCATTTCCTATCACTTCCCTCTAGAGAAAGGAGAAGAATTTTATTTTGATAGAGAAGTGTAAAGAGTCCTAGAAACTCAAGGAGAGTTTTAACTATTACACCTATTTTATTAGTACCTTACCCATTATGTGATTTTATAGTGTTCATAGATACTTCCCTAGAAGGGATTGGAGCAATCCTTATGAAAGAATGATGTATGGTTGCTTATGGGTCTCAAAAACTAAATTATCATGAGCTAAAGTATCTCACAAATGATCTTGAGTTAGAAGCAGTTATTCATACCTTGCTTAGATGGAGACACCTTATTTTGGTGAATCATTTTGAGATGCATAGAAAATATCATAGTTTATAGTATATATTTTTCCAACCTAATTTAAATACTTGGAAAGCTTTATGAATGGAGTTTGTGAGTAAGACTTTGAGGATAAGTACATCCAGAGAAAGGAGAATGGAGTAGTTGGCACTTAGAATTCCACAAGACATGAGATATCAATATTGACTCTTACTATGGATTTGAAGGGTCATATAATTCAAGCACTTCTTATAGATACTTGGTATCATGAAGTGAGTGCAAAGATTGAGTTAGGTAGACCTTTGGAGGGAAAATTCTTAGGGTATAAATTGGATTTAGATGGTTTTTTACATCACATGGGCTAGATATATGTAGCACCATTAGATGATCTTCATATATTGATCCTATCTAAGTCTCATTATGCACCTCAACATATCCAGGTGGTAAAAATATGTGTGTGGACTTACGATAGTTAAAATTATTTGTTGGTATAAAGTGTGATATTTTTTATTTTGTAGCTAGGTTCGTACAGTGTCAAAAAGTTAAGAATACCAACATCTAGCAAGGTTCTCAAATGCTAACCTTATTCCTTTATGCAATTGGGATATTATTTATATGGATTGCATTATGGGGCTTCCTATGAATCCATGTAGACACAATTCTATCATGGTGATTATTGATCAACTAACTAAGGTGGTACACCTTTCATCAATGAGATCATTCTCTATAGCATCTTCAATAACTAGAGTCTTTATGTAAGACATTGTGAGACTAGATGGTATTTAATGAAAGATCATTTTGAATAGGGATCATGTATTCACATCTTCATTTTTTACTTCTTTGTAGAAAGATTTTGGAGCACAGCTAATTTTAGCTCAATGTATCACCCTAAGACTGATGGTTAGAGAGAGAGAGGTAATCAATTATTGGATGATATGTTGAGGATGTAAATCATGAACTCGTACACTCATTGAGAGGACAATTATACTTGGTTGATTTGCCTCTAATAACAGATATAATAGTTTGATTGGGATGCAACCTTTTCAGAAATTTTATGGTCATCCTTGTTATACACATCTGAGTTGGATTATATGCTAAAAATGTGAGCACACTTGTCTAAACCCTTCTATCCAAGGAATCCAATGGAAATAGGGTTTTGAATGGAGGCTTATAGCTCTCTCTCCATGATGTAAAACAATCCAAATAGTATGTTATGGTGGCTCTCAAATGAACCTAAGATAGGAGACCCTTGCAAGGTGTTGTTAGAGTAATAAAGTATTTTCTTATTAATTAAATTATATTGAGGACAGAGCACGTGTTTGATAACTCTTTCAAATTGGTGCTCAAGAGATCTTTGGATCGTAGTGATGAGAGTTGGCTGAAGGATGTGGAGAAGTGTTGGTTGCCGGCTGGGCTAGGGTTTTTCCCCTAGCCTGTTCTTGGTGTTTGATCTTTACTATTTTTCTGTTCTATTTGGATTGCTAGCTACTGGACATAATTTGCATCGGTGTTTTTGGAGATCTTCTGCAGTCAATTTTGGATTGGGGTTTTATTGTTTGCATGGCAGGGCCTGGGATTTCTTCTCCATTGGTGAGAACAGATGGTTCTTCTCCAACTATGCATGCAATGCGATCTGAATCATTTTATTCAGGGGAGAGCTCCAAGCTGAAAAAAGTTAATGGTTGTTTTTCGTGTAGCCATGATCGCCCTGTTCTGGTTATTCTTCCAATGGCTCTAATGGAGGACATTGATTATTGGACCAAGCATGCTTTGATATGCAAATTTCTTGGAATCCAGATTTCCCTATCCGCTCTTGAGGCATGGATCCACCACTCTTGGCAGGTGGAAGGCGATATGGAGATTATGTTGGCAGGGAATAGTTATTTTTTTGTTGTATTCTCTTGCATGTATGATCGTGATTGTGTTTTTGAAGGAGGCCCTTATTTCTACAACCATGTGGGGTTATTTGTCAAACCTTGGCATTCAGGTTTTAATTCTGCTAAGGATCTCCCTTCAACAGTGCCAGTTTGGGTTTGCTTGCCTCGTCTTCCCTTAGAATTTTGGCGTGAAGACATCCTTCGACAAATTGCTACTTTGTTGGGGAAGCCAGCTGTGATTGCACATCAATCCCTCGATAAAAAGGTTATTTCTTATGCTAGAATTTGTGTTTAAATTAATTTGAATAACCCATTACCAGATTCTTTGGAAATTTGTCTAGGGGATTCTTCTTGGGTGCAGCAGTTAGATTATGAATCCCTCCCTTTTCGTTGCCAGATTTTTCATGAGTATGGTCATTTACTACGGAAAAGCCCCCATAACTCGAGTTTCAAAGGAGTGGATCATTCTACAACTGGCAATGCTGGTGGTTTGGCAGATACTACAGGGAAAGGACAATCTCAAATGGTTAATACTACCAAGGGGATGAATCCACAAGATGCTACAGGTAAGGGTAAGGCTCAAATGCAGGATAAGGATAGATTTACCCCTGTTCGCCCTCTAGCTAAGGGACGTGGTCAAAAGAGTCCTTTGAAAGAAAGATTATCTGATTCAGGTTTTAACCACTTTGAGGTGCTAGATAGTATGGTTCTAGAGGAGGGTATTCCTCCTCCTATCTCTTCTGATCCAGTTTTCCCAGATGAGAGATCTGTTCCTAATGATGCTTGTGGGGCATCTCAAGTTGTAGTATATCAGAACTGTGAGGTTCCTGTAGCTCCTGTGACAGAGGCTCTGGTGACTCCTATAGTGTTGGAAGATAATGATGTTGTTTTGGCTGACTTGGTTAAGGATGTGCTACCATCAAGTAAGGGCAAGGGATCTCCTCTCCCCTTGGGGTTTCTGCCTTGACCCTTTAAGCGGGCTTCTTCTACTCCCCCTCTAAGGAGTGGGCGCAAAACAGACCATGAGAATATTAAACTCACAGGAGATATATCGATTGAGTCTAGTTCAGTGAAACCTTTGGATTCTCATTTTCCCAATTCTACCCAATGATGATTATTATCTCATGGAATGTAAGGTGGTTGAATAGCATCCCTAGACAAAAGGCTATTCATAACTTGGTGGTTGATCATAGTCCTGATGTTTTTTGTATCCAAGAGACTAAGCTCTCTGTGGAGTCTATGGTCCAACATGCCTCTAGTATTTGGTCTCATGGCCAATGCCAGTGTGTTGGGGAAATAGGCAGTGCTGGTGGTTTAGCTATATTTTGGGATCCTCAAAAAATTTCTCCTCTTGGCTGGATGTCTTCTTGCTCAGCTCTCTCTATGGTAGCTTCTGCTCTAGACTCAGGAGAGGTAATCATGGTTACTAATGTGTATGCACCTGTTGATCTTGTGGGAAAGGAGGAACTTTGGGAACATATTCAATATGTTAGAAATTGTCATCCTTATCATCCTTGGGTGTTAGTAGGGGACTTCAATTCAGTTTTAAGTCTGGAAGAGAAGCATAGTGGTTTGGCTAGATTGGGGCCTTCTTCTGCTCTTCTTCGGCAACACATATCTCTTTTGCATTTCTCTGATGTTAAGCCTTCTAATGGCCTCTATACCTGGAATAATTGCAGGACTGGTGTTGCTGCTATCTCAGAATGTCTGGATAGATTTCTTGTTTCTTGCTTCTAGCTTAGTGGCACCCTTACTATCTCTTCAGAAATCCTTGATTGGAGGGGTTTAGATCATTGGCCAATCAAATTTTCTGCTATAGGGGCTTATGTTTCAAAGCATCCTCCTTTTAAGTTCCAGTTCATGTGGCTTCGTGACTCCTCTCTTCATGATTTTGTTTTTTGTTGGTGGAAAGATGGTGCTCCTACATATGGTACTACAATGTTCTCATTTTCTAAAAGGCTTCAATATGTTAAAAGGCAGCTCAAGATATGGAATAGGGAATGCTTTGGGAACCTTCACTTTATGAAGAGGCTTGCTCAAGAAAATCTTGATGTCATCACAAGGGAGATTAGAGATCGAGGTTTCTCAAAGGATCTTGGCCAGGCTGAATCCCTTGCTTCTAGAGCTCTAGAAGAATGGGAACTTTGAGAGGAAATTTTTTGGAAGCAAAAGGCTCGAGTTGATTGGCTCCAGGAAGGTGATCAAAACACTGCCTTTTTCCATAAAATAGTGCAATCTTGTCAGAATCAGAGCACTATCTCTTCTTTGGTTAATTCTCAAGGTATCCAACTAAATTCCTTGCCAACTTTGTTCCAGGAGGCTATTTCATACTTTTCTACCCTCTTCTCTGAGGACTCTCCTCCTGCTGATAATGAAGAAAATATTATTTTGTCCTGTATTCCTTCTCTTATCACTCAAGAAATGAATGATTATCTCATGCGTCCTATCTCTTTGGAAGAGCTAGAGGAGGTGGTCTTTGGCATGCCTAAGGGGAAGGCTCCTGGTCCTGATGGCTTTCCAGTTGAATTCTTTCAGGAATTTTGGGACATCATTAATCATGATTTGTTGGAGGTGGTTAAAGAATTCTATGCTAGCAAGCAGATGCTTCAAGCTTTGAACTCTACATTCTTGACTCTTATTCCTAAGAGAGAGGGTGTTAATCAATTGGAGTTTTTTAGACCAATTGCCTTATGTAATGTGGTTTAAAAAGTTATTACTAAGCTGATTGTTGAGAGACTAAAAAGGTGGCTTCCCATTATTATCTCAGAAGAACAAGGTGGTTTTGTTGTTGGCAGACAAATTTTGGATGGGGTGGTTATTGCTACTGAGGCTATTCACTCTATGGCTACTTCAAGGGAGAGAGCCATTTTTGTTAAGCTGGATATGGCTAAGGCCTACGATAGAGTTAAATGGAGCTTCCTAAGGAGTATTCTTCTTTCTTTTGGATTTAGCTCTGACTGGGTGAGTTGGATTATAAGTTGTGTTACTTCTGCCTCTTTTTTTGTTCTTATTAATGGTCAACCTTCACAACTATTCGGTGCTTCTAGAGGCCTCTTCCAGGGTGACCCTCTCTCCCCATATCTATTCATCATCATGGCTGAAGGCTTGGGAAAATTCGTTAAGCATCAGGTGTCCCAGAATTCTATTCAATTCTGGCAGTGGGGTAATGGCTTACCTTCTCTTTCCCATCTTCAATTTGTTGATGATTCTGCTCTTGCCGGTCTTGCTAGGATCAAGGAAGCTGAAGCCTTTTGACATGCTTTGGACATTTATTTGGCAACTTCAGGCCAAAAAGTTAATGAGCACAAATCTTTCATTTACTTTTTTAACACTCCTGATTCTATTCAGCACAGGATTGTTGGTATCCTACGGTTTCAGATAGGTTCACTTCCTTTGACTTATCTTGGCATTCCTATTATTGTTTCTAGGTAGCCATGTCTCTTTTGGAAAAATTTGATTACCAAGCTTCAAGATAAGGTAAATCATTGGACTCATAGATGGCTTTCTACTGTTGCCCGGGTTACTCTTCTTCAAGTTGTTATCCAAGCTCTTCCTACTTATAGAAGCATGGTTCATGTTGCACCTATTTACTTTCTCAAGGAGTTTGATGCTCTTTCTCGACACTTACTTTGGAATGGTAATTTGTGTAGTACTAAATGGAGCTTGGTTAATTGGGCAACTGTTTGTAGGCCTAAAAAGGAGGGTGGTCTTGGTCTTCGATCTGCTATATTGATTAGTCAAGCTTTGGCTGCTAAACTTTATTGGCGATGGTGCTCTGGACAACATCAACTTTGGGCTCGTATTATCACTCATAAATATTTTCATGGTGTTGATCCTTGCTCTGTTTCTGCACTTCCTCTTGAAGGTCGTGGCTCAATGGTTTGGCATACTTTGAAGACAGGTGCGATGTTGGTGAAGAGGGGTCTGTTCTGGATATGTAAAGGAGGTTCTCAGGCTTTGTTTTGGTTTGATGCTTGTGATGGATTCCCTTCCATTTTATCCATATACCCTCATCTTTAGCCTCTTTGTGACCCTTTTCTTGCCGCTGGATGGGATAAAGTGGCTCATTACAAGACTCCTTATCAATTGGGACCTATTTTTGGTTACAGATGGAAGCATTCCTCTGATTGGACTCCTGGAGGTACAAACATGGATTGTTAGGAGCTTTCTCAAATTTTGGCCTCTAGAGAGTGTTCTTCTTTGCTTGGTCCAGATGTTTTGGCTTGGGGCGGTACCTTATCTGGTAAATATCATGTCTTTGTTGGGTATCAGGAGATAACTAGACAATTATTTGGGGATGTTGAGGTCCCTTGGTGGAAGCAAGTTTAGAATAAAGTTTCTTGGTCCAAGTGCAATTTTTTCATGTGGCTAGTGGCTCACAACCGTTGTCTTACCTGGGATAATCTTTGTAAACATGGATTTCAGGGCCCCTCTTATTGTGTTTTGTGTGGTAATCACGAGGAGTCTATCTCCCATATGTTCTTCCATTGCTCCTATTCTACTCAGATATGGCACCTTTGGTGGAGCGCTTGGGGTTCCTCTTGTCGGCATGCTTCCTCTTCACTTGAGTTCTGGGCCCGCTTGGGTAGTGCTCCCTCCAAGTCTTCTTCTCTCCATGCTACTTGGATTGCTTGCCCATCTTTCATGCTTTGGCATATCTGGTTGGAGAGGAATCATCGCATATTCCAAGATGTTCGGCTTGGTGTTTTGCATCTTTGGTGGAAAATATCACATTCTCTTTAGGAAACTATTCTTGTGAAGTGTGAGCTTGATGGGGGTATGGATCTGGTTGATCTTGCTATCTATAATCACCTCAATTTTCATCTGTAGGATGGGGTTGCAGCTCATAGGTTTCCTTCTATGTCTAGGTAGCTTCACCATCAAAGGAAGGGTCGAGTTAACCGGGATGGGCACTGGACTCCTCCTCCCTATGGAGTTCTGAAAATTAACACTGATGGTTCTTCCCATGGGAATCCTGGTCTGGCTGGTATTGGCGGAGTGGCTCGTTGTAGTTCTGGGGATGTTAAATTTTTCTTCTCAGTTCATAAGGGTGATTATACTAACAATCTCATGGAAGCTCAGGCTATTTTATATGGTGTGGAACAGTATTTCTTGTGGGGATGGAGTAAGATTATTTGTGAGTTTGATTCCCAGGTGGTGGTGAACATGCTTTCTTTGCAAGAGCTTGAGGATGTTAGTTGGTAGCTGGCCACTATTGTTAAGCAGATTCTTTTCTTCTCTTCCTCTTTTCAGTTCATTAGGTTCATGTATATTCCTCGTGAATGGAATAGAACTGTTGATTGTTTAGCCAAATGGGCTTCTAGTCATGATCCAGGTTGGAATATTAGGGATAGGGGACAACTATCCTTTGAGATGGTGAAATAATTTGATGATCTTGTTGCTCAGGATCAAGCTCCTTGTTGAGCTCTCCTTGTTGTATTCCTTTTTGTCTTAAAAAAATTTTACCCCTCTTTTTGCAAAAAAAAAATTATATTGATTTAATTAATAAGTCACTTATTATCTCTAGTTTACTTAAAATAAACTTTGGGCATATATTAATTAATTCTTTTATTAATTATTATCATGCAACCTATGTTAGTTAGTTGTTAGGTTTTTGATCTCCTTTTATAAGGATTGATCTCTTTGTAATTTATTCATTCAAGTTTTATAATAGAAATCTCTCTCTTTTCTCATCAAGATTGTCTCACCTATGGATCTGGGAATTCCAAGCTCCATAATTTCTGCTTCTCTTTTCTGTGATAGATGTTTGCATGCAGATAATTCTAGGGAGTTGTGGGGTTGATCTATAATCAAATTCAACATGGTATCAGAGCTTCAGATCTTCATGCCATGTTCTATTTATGAGAATTTTGGCTTGGCTTTCAGATCTGTATTTTTTCTTTTAGTGGGTTTAATTTTTTAGAGTTATTTTTTATTGCATCTAGAGGGTCACTTTTTTTCAGTGCATGTTGAGCTAAAATAGATCTCATTGTTGAGCTCAGGGCGCCCAAAAACCCCTATTTTCATATAAATTTTGTCCAATTTGGACATAGTTGGAATTTGAGGCAAACAATATTCATTTTAGATTTGGCCACATTTCTCAAGGCAGTGCTTTTGTATTTTTGAGAATTAACGGCTTGAAAATTAAGGTTTTTTTAACATGGAAATTGAGATTTTCTTCTTAAAAATCGAGATTGTTTGGCCAAAATCAAGATTCTAGTGCGGAAATTGAGATTTTTTGCATGCAAATTAGGGCAATTTAGCACATAACTTAAATTGATTTGGCATGAATCCTAAGAAAATTTCTAATAATGGTGGACACACTTCCCAAGGTATTTTGGTACAGATCCTAAGGTAGTGTTTTTTTTTCCATTTCAATTTTTCCATGAAATTTTTATTAAAGTCGATTTGTAATAAATTTTAATTTTTTCATTTTCTATAAGTTTTCCAAATGATAAAGGTTTCAAGATAAGATCAAGTGCAAAGGTAGTTTCTATCTCCTAGTTAAACATTCATAATTCCTTATAACTAGGTATTTCTTTGAGTATAATAATAGGATTCATATGTATAACCACTTTGTTAATTCAGTACCAAAACAATCTGTATTAAATGATATTATAATTTCAATTATAATAAGAATAAAAAAGAAATTCATATTTAAAACATATATATTAATGTCCAAATACTAAACAAAATAAATAGTTTAATTTAATTTAATTAATTCTATAATTAAAAATTTTATTAAATAATTAAATATTCAAATAAGTTTTAAATTAACTAACACTTAAATTTATTAAAACCTATCTTTAACTCATTTAAATGAAAAACAAGATTATTTTTAAAATTATATAAAAACAATATTAAATAAACCTTTTTTTTAGAGAAAAATAAATCTAAAAAAAAAATTAACCCTTTTTGAAAGGGCGCCAGCCAAGAACTTGTCAATACAGTTGTAGCTACCAAGGTAGCCATAGCTACCAAGGCAACCGCTACACTACCTAAGGTAGTTGTTATTGTCTTTGGCAGCCTCAGCTTGTGTTCTGATGGGGAAAGAGAAAAGAAGGGGGTGGTGTAATGGCCTGCCTCCTCAATTTTTTTTAACTAATATATATTTTTAAAAGCATAAACCAAAGCCCCCTATAAAATTTATTTATAATTAATTGCAATTACCATAGTAATTTTTCAATTACTGCGGTAAATGTACATTCTTCTAATATATTTCCATGATAGGTCTAATAGGGAAACATAATTGAAACAACCAAATTTAATAATTAAATCTAGTTTTTTTCTTTTTTTCAACCCTATCCCGATCTCAATTTTTCTAAAACATTCCAATTTTTCCAATAATAATTTTATTTGACTTCTTTCACAGTCAATTCAATAACAAATAACAAGATTCCTCAACACAAAGGTTTCAACCAGAATCGATCTTTGAAAAATAAGATCTACAATCAAACACAAAGCAAACAGAGAGAAAATTCAATACAATCTACTATGATAATTTCAACAAAGTTCCCACCTCGATCCAATGCTAACCAAATGAACATTTGGAAATTGCAAGAATTCTCATCTCTTGAAACCCTTTCCAGAAATTTGCTTCTCCAAACTTATGTGTGGAGAAATGAGCTCTAAATTCTTGATAAAGAGCGTTCTCGTTTAGGATTTCAATTTTATAAACACCCAAACCCTTTTTCTTTATTATTTTAATTTTATGTGCAAACTTTTTGCATTTTAAAATAAACTTTATTTAATTTATTCTCTCTTGCTTTTATTAAATAACAAGACACATTTTAAAAGTATATTTAGTAATTTGAATAATAATAATATTTAGAATTTATTATAAAAATGAAACTCCTAAATTAATTATAATTAAATTAAATAAATATAACTATGCCAAATTAGAACTTTAATTAAATCTTTTAAATTTAAAGCATTAATTAATTTCTTAATTAATTTAATAAGTAAAAATTGATTTCTCTTTTAAAATTCTTGGTAAATTAAATCATTTAATATTCTCTTAATTTGATTTAATTATAACTGAAAATCACAACAGACCCACAAAACTAAATAAGAAAACTCATTTTAAAGACAAAGTACTAAATCAAGTTCAAGGTTCAAAATCTCGAATTCACATCACTCGATGAATTTGAAAGGGTAAATAACATAGATACTTGTCCTATATTTTAGGACAATTGGCTTATGGTTAGGATTTGTGGAGGATTTGAGCAATACAAATCCATAAAGCCTGAAGAATACTTACATGTAAAAACCTATCCCAAAGAAGAAGAAGAAACAAGAAGAGGCAAGGGTTTGCTCTAAAGAATATGCAAATTATATTCTTAGAAATGAAATAGATAAGAGATAATTACAAAAGATCTATCCTTATAGAAGGAGATAGAAACCCAAAAAAGGATAACCTAAAAGGTAAAAGCCATTTAATAATTACTAATTGATTATTAAATGTGAATGCAAAAGTACATAAAGTGAAATCTTAAGAAGGAAAAAAAAGGAAATTTAATAAATTAAATTAAATTAACCTTTTTCTCTAAAACACTCACCCTTAAGATGAGCAATAATGCAGCTACAAACAATGCAAGGAAACTACAATGCTGAAAGAAAACTTAGGCCCCAGAAACAAGGCCTGATGAGGTACCCAATCACAACCAAATCTCTATGAAATAGAGAAATAGAGAAAACCAAATGGGAAAACCTCTACTCAAAAAAGAGATAAAAAAGGATGCACAAATGTAACATCTCAAGCGAATCTCTCAAGACCATAAGTACAATAAAAGCCTCCATGATACAAGCTTGAGACTCCATGCCCCCCCCCCAGAATGGAAAAACTCCTGTGTCAATGAACATCCCAATGTGGCTCCAATCTGAAGGAAACAAAAGTAGTGTACAAGGATGATAAAACCCAGGTATGTAAGGTGCAACTAGAAGTCCTAGTTGATGCTCAAAGGAGAAAGCATGAGAATCTTGAAATGGAATCTCCAATGGAGGTGGAATAACAGGTGTGTTGAATCTATCATTTGAGAGGAGATGTGTGTCCTATGATATATCCTCAACAACTAAAGTGGATTGGTCAATGATTGGAGCTACAATAATAGACAATGTTGAAGAGTAATCCTATGCAATCAAATTTGAATAAGAGGTGGAAGTGTGGAAGTCATAACACTAGTCTTAGGAAAAAAACATAAGTTCAAGTGACCTGACTTCACCTCAGTAGACTCTGGTGAAAAAAGAGAGTGAGTCACTGATAGTGGAGATGGTGGACCAAAATGTGAGAAGGCATGTAGGTGGGAAGCATGATCAATAGTCCCTATAGCAATAATATTGTCTGTCTCACTATCTAATAATCTAATAAATAGAGAGAAGGTTAGAGGAAAAAGATGGAACACAAAGTACATCATCAATGTCAATAGAACCTTTCCCACATACAATCATAATAGTGTTGTTCCCCATCAAAATACATGAAGTAGGAGAAGCCTCAAAAGAAGAGAACAAATCTTGAGAAGATGTCATATGGTGTGAAGCACTTAACTCTAGTAACCATCTAGAATAATGAGAAATAATAGTTGCAAATTGTGCATGACCCTTTCCTATATCTTTACCATCTGACCAAAATGATGATGATGATGAAGATTGGTGAGAAGTAGAAGGAATATCAATGTTGTTCTTCCAAAGGAGAGCTATCATATCTAAAACCTAATTGGCATATCCATCTAACTTATTCTCATAGCAATGTGATTCATCATGATTAGGCTTATTACAATAAGCACACTTTGGTGTTTCTGGATTTGGTTTACCCCCTTTAGGAGGAGGTGGAACTGATGAATTATGAGTGCTAGAATCAATCTAAGACTCTATAGAATGACATTTATGTCTCTTCTCCTTCATCCCAGAAGTTGGTCGAGCCACTAATGCATAAGTTCATGAGCCTATGAGAGAATTCAACTGAGAGAGCTTTGTTTGCTCTCAAGTCAAATGATCACAAAAAACCTCAAAGGATGGCATGGTAGATCTATTACCCAAAGCCTATTTGGTGGAATAGAAGGTAGAAGAAAAAATATGAAAGTTTCCATGAAGCTTAAAAAGAATCAAGTAGATGCACTCAGTATCAGTCCTGGTCTTCCCACAACCTTGCAATAAAGATCTATGTTGATTGAACTTCATCAAGAAGTCCTCAACAGAAGGAAAAGAATCTAGTACAAGAAAGGTAAGCTCTACCTCAATTTGAAGTTCCTTGAACTCATTCATTGTACCAAACAAGCCTTCAAGCTTGATCCACATAGCTACAGGGGTATTGCACCCATCAAGATGAAACTATAGACTATCAGATGCATGTAAAGCAATCAACCCCATTGCCTCATCCATCTTGTTCCTATGCTGTGTAACCTCAAAAGGCCTTTGTACAACTAGTTATATGACATCTAAACAAGACCACAACCCTTTTGACTAGAGAGATCATGTCATCAAGGTCTTCCATGTGTGATAGTTATGAGGGGTAAGAAGTTCTAGACAAGAAGAGGTCTCAAACATTATTTTAGAAGGTGTTGGATTTTTTTTTAGGCAAAAAAATGACCAAATGCTTAAAGAAATATGTCCACTCAATATTACTCCAAACTGATACCAGATCCAGAAAGTAGACAAAAAATTATGCAGTTAAAAAAAAATAGCACCTGAATATATGTCCATATGAGCCTGAATGAAGCCTTTGAAGTTGCAAACAACCTACAACAATGTGTAGATTATGAAATTCTACCCCAAAACAAAACAAAACAAAAAAAATTGCTCAAAAAAAGTGTTAGTTTGTGGTAACTGATCAAAGAAGTATTGTACATACTTCATAATTCTTTGGGTTCTAAAAAAAAATTTGCTCCTATTTTATCGCACCTTATTTAGATGGGCATATTGTAACCCTAAAGTAGGAACATATTATATAAGATAGCTCAAGGTTAGGGATTGTATAAGAATATGATGTATAATGAGATAGGTTGTGCTTGCTGTGGTATTGAGTTGTAAGGGTTTGTACTATAATTACTGGATAATAAGAAAGGTTGGATAGTTGTGTAGGTGGATGTAGCCTAGGTTTTGGGTGAACCACATTGAATCTATGTGTTATCTATGTTCTTATGGTTTTCTTCTTTTGTTTCTGCATTTAACTATTTATTCGTATATTGTTTTGGATCTATTAAATCCTAACAATTGGTATCAAAGCAAGGTTTGTTGTTGTAGATTGACAAGACTTTCATATTTGAGTGGGGTAATGGAGGATTCCAAATTCAAGATTAAAAAATTAAATGGCTGGAATTTTCAGTTATGGAAAATGAAAATGGAAGATTATCTATATCAAAAGGATTTGAGGAAGCCATTAGAAGGGAAAACTAAGAGACAAGGAATGCTCACAGATGAAGATTGGGAGATCTTGGATAGGAAGGCACTGGGATCTATTCGATTGTGCCTTGCACCGTCTCTAACATTTAATATATCAAAGGAAAAAATAACTTTAGAGTTGATGGAGACACTAGCTAAGTCATACGAGAAACCCTCAACTTTGAATAAGGTATTTCTTATGAAGCATTTATTTAATATGAAAATGGGTAAGGGAGGACATATAGCGAATCATTTAAATGAATTTAACATAGTTACTAGTCAATTGTCATCTATACAAATTTCATTTGATGGAGAGGTTAGGGCTCTCTTAATTTAATGTTCTTTGCCAAAAAGTTGGAATAGCTTGGTTATGGTTGTAAGTAACTCTATCTCTGGTTTGAATACTTGAAATTTGATGAAGTTGTTGGTGTTATCCTAAGCAAGGAAATGTGATGGAAAAACATGGGTGAAACTTCAACCTCATCAAGTTCCACATTGAATTTGGAGAATAGAGGAAGAACAAGTCAAAGAGGAAAAGACCCTTTGCATGGCAAGTCACAAGGGAAGTCAAAGAAAGAATGTTCTTAGTCTAAAGGAAAGAAAGATTGCTAGTATTGTGGAAAACCTAATCATCTGAAGAAAGATTTTTGGTCTGAAAAAAAAAAACAAGGAGACAAACATGAAGATGACAGTAAGTTTCAAGTAATGATTTACAAGATGCTTATATATTATGTTCAGATAATGCTAATGATTAATACATTTTGGGGCCTCATTACATGCTACACCCCATAGGAAATATTTTCAAGATTATGTTCAAGGTAATTTTGGATAGGTATATTTAGGTGATGATGAGCCCTATCCTATTGTTGGAAAAGGAAAAATAAAGATCAAGTTGCCAAACATAAATGATTGGATGCTGCAGGAGGTAAGGAATGTCCCTAATTTAAGAAGAAATTTAATTTATGTAGGACAACTGGGTAGTGAAGGTTATGTAGTCATGTTTATAGACAATGTCTAGAAGGTAACTAAAGGTTCATTAGTAGTAGCTAAAGGTGCAAAGATTGGCAAATTGTACTTGTGTACTGGGAACACTTATTCTATTTTAGTTGCTACTGATGTTGATAATGCAAGGAAAGCTACTATAAATGTTGCAAGAATAGATTTAGTTGTGTCGCACCATAGGCTTAAGCACATTAGTAAGAAAGGGATGAAAATTCTTCACTCTAAGAATCTATTGCCAGGGTTGAAAAATATTGATTTAGAGTTTTATGAAAATTTTGTTTATGGTAAAAAGAGAAGAGTCAAATTTCTCAAAATCAGAAAAGAGAAGAAGAGTGAGAAGTTAGAGCTAGTGCACTCAGATGTGTGGGGACCAGCTCAGGTATCATCTCTTGGTGGCTCTCATTACTATGTTATTTCATTGATGACTCAACTTAGAAGACATGGGTGCATTTTCTAAAGAAAATATTTGATGTCTTTGAAACTTTCAAGAAATGGAAAGCTTTGGTTGAAAATGAGATAGGAAAGAAGCTAAAGTGTCTCAAATCAGATATTGGAGGTGAGTATTGCAGCAAGTCCTTTGAAAATTACTATTCTATTCATGGAATTAGAAGGTAGAAGACTGTTCTAGAAACTCCACAAGAAAATGGTGTGTCTGAGAGGATGAATAGGACAATCCTAGAACATGAAAAGAGCATGAGATTGCATTTTGGGATGCCACTTCATTTTTGGGAAGATTCTATAAACACTACAGTCTATTTGATAAATAGAGGACCTTTAACTCCTTTGGATGGTAGTATTCTAGAGGAAGCATGGACTAGTAAAAAGGTAAATTATTCATTTCTAAAATCTTTTGGTTGTGAAACTTTTGTCCATGTTGATAAAGGAAATAGAACCAAGCTTAATGCTAGACCTCAAAAATGTGCCTTCATTGAATATGGAATAGATGGCTATGGTTATTAGTTAAGGGATTTTGAAAATTTGAAAATAATTAGAAGCAGAGATTTTATATTCAATGAGAAGGTCATGTACAAAAAATAGTTGTAGGAAAAGAACCATGAATAGGTCAATGAAAATTATGTGGTTTTGGATGAGACTCCTGAAAAAGAAATGCCATTGATACTTGATGCTCAACAACAATAGGTTATCCCATAAACTCTTGTAAGTGTTAGATGTTCTACTCAGTTGAGTAGACCTCCTGAAAGGTTTTCTCCTTCTTCATACTCTATTTTATTAACTTATTTTGGTGAACTAGAGGGGTATAAAGAGGCAATATAGGTAGATGCTAGACAATAGTGGAAATTGGGCATGAAAGAGGAGATGGACTCCTTGTTGAAAAATAAGAGTTGGGACTTAGTCCCTTTACCTAAAGGAAAAAGAGTCTTGCCTAACAAATGAGTTTATAGGTTGAAGGAGGAAGATGGAGGAAAGAAAAGGTATAAGGCCAAACTTGTGGTAAAAGGTTTTGCATAGAAAAAAGGTATAAATTTTGATGAAATATTCTCCCCTATTGTAAAAATGACTTGAATTAGAACTGTACTAAGTCTTTTTGTTGTAGATGACTTGCATCTTGAATAACTATATGTGAAAACAACCTTTCTCCATGGAGATTTGGAGGAGGAAATTTACATACAACAACCAAAGGGATATGATGTCAAGGGTAAGGAGAATTTGGTGTGCAAGTTAAGGAAGAGTGTGTATGGCCTAAAGTAGGCACCTATTGGAAATAATCAAGACTAACTAGGTTACTAAGAGGGGACGGGTGAATCAGTAACCTCAAAAAATTTAAATCAATTCAGTACTTAACCATATAAATAATTCACCATTCATTCATATAATCTACTGCATGCATGAGAAAAGATAAACATACATAACACATGAACATAGAATTTTGGTGACTCAGAAACCTTCCAAATAGAAAGTAAAACTAGGGTGGGGATGAAACCCACAAAACTTCACTACTATAGTATAAAGTTGGCCTGTTAGGGCTTACATTGACCACTTCTGATGATCTACCTTGTTAAGAGCAATTTGGACTGCTAGGTCCACCTTGTTAGAGGTTTTACAAACATAAAATGAAGTATGCAATCTGTTAGGAGATTTGTACAAAGACTATTAATTCTACCCTATTAAAGGATTTGGAAAATTGATTCACCTGTTAGGATGAAATAGTAGATCTGACTTACAACTTGATTGCTGAATAGATCTTGAAGTATAGATCACCTCTTGTGACTGATATGTCTTTGCTACTCCTTAATGACCTTACAGAATACTATGTTCTACTGTTGATTCACATTACATGTCCATTCCTTCACATACTCATTATCATCATATTGCAAATGATACAATACATTACATATATACCATTCCAATAATTACAATTGCAAGGTCGGCTAAAACAAAAGTAAACCAAATATTACTGAGTTGACCAAATAGTAGAAAACTCAAGCTCTTCAAGTTAACTTGGTGACCTTCTATACTTGGCATCCATTGCATTACTCAACATCATCATGCACTCAGTAGAAGTAGAAGCATAGTCCATACTAATCAAACAATGTAGCTTGTAACTTGGTAACCATTGGAGACTCGGTAGATATAGTGTCACTCAATAAATATTGAAACCTTTATTTACCTTACTATCACTCAGTAAACACTACACATCCATCACTTGGTAGAAATTGACTTCATATCATGCAAACTAATAACTCGGTAGACACTATGAAGCTTGGTAACCACTATCTATTCAGTGAACACTATAAGCTTGGTATATACTATCGAACTTCCCATTCACTAGGTAGCTTTAGGAATGCTTGGTGAGAACTGCATAACTGTTGAACTTAAAAGGTAACCACTGAATGCTTGGTATAAATTGTAGACTAAGTGATGAGCTCAGTAAGCATTCAAAATCGAATAAGTGTTGTCACTAATGACAATACAATATAATGCCAACAATCTCCCCCTTTTGCATTAGTGACAAAAACACTTATGAGCCAAAACTTATGTACACTAACACAATGATTTTTGATTTTTCAAAATTAATCTTTGTAAAGCTACTTTATATACATATCTTACATATATCCTCCATACATATGGCATAATATATATACATAGCTTTTATCTATACATATATCAATCTATTTTCTCCCTTGATTTCTCCACAAGTCTCTCTCTTTACTTCCCCTATTCTCTCCCCTTGTTCATCTCATACTCCCCCTTTTTGACAATAATGCCAAAGGGTATATACAATATATTCAAATAGAGACATCAAAATGTGAGAGAAATTCGGAGTGTACCTTGAGAATAAGAACCAATGTCTTATCCAAATTATCTTGCAAAATTTTGTAGGTGGAGAGGGCCACTTGAACTTCTGTAGAAAGTTTGATCATATGATCTGCTACTAAAAAATTGTTATCTTGGACCAATGTGTTTGAATATGCAATATGTTTCTACATTGGGTCCATAACTAGAAGGATCATATTTTGGATGTCAATCAATGTAGACCTGATCCTGGATTCCTCTATAAGTAACTCTACCTACATTTCTGACAAAAAATTCACCTTCATGTGATATGATGAGCTTGAACTCAGGTCAAGCTATAACCTTTGAGCACTAGCCTTCATGTCTGCATCAATCTTATTCAATCTTTCTTTTATATCCTTGGTATACTCGATAACATCACAAAGCCTACCAAAAAGTGATGTTACATTTGTGAAGGATTGATCAAGGTTGCTCAAAATTGTAGATAATTCTACCTAATTTACTATAATGTGCTCAAGCAGCTTATTGTCAAATTTTTTCTCTACCTTTTCAATGAACTTCTCTTGGCTAGAAGTGTCCTCATTGAACTTATTCATAGCATCTTCTAATTGTAACAAAATGTGTTGAGATGGATCAACATCAACACCTATGGCCTCAATAATTATGTTTTTGGCATTCTCAATTATAGTAAATTATCTATCTCTCTCTTCTCTAAGCTGCTTCTGCCTTGCCTTTTGCTCTAAAAGTTGACTAACTAATCTCATTTCATTAGTTGTGGCAGTATCCAAATCTATCTTAGGAATAATGATTTCTTTGTCTAAGTCTATGTCTTCATCAATTGCTTTTCTAGTAAGCAAAAGTTTTAGAGAATTCTTTGGTTTTACTTCTGTTCTTACTTCCTTGGACTTAGAAACAAAAACAATAGTTGAAATAGTTGGACTAGTAGAAAAGACTTGAATGAGTCCAACTAAAGGAAAACTGAAAGAAGTACTAGCTGAATCCAAAATTGATGTGCTTCCCACAAATGATGTACCAATAGGTAATGTACAAATTGAATTATTTACAACATAAGAGCTAACTATAGCAAAAATTGGTGTAGTTAAAGCTGTTAGAAAAAAATTGTAAAATAAACTAGCAAACTTACTGAACAAGGAGCAGAGAAAGTTGACACAGTTGTAGAACTGGCAATTGTGCATATTGCTGAAGTAGATTGCTTAGGAGCTGATGAAGAGGGCTGCAACTCAGTAGATGAAGTGACTGACACTTCCATTGAAGATACCTGGAGCTATGAGGTAGCAGGTGCAGATGATATTTCTGATGTAGTTGCAATCATTCCTGTCAAAGCTAACTCCAACCCTGACGATGTTGTTGGCTTAGGTGGAGAGTGAGGAAGGGAAGCAATGACTTCTGCTACAATTTTCATTGGATCATCTTCTTCCTTTTCTTCCTCTTTAGCTTCTTCCTCTTTCTCTTCATCATCAACCCTTAGTGCTTGATGGTCTTCAACATCAATGGTAGCACATGGAGTGTTATCATCTTCTTCATCATCACTATCACCATCATCATCCTTGATTTCAACTAGATCATCACTAGGCTTATGTAGATAATAGATGTTTCTCTACATGTTTGTTGCATCTCTTACAACATGCTCAATATCTTTGATTAAAATCAAACATGTTTGGAATCTAATCATCATTTTACCTTCATTAATTTCCATGGCTGCCTTTACTTTTGCATCAATAAGGTTAGGCAATACTTTCCTCAATGATTGTTCATAAATATCCTTGGTTGTCTGTGCACTTGACACCCACCTTGGCTGCAATCTCACTAACAATTCTTTAGAGATTTGAGGAGCAATCTGGTCTGGGGAATACTTCCACTTTCCCATTTTGGTGAGTACCAGTTCCTCAATCTACATCTTCTAGACATCAGTCCTTGTTTCAAACTTTAAAACCTTGAAGTCTGTGATGCCAACTCCTTCTTCCATCTATTTTAGCCTTTCCTAGAATGTAATTGGGGGCTTTCTGAACACAAATTCACCTTTACCTTTGCCTTTGCCTCTCTTGGTGAAAACAGCTATGGAGGCCTTTGGAGGTTTAGTAATGATAACCCTCCCTTTCTTCTTAGCTAGCTCTGCCTCCTTTTTTGATTCTTGCTCTTCACCTTCTTCTTCTTCTTCTTCTTCTTCATCATCCTCTCCTTTCCCCTTAGTAATCATTAGAGGGCCAGTGGTAGTTTTCATCTTTGTAATTTTTCTCTTGCCTTTGCTAATTACTTGAGGTAGCTAGATTTCACGTTCAATTCTAGCTTTTGCCTCATCATAAGTGCCAAAAACTTGTTGCTTAGGGTCTGTAGGCTCATCTACTAATGGTTCAATGATGTCCCTAGTTTCATCAATATTGACCTCATAAGGGAGAGGTTTTACCCATGTAACTCAGGGCTTGACTACTTGAATGTATACTCTGTCATAGTCTACCATAAAACACACATCATCTTTATAATCCTCAACAAGTTTAGGAGGAATCCTAAACCTTTTTTTCATCCTTTCCTTAAAATCTTCAAAATAATTGTCCATTATACTGTCAAAATTTACACCCATTTCTGCAATAAACTCATTTATCTGATATAAAATGGGAACATCCTTTCTCCATACAATAGAACCTTTAGATGGAAAGAATTTTTGCACATAGAAGAATAGACACATCAACAAAGAACCAAATTTGCAAGGGTTGTTCTTTGATGTTCTGATGTTGTCCATATTCTTGTTTAATTGTTTGAGTAGTAACTTTGACAAGTCAAATTCCATGTTTTTCTTCACAACTTTAAATGCTAAGTCCATTGCCTCACATGGCACGTTGTTCATTCAACTAGAGCTGTAAATTTTGTGGGAAATTACATGAATACCAAACCTTAACCCCACATAAAAAATGGTGCTAATTTTCAAACCTCTATCATCCAACTCAGCTAGGGTTTTCTTCTAGATTTCATCCCATCCTAAGGTTTTGGTAGATTTTTCTTTGCTTGGCATGGGAAGGCCAGTAATCTTGTGAATCATCTTTTTGGTAATCAACATGTGTTTCTCTAACCATAATTGACCATTGTACACGTGACTAAGAATATACCTAATCCATTTTATCTGAAAACTCCTTGACAGGTGTGAGATATGTGTCAAACCTTTTGTTTCTAAGTGCTTGTGCTCGGGTTTCAATGAGCCATCAACACAAATTTCCTCTAAAGCACTATCCATTTCTAGGGTTCCTACCTCCTAAATAGAACACTTTAAATGAGTGCATATATCATTAATTAATAGTACCTTTGGTGGTATTTGGGATTGTGCACCATTAGGGTCAAGTGCCTCTGCCACTACTAGAACTAGCTTGAAATTCGGTGCTTTTCACTCTACACCCTTAACAAACATCTCTGAACTCCTCTTTGCCTTGTTGTTGCTAGTGTTTACAGATGCCATCGCTACTTGGTAAGTGAAAGAAATTTTTGAACAAATTCTTCACTGGAAATTCACTCAAAATCGCTTGGAATCGCTTGAGTGCACTTGGAAATCTCTTAGCTCTGAGAATATTAAAGATGTGGTAAAAAAATAGAGTCAAATTCTACCATTTTTTATGAAAATTCACCATTAATTCTAGGTACCATACTGACATAGTGCATGATAGACTATCATCCACTCACTAGTTCAGTAAAAACTTGTGACTCGACAATCAAACAAGCTTACATTGCTCCTAACCTAGCTCGGTTGAGTCTATGACTAACCTCGCTCGATATGAACTAAACTCATGTGATCCTTTTGTATCTAATATACTAATTTGGATCTTCTACTTTCTTCCATTTGGAACTGCTCGAGAATTAGCATGAAGATATAGTTCCAGTCCCTCCTTGAAGAATCTAATTGGAAATGGTGGAGTCACCCACTTCTTGAGTGACATTTCCATCATTTGAACTATTCTGCTTGGTAGATTTAGGAATCCACTACTATCTCATCTGCTTCCTAATATTATCAGCTTTAGCTTTCTGTTCATCTTCAACTCTTCCTATGTTCATTCATTTTTTAGCTATGTGACCAATTTCAGTGCATGTATAACATCTTACTATTGAATCTCTCTTTCTTAAGTGATGCCTTGTGCAGTCTATGCTAATGTGTCCATATTCTCCAAAATAGTGACATTTGCACCAAGTATTGTAATCCCAACCAAATATTGTTTTGACAATTTTTTCAACTAGATTGAATGGTTTGGATCTGCATTTAGATGCCTTGTGACCTTGTTTCTTGCATTTGTGACATTTACCTTCAAATTTTGGTTTTTCCTTGCATTCATTAGCTTTATGACCATGTTTACTATAGATGTAGCATTTTCCATTGAATTCTTCTTTTTCATTGCTCCAACATTTGTTTGATGTATGACCTAACTTACCATAGTGATTGCAAGTAGGTCTTTGATTCCTTTGGGCACCTTGTTTTGAAGATTCACCAAGTCTTGCTTTACCTTTTTGCCTATGAAGATTCTTCTCACTTTGTTGATTTAATTGATCCATGTCTACTTAGGATTTCATCATCCTTTCACTAAGTTTCTTTTCAAAAATTAGATCAGCTTTCAATCTTTCATTGACCTATCTTTCA
Source organism: Cupressus sempervirens (assembly GCA_028749045.1). Classification (NCBI taxonomy): domain Eukaryota; kingdom Viridiplantae; phylum Streptophyta; class Pinopsida; order Cupressales; family Cupressaceae; genus Cupressus; species Cupressus sempervirens. Next base: position 699,639,780 of record CM053785.1, on the reverse strand, counting down.
ATGATTAGATCATTCCTTAAGATTTCATTTTCAGATCTCAGATTCATGATTTCCTCATTTGCATTGGAGAGTTGATTTATAAGACTTTCTTGCTGAAGGGATTGGTTTTGATTTGCATTTTTTCTTACCTCTAAGTCTTCACTTGCCTTATTCCTTTGTTCCAAGATTTCACACATTTTTATTAACTAAACTTCTTGATCTCTTTTCAATTTTCTTACCTCTTCTTGTAGAGAGCCATTCTTTGCTAGGAGTTCTTTGATTACCTTATTAGCTTCATCTGAATTGCTTGATGGGAAAAATTCTTCAATCTTTTCTTCAACATATTGATGATCATTCATTTGTCTTGCAAGTTCCTTCCTTCTTAGGGATTGGGAAAGATGCTCTTTTGCTTCCTTGAGTTGAGCTATGGCCATTTCCAAATCTAGCTTCTCATTCTCAATAGCTTTGTCAAGTCTGAATGTCTCCATTGTCCTTGATATTTGCTCAAGCTATCAAACTTTATCCTAAGAACCACAAAGCTCTAATAACAATGGTTGGAAATAATCAAGACTAGTTAGGTTACTAAGAGAGGAGGGGTGAGTCAGTAACCTCAAAAACTTTAAATCAATTCAACACTTAACCATATAAATCATTCACGATTCATTCATCTAATCTACTGCATGCATGAGAAAAGATAAACATACATAACACATGAACACAGTATTTTGGTGACCCAAAAACCTTCCAAATAGAAAGTAAAACTGGGGTGGGGATGATACCCACAAAACTCCACTACTATAGTATAAAGTTGGCCTATTAGAGCTTACATTGACCACTTTCGATGAGCTGCCCTGTTAAGAGCAATTTGGACTACTAGGTCCACCTTATTAGAGGTTTTGCAAACATACAATGAAGTATGCACTCTGTTAGGAGATTTATGCAAAGATTGTTAAGTCTACCCTATTAAAGGATTTGGAAAATTGATTCACCTATTAGGATGAAATAGTAGATCTGACTTACAACTTGATTGCTAAATAGATCTTGAAGTACAGATCACCTTTTGTGACTGATATGTCTTTGCTGCTCCTTAATGACCTTACAGAATACTTTGTTCTATTGCTGATTCCCATTACATGTCCATTCCTTCACATACTCATTATCATCATATTGCAAATGATATAATACATTACATATACACCATTCTAATAATTACAATTGCAAGGTCAGCTAAAATACAAGTAAACAAAATATTACTAAGTCTGCCAAACAGTAGAAAACTCAGGCTCTTCAAGCTAACATGGTGACCTTCTAATACTCAGCATCCACTACATTACTCAGCATCATCATGCACTCAATAGAAGTAGAAGAATAGTTCATACTAATCACACAACATAGCTTGGAACTTGGTAACCATTTGAGACTCAGTAGATATAGTGTCACTCGATAAATACTGAAACCTTTGTTTACCTTATTGTCACTTGGTAAACACTAGACATCCATCACTTGGTAGAAATTGACTTCATATCACGCAAACTAATAACTCGATAGACACTATGAAGCTTGGTAACTACTATTTATTCTGTGAACACTATAAGCTCGATATACACTGTTAAACTGCCCATTCACTAGGTAGCTTTAGGAATGCTTGGTGAGAACTGCATAACTATTGAGCTTAAAGGGTAACCACTGAATGCTTGTTATAAACTGTAGACTGACTGATGAGCTCAGTAAGATTTCAAAATTGAATAAGTGTCGTCACTAATGAAAAATACAATATAATGCCAACAACACCTTGGAAATGGTATTTAAAATTTGATATTTTCATGACTAAACAAGGTTACCATAGATGTCATTCTGATCACAATGTATATTTTAAAAGATTGTATCATGGGAGTTACATTATTCTGTTACTCTATGTTGGTGACATTCTTGTTGCTAGGTCTAATATGCAGTAGATAAATGAACTTAAACAAAAATTAGCAAGGTCATTTACTATGAAGGATTTGAGTGTTACTAAGAAAATCCTTGGAATGAGGATCACAAAAAATAGAAAAAATAGAACCTTGAATTTTTCCCAAAGTGAGTATATAAAGAAGGTGTTGAAAAGGTTTAATATGAAGGATGCAAAAGTAGTCAGTACATGTTTGGCTAGTCATTTCAGATTGACTAAGGAAATGTGCCCAAAGGCACAAGAAGAGGTAGATAAAATGTCTAACATCATGTATTCATTGGTAGTTGGTAGTTTGATGTATACAATGGTATGCACATAGCTAGACATTTCTCATGTTGTGGGAATTGTCAGCAAGTATATGAGTAATCTAGGTATGGAACATTGGAGTGTTATCAAATGGATACTTTGATATTTGAGAGGTACTACTACAAAAGCATTATGTTTCAAATGATCTAGTTCTTCTCTAAGTGGAGTTTTTGACTCTGATCTAGTAGGAGATGTTGATACAAAGAGGAGTACTATAGGGTATGCTTTTACTGTAGGGGGTACTATAGTTAGTTAGATTTCTAGATTGCAGAAGGTTAATGCACTTTCAACCACTGAAGCTGAGAATGTACCCACTATAGAAGCTATCAAGGAGATGATTTGGTTACAATATTTTCTGGAGGAATTGGGTTAGAAGTAGGAAGATCAACCATCATACAGTGATAGCCAGAGTTCCATTCATCTTCCAAAGAATTCTATTTTTCATTCAAGGACAAAGCATATATAGCTCAGATACCATTTTATACGGTCTATTTTGGAGGATGGCCAATTATTGTTTGAAAAGATTCACACAAGTGATAATCCTATAGACATGTTGACAAAGACAGTCCACAAGGAGAAGTTGGTTTTTTTTTTAGCTTCTATTGGGCTTCTTGACAAATGATCATGGAGTTAATGCACAACAAATTCTTTTATCTAGTGGGAGCCCCATGTGGTAGCAATATTGCTATAGGATCAGTCTCCAAGTGGGAGATTGTTGTCTAGGATGGATTCTAATCAGTCCCCAAGTGGGAGATTGTTAGTATGGGGTGATTGATCAAAGAAGTATTGTACATACTTCATAATTCTTTCCACTTCTATTTTATTGCACCTTATTTAGATAGGCACATTATAACCCTAAAGTGGGAATATATTATATAAGATAACTTATGGTTAGGGATTGTATAAGAATGTGATGTATAATGAGATAGGTTTTTCTTGTGGCAATATTGAGTTGTAAGGATTTGTACTATAATTACTGGATAATAAGAAAGGTTGGATGTTTGTGTAGGTGAACGTAGCCCAGGTTATGGGTGAACCACATTAAATTTGTGTGTTATCTATGTTCTTATAGTTTTCTTCTTTTGTTTTTGCATTTAACTATTTATTCATATATTGTTCTACATCTATCGTATCCTAACAAAAAGGAGTCTACCAGAGTGAGATATCATTGTTTGAAAATCACCTCTCTAATTATTTTTCCGAATCATCATCGTCGCACCTCCAAAAATCAAAGAAAATGCCCAAAAAATATCAAATATGTTCTATCAAAACCTCATTCTACTTTTTTCCAAATATTGAACAAGCTACAACAGATCTTGCTCTGATACCATGAAGGATTTGAGCAATACAAATCCACAAAGCCAGAAGAATAACAACATGTAAAAACATGTCATAGAGAAGAAAAAAAAAAAAAAAAAGGGGCAAGGGTTTGCTCTAAAAATTATGCAAATTTTATTCTCAGAAATGAAAAAGATAAGAGATAATTACAAAACATCCATCCTTATAGAAGGAGATCAAAACCTTGAAAGGGGTAGCCTAGAAGGTAAAAACCATTTAATCATTACTAATGAATTATTAAATGTGAATGTAAAAGTGCATAAAGTGAAATCTTAAGAAGGAAAAAGAGGTAATTTAATAAATGAAATGAAATTAACCTTTTTCTCTTACAATTTGGACTCGAGAACCATCTCCTTTATTTACCATTGAGATACTACAATAGGGCGCACTCATCCTAGAAATTCAGCGAAGTCAATGCCTTATACCTACAATCTGCATAAAAGTCAAACATGTACATATACATATATATAAATTAAATAGGAAATGGTGGGGAGTGGTGCATCATGGAGATCCTAACTAGCAAGTGATGACAACTCCCTCCCTCAACCACATCAAAAATGTCAAGCATAAAGTAAAACATACATGTACACCATATACATGCAAGTATGGGGTAAGTAAGCATAGAAAATGACACATAAATCATCCATCTAACTATCATCATGAAATAACTAAAATTACTATATGAGCATACGAAGCATCATCATCAAAAGGATAAACATAAACACATAAAATAACGGAGTATCAAGTAGCTCATCAAATATATAAACTGAGTATAAAATAACATCCAATCAAATCAAGTAACTGAGTACCACTAAATCATAATATAACCATAAAAGATGGCCTAAAATAATTTGACAAAATAACATGAAAAGTAAACTAGGGCTAGGCATTACAACTCAAATAAACCTCAAATGTGTTACTGGCATATTACAGTGCATTGGAAGCCTCATACCCTCATTCATATCATTCCCCAAGAATTGGCATCAACACTTATGTTACAAGTTCCTCATGAACCTATCATGATCCCATTACTATCCTTGTAGCCAGTCATTAATCTATCAAGATTAATAACTTGGGATGTGGCAAGTATAGCCTAATAGATGTTTTTGTATTTGGTTCCCTATCCATGCATCCCCATACATGAAGGTTTCCTTCCCATGAAGGCCCACAATAGGAGACACAATCTAGACATGAACATCTTAGTTCATCTACTTTCCTATCCAATGACATAATAAAAATAAAGGAAATGGGTCTAGATATTAATCAATATCTACATAGAGGTCTCCCTCCTTGGGATGACCAACTCCTACTTAAGAGATAATTATCCAAAATCACATAGGCTATCACTAAGGAGGTAGCTTAAGCCATGAAGAAAGTGAGATAAAGGCTCTCATCAAAGCCTATATAAAACCTAGGAACTATGGCTCTTAATTTGGCCATGATATGAAATTGGGGTACTAAAGTCCCTAACATGAACCTTTTTGGTAGCCAACACATCTTGTTAGAAATCAAAGACATCCATGTGTAATAAGTTAATAAGTCTTATGATAATATATTTGAAGAAGAATTCTAAGTAGGTGACACTATCCTCCATCAACCTCATCAAACTTCTCCTTGTGCATCTCAAACTCATGGATTGAAACAAACCAACTATTGTACACATTAATAAGTTCAAAGATGAGGCCAAGCTCTTAAGATTCATAGGATCTAAAACATATCAAAAACATAAGAGGATAGCATATGTCCATATCTACAAGTTGGACTAAAAGGCTTAATTTGGGGAAGAGGAAGTCTCTAGTCACAAAATTGAAAGATAAAATGAAAAAAAAATCTAAAAGAAAGAGGAGTCTTTTAGTGAAAACCCCTCTAGGGAACCTTTTCACCTAAAAGAGGTAAAAATAAAGGATGTATCTAATGGTAAAAACCTCTTTGAGTTGCTTAAAGATTAATACATTGGTGTAGAGCCCCAATTTATCTAATCCTTCAAAACCTGCAATAATTTTAGAATGAACACACTGTTCCAAATGTTTGTTACCAAGATAAAATGGGACTCTGCAAGGTAGTCCACACCCATAATTTCTCTTTCAACTTGGCTACTTGGGCCAAACCTAAGAACAATAGGTATTCAAGGTTACTTGAATTTAAAGGTGGAATCCAATCTCCCTTAGTCTAAGAACAATCCAATAAACAAGTCTATAACTCCACAACACATTCCCCAAGTTTTGGCATACAAGGAATCTTACTTTCCACAAGGAAGGCTACAAGGATTGTGACAATAATTTTGGAATATCTAACTCCCAAGGGTACTAATAGAAAAAAATCCTAGTTCAAAAAGGCACAAACAACAATCCTCAAGATATACCAAGAGATGAGCCTTTGATGAATTCCCTAACACCACTTCTCTAAGTTGCCTAGTGGGAATTAGGCCTAATTAGGGATGATTAACAAAGAAAGTACCCTATAATTTTTCTCCCAATCATCACCAACACTTGGATCATGTCAAGGTTCATGAAAAACTTCTAAGTCTTTAATTTCACCTTAAGATTCCACCCCCAATTGATCTATGCAATCATTTGCACAAATTTGGACAGTTACATGGTATTGCATGTCCTAGGGTTTGGCTGATAACTCTAGTGGCCAAAATTTTCACAACTTGCAACCATTAAAATTTAAATTACACTTCCATTTCTTGAAAATCACCAAGGCTTAGAATTTTTCCATGGTTGGTTTGCAAGATATGATCAAAACCCTAGGTACAAGCTGCTAACATAGCAGTATGCACTAAAACCTTCCTAACAAGCTTGTCCCTTCACTTAAAAACCTCAAACTAGATTCATACGAAAGGTAACTCTTCCCTCTATCCAACCATGTAACCTTCCTCCAATTTCATGTTGTACAATTCCTATAAGAATTTGCCTAAGGGAAAAATTCACCCAATAACTAAGAACCGAAACACAAGCACAACTGTAGACAAAAAATGGAGAGAGTATGATTAGAATAACAATGTATTCAATAACTTGGTTCATTATAAGAGTACACTAGAAGTGCCTAAATATAAAGGCCTCGGAAGAGCTTCTAGAATGCATAGAAGTTAGCATCATGATGTGTCATACAACCAAGCACATGTCCACAAGATATGTATTATCCTCCATTAAGCATGGAAGTAAGTGCGATGATGAGAGGATAAGTCTACAAGGGTGGGACACACAAATCAGTGTTGTAGACACCATGTGCTCAAATAGAGTTGCATACTCTTGTGTTGTCAACATGACAACTCAAAAGGTGTGCAAACTCCTAAGTGTCTCATAAATAAAAATAATAAAATAATGCAATATAATTAAATAATGCATTAACCTAAGTAAACTTAAGTAAGTGTAAATGGTAAAGTACATATTTACACCAACATCCCCCCTTAAGTGCAACTGAGTGGAATGCCCTTAAGCTTACAAACTAGGATGAAGATGCATAATGGGTCCCGGCTACTAGGCCATGTAAGGTACCCATGTACACAATGAAAATGTAATCTCCCATAAAGCAGGGAAAGAGGGAAAACCTCATGGGAAAAACCCTCCCCCAAAAAGAGAGACAAAAAAGGATGCATCGATGGATGGAGCAATCAAGACTCCCCCATTACAACATACATCTAGTATATACATAAGAGAATAAGAGAAGGAAGAGAGACACAATAGGCTCCCCCCCCCCCCCCAAAAGAAGAATGCCAACACGTGAAAACTCCTCTGATGAAGAAGTTGGTCCATGAATGCAGAATAGTGTTCCTCCCCTTAGGAAGAAACAATGCCCAAGGTATGGTCCTAAAGATGTATGTTGGCCCTGAAACCTACTCAAGTATCCCTATACTGATGCTGAGGTTCACCCCTTGCAACTGTGCTGAAAAGAATGAACGTAGATCTGGCAAGGATGTCTGTTGAACCTGTTCCACTGAACCATCTATCTCCTCTACTGACAAAGAGACTTCCACTAATTACTATTCATAAGGATCCACAATCATGCCAACCTATGCAGATTGATCATGTAAAGAATGGACTTGAGGGTTAGAGTGAGCCCTCGCAACAACTATAGAAGAATCATCATCAATGAGAAGATGTAAGTCCTCAAGTCTGTCTCCCAAGTCAAATGAAGTTGGAGCTGGAAGACAAGATGTACCATGCTAAGATGGACCTTTCACTATGGCAATGTAAGCATGTGGACTAGAATGATGTGACCTCTCATTGAAACTATCAATAGAACCCCATGTGTCTGAACCTGTTGAAGCACTATCGTTGATGTCACTATCAGTTTCCACTGTGTATGATGTGTGGAGAGGAGTAGAGGACAAGCTCGGTGAAATTTTTTCAAAGTGAACATCCTTCTCCACAAAAATCTCATGAGTCTCTAGAGCCATAAGTCTGTAAGCCTTCATACTGTCTTCATAACCAATAAAGGTACAAGGCCTAGGTGTCAGTGCCTTGCAACTCCTGGCAGAAAGGTTAGCCCATGCTAGACAACCAAAGACTCTAAGGTGACTCACAACTAATTTTCTTGCCATCTAAGGCTGGATGAGGAGACCTGTTAAGTATGTGAGTAGCACTGCTACTGGCTTCAACTTCAAGTGTAGGATCAAGAGACTTGGATTTTATCATGCAACTTGCCATGGTTTTGAGAGTCCTAATCCTCATGCTGCAACATTTGTCTTGTGCGAACTAAAAGCTTGTGAGTTCTGAAGATCAATCCCCTCAATTTTGTAAAAGTTCTTAAGTCTTATGTCAACATAACGGTTCTCATTGTCCACTCTTAAAACTTTGATGGCTTTCCTTGACTTGTGTTCAACATGAGTCTTGAAGTCTTGAAGCTTGTGAACTACTTCATTCTTATGATGAAGGAAGAAGACCCAAATGAATCTTGAAAATTCATCAACAAATGCGAGTATGTAGCGGCCTTGGTTGACTGAAGTCACTACAAGTGGTCCTGCTAATACCATGTGAACAAGCTGAAGAACAAATGGAGCTCGAGAAAACTTCCCTTTATCATACTTCTCCTTGAGATGCATATCCACATAACAAGATGAACATTCTTCCTTAGAAAAGCTGATGTTGGGTAGACCTTTGACCATGTGTTTTGAGAAAAGTTGTTGAAGAGAGCGGAAGTCAAGGTGACCAAACCGCTCATGCCATAGGTTGTTGTTTGAATTAGAGTGAGTTAACAAGGCTTGAGAAGAACTCTTAGGCACAAAATGGGAGAAGGAATAAAGTCTCCTATCATCATTAACTTTCCCAACTACTACCAATGAATCATCTTTGAGACTTTGCACCATCACTAAATCGAGAAGGAACTCAACCTTATGACCATCTCCAAGGTGAGTGATTTGGTAAATTGATAGGAGATTAGAGCTTAGATTTGGAACATAGAGAACATCTTTGAATTCCCCATCTTCCATTTCTACATGTCCTTTTCCTTCAACTTCCATCTTAGCATCATCTCCCATGAAGATGTGTGGTACCTTTGATTACTTCAATGAAGAAAAATCTTGCTTTGAAGAACCCATGTGGTAGGAGGCACCTGAGTCAAGTATCCATTCCGAAGAAGAACTTGTGTTGGCCATAAGTGCTTGAACTTTACCTTTGAAGAGTTAGGAGTAGAATCCTTGGAAGTACCTAGCACTTGAATCTTGTTCTTCTTGAGTAGATTTTCTAACTCATCGATTCTTTTTGTCTTGCAATGATGCTTGTCATGATTTGGCTTTTTACAGTATGCACAAAAGAGTTTGTCCTTCCACTAGTACAAAAACAACAATATATTACTAAATAAACTACTAAAAATTGTAGATATGTGACTAATTTTGATCACATGACCAATGGTAGTTAATTGCCAGACATTTATCTCCCAACCAAATTTATGACTTAACTATTTTAATCGTTGATTAGGTCATTTATTGTTGTTACTTGGTAGTTTATATGGCAGTCTATTTGGTAATTTTGGTAGTTTGATTAGTAGTTTATTTGGTAGGTTTTTGGGTAGTATATATGGTAGTTAATTTGGTAGTATATTTGGTAGTTTTTTGGGTAGTATATATGGTACTATATTTGGTAGTACATATGATAGTTTATTTGGTTGTATATTTGGTAATATATTTGGTAGTTTATTTAATCATTAATTTAGTCATATTAGGGCATGATGGAATTGAACCACCATCCTCCTACTTAAAAAGCAGGTGCTCTTCCATTGAGCTAGTACCCTTTAAAAAATAATGCAAAAATTTGACAAAGTTGTCTTCCCAACATTAGATCTACCATGATCATGGTCACTATAACATGATATACTCTTCTCAAACAACACAAATTTTAGTTATTATGAAAAAAGAAATCTAAATCTTTATCAATAACAATTCAACAATTTTAAATTCTTTTGTTCAAGCATTTGAAAAGTATATTTCATGTCACTTACACTTCTCTAAATTATTGCAGTGATAGACTCTTATAAAATATAATTTGGAGCACTTTGGCCACACACAAATATTGTTTCTTATGCTAACTTCTTAGAAAAAGATACAAATGATTATGCAATTTACGTCAAGAAAATAGACCTTTGGATTAAATAATCAAACCCCATTAAAAAATCACCAATATTTTCTTTACCAATATTCTAAGCTGTTAGACATAAAATCTCTGATCAATATGGTGGATGAAGATAAAGCATAGAACAAAAAGAAGGATAATAATCCACTAATATTACTCTTTAGCAATCAAATATCTAGATCGAACCAATCAACATAAGAACTCATTGAAAGAGCAAAATGACATCAAATCAGATGACCATACTATTGTTAGGATTAACCTTAGACAAAAATAATAGTTACATGCAAATATAACCAATACCAAAAAATAGTAGATTGCATAAAAGAGAACACAAGATGATGCAGGAGCATCCAGAGGTATAAGGGCAATCCTGTGTCACCCAAAAAAATGTACTTAGACTTAGTTTCTGTTTCATGTCTTTACATTTTTGGATACCCATTTGGCTCAAATAAAGGTTCCAACTCTCATAGTTCAACTATCAGTGCATTTGAAAATCCCAAAAAAATAGGAGCATGCAATTTGGCCATCATTTTGGTGACCTAGAAGGTGTGACTTGGCCAGATGAATGTAATTGCGATTTAGAGCATTCCATAAAAAGAATTAGGTCAAAAGGCCCCACGGTTTGAAAGTTATTGCAATTTTTCGAGTTTTGGAGACCTCCTAAGAATGCTTCAAAGTCAGATTTGGGGCATTAAATGACCTCGAAAAGGGTCGAAAAATGGGGGACAAGCAAAGCTTGTCCATAGGGCTATAGAGCGCTTTGAGAGCTTTCCAAAAATGTAAACGGTTCGTCAATCGAAGTTACAGTTCAAAAGTTATGCCTCCCGAAAGTTCGGCTACCGTTTCTGGATTCTTCTAGAATTGCACCGACTTCTAACGCAGCTTCCAGAACCTTCTATTTTGTCGGTGGATGCCTACTAGCACTTTCTAGAATGTACTCCTAGTCCTTAACCCTCCAGGGTCTATTTAAGGAGATTTCTGGCATTGTAAAAGGCAGTTTGGGGTGGAGTTTGAGAGGAGGTGCTATAAGGAGAAATATTCTCCAAATTTATGCTATTGTAAGCCCGTAGGGCATGTTTTGAAGTTTTATTTTCTCTGCATTGTTGTACTAGCTTATTTTCTCAGCTAATATAATTCCCCTTTTCTATTGTGTCCATTCTGTTGTTGGGTTGTGTCCCCATCACAAGACAGTAAGATTTAACATGGTTCACCCAATCCTTGGGCTACATCCACCAAAAACAAGTCCAATATTATTATTATCTAGTGATTACAACCTGATTACAATCTGTAATCCCTTACAGCTCAATACCACCACAAGAAGCTATAATATCAACATTTCATAATGAAATCCCTAACCCTAAGCCTTTTTATACAAGCTTTTGCCACTTACAAATTAGGACTAGAATAGTAGAAAACTAGTAGCTGACACATTTTACAATATAAGGGCATTTTTGGCTTTGGGGGTGCTATCCCCAAAAACCCCCACGAGGGCGTTTCCCCTCGACCCCACCCTATACTGCAATAGGGAGCGCACTTGTGACACTACCCCAAGACCCTACAAGGGTGCTGGCCCTTGACCCCATCTTGGGGGTGCTACCCCCAAAATCCACGTAGAAATAATCTATTGGGAAATCACACCGAATAAACCTCTGAGTCTAATTAGACTCCACATCACAACAACTATAGGAAAACTATAGTGTGGTCAAATGACTTGATTGGGGCTAACATAAGGAGCTAATTTTGTTAGTTCTCCTTGTAATCAATGGAATGTGGCTTACCATTGTAATTATTCACACTCTTCAAGTTGTACTTATAATAGGGAGGTTGAAGGTTACTTTCCTATTGTAAGCTATAGTGGAAATTTTCCACAATGGGAATGCTACTTTCCTCGGCCCAATAAAGGTAGGTAATCTTCATTGGAAAATTATTGTACATATTTTGTAGCATATTTTGATGGTTCATGAATTGATACAAACAGTGCATGAACACATTACTATATGTTGATAGAAATGTGTGGACCTAATTCTAGGTGCATGGCAATATCCTTGGTTCGAATAGGCTTTTTTTGAGGGACTCTAACACAAGAAAATGATTGTTATTAGCATCAATATTGAAACAAAACATTGGAGATTGTTGTTGATGGTGTATGGAAATAATCCTAAAGTTGGAGGAGCAATACTCTTTACTAATTTTAATGTGGAGTTGTTATGTCCCCCTTATAATGATCTTTGTGTGGATAATTCTTTGGCCCTACATAATCAATGCCCAAATTTGTGTAAGTATAATTTGGGGAGCACATTGGTGGAAAATTTCACTACTTTCTAGGTTTTATTGGAAATGACTGTGGAACAACAACTTGCCCTAAAAATTGTAGTGGGCATTGAACATTCAAATCAACTAGAGTCTGTGACTGTGAATTGAGTTTAACAAAAGTAGACTATTCAACTATTGGTTGTGAATTGTGACATGAATAATGAAACTTACATGGAATTTTTTGTGATAATGGTGTTTATGATTTTAGATGCTCTGGTTATGTAAGATATACTAGCCAAAATAGAAGTGTTCTATTTTCAAGTCTCTCAATGCATGGGGATGTCATGGTATGGGATGTAGGAGGTCAACACTATTCTCCAAGCAATCCAAGTAGTCTACAATAATTAGAAGTAGATATTGTTATGCCAAACTACAATAGGATGATATCAAGTAGCCACATGTTGTTTGGTATTTTGGATAATGGGCATTGTGCAACAACAACAAAGCATCTAGCTTGGTAGATAACTATTCAAAAATGTTATAAGGATGGTGATAATCAATTTTGTGATATTTTGTTTGGCATGCAAATCATATAATGCAACATTTGACACCCAACTGAATTTTTCAAATAGGACTCTATTCGGTAGAGAGGAAGCGGGGGAATGACTCTACATAAGAGTTGGTGGGCTTTGCCCATGGTGGCAATAATATTTTATGATGTTGTTACTTCAAGGTTTAATTGTCACAACAACTATCTTTTTCTTGGGTGCAATTTGACACATTTTCCAAAGCTTTTTAGTTTCTAATAGAGATATAACAGTTTGCTTATCTTCTTTCCCTTTAGTTTACAAGCCTTTTATGCAAGCACTTTTCTATTGTAAAACAATTGTGTATTTCAATCTCTTTGGGGTTTTTTTACTAGTAGATATTGATATAATAATAATTCAACTTTACTAATCTTATCTAAAGATATAAAAAATAGTCATATATCATCGTATTATTATTTTGATATTGAGATCTATTTTCTACACAATCAAAGATTCGAATGTGTCAAAGTAGCCAATTCTTTAATATGTCCATAAAATTCATCCACAAAAAATAGAACTGGTGCTTAGAATTAGCATTTTCAAAAACTTAAGACAAAGGTAAGTAAGTTGTAAAAGGAACTGAATTGTGCCCCATCTATTTCTAATAGGAAATTACGTCTCATTTTGATAGGTTGCATTAGGAGATGGTAACAATTACACATGGCCTGAACACAACTTCTCATTATTCATATTTGAAGATGTGTTTTTTCTAAACATATAATTATGATTTAAAAGGAAAAGGGTTTATGCTATCAAAAATGAAAAAGTAAAATTAAATTGAAAATACATTGTAAGGACACTCAGAGGTATTCGGCAAGGGTGCAGGAACTAAATTAATAAAAAAAAACCAATAAAGTTTATATCATGTGCCTGAATAATTTCAAATGGTAGATAATGTTAGTTTGATGGGATATATAAAGATATGGTATCAGTCACGAAGAACTCTATACTTGTAAAAGATAGTCAAAACCTCAAAAAAACAAAAATAATCATTAAAAAATTCCTTTGCATTTGTAAAAGATAGGTAAAAAAACTCCAAAAAATTACAAATCATTTCAGACATATGTACCAAATCTAGAAAGATAAGCAAGGACACTAACAAAATACTTCTTTTCTCAAAACAAATGTTTGCAAACTGAATAGAAAGAGACATAAGATACAAACTAAAGATGGTGGTATTCTTTAGTAGGAAAAAAACATCAAGCTCACTCACTAAATTTGTGTGTTTGCTCCTCAAAGCTTCCATAACATCCTTTGCAACATCAAATGTTGTAACTACTAAAGCTTCCTAGTGAAGCCCAACATTATGCATTATCCTAGCTTGAGAATCATTCACATTTTCAGAATTTGACTATGAAGATTCAAACCCTATAGGAACATTCCCATCAATTGTTGGTGCTTTATCTGATTCTTGTTCTTATGTACTTCTATTATCCTGAGGCACAGTCAAAACACCCCCCTGTGAAACTTGACTATTTGCAATATCTGAAGGTAGGTTACGTGCATTCGGGTTTGAAGTTATAGGATTACTTTCAATTGAATTTATAGAAGATGAAGTAGCGACAAATGCACTTATTTGTTGAACTCATTGTTGAGCAACTACAACTACTCTTACCAATTCTGATTTGTTGGCAACATCATGGCATTCTAACAAATATATCTGCAACCAGTAATAGAGTGCCTATAGATATAACAATGCATGAATAAGACTAGCACAAATATATCAATTTAGCTACTTGAATAAATATAACATAAACCACACATATAGCACCACTCTATTTCACAATTTTGCATTAGGAGTAAATGATCAATAAGGAAAGCAAGAGGAGTTGCTATTAAAAGATGAAGATTAACAATTGATTCTTTTATATTTCTACTCACCACTCTATGTATGAGAATGCTATGCAATGAGTATGCTTAAAATAATTATGAACTAAATATTTGTTGGCACATATTGTGTCTTATAAATTATGAAACCAACACAAAGCACTTTACACAAACAAAGTGTAAACACTTAAAACCCAAAATTACAGACAGACTTGGGGATACATTGTAGCTACTTTTAGAAGAACCATTGAAAAAATTCCCTATTAGACCTGGGGATACACTATAGCTACTTTCAGAAGAACCATTGAAAAAATTCCCAGTTAGATCAAACAAATGCCAATACAGAGGGAAGTTGAAGGAGAAATGAATGAAAAAAGGATTACTGAGGAGAGGGACCAAGAACATCACCATCAATGCATTGAGGGTAAACCATTTAGTAGTTTTCATAATAAAGCAGACAGAAATAGGTTGATGCCATATGATTAGTGTTCTAATGCTAGTGGGTAGACTTCTAGATCAACTAAATAACCTATTACTTCTAGTTATATGCCAGAATTGTCACATCTTGTATGGGGTTATTGGAAAAACCTCAGAAACTTTGAGATTACCACAATTTTTTAAAGATGTGAATGCTATTGGGGAAGGACATTATGAGAAGTTGATCATACTTCTTTATCTAAATATAAATTTAAAGAAAGAAAACTAAAAGTAACAATGGCTCACTATCTTGTTCAATAAAAATTTCTTCAGAAGAAGATAAATGGTAAAGTGGAGAAGATAAATGGAAAAGTGGGGAAGTTATACAGCATCTTATTTTTCAAATTATTGAAGACAAGCATTTTTAAGAAGGGTTGATTGTAATATAGTGTTTGCTTGTTTAATTCAACCAGTTTCTTCTCGATCAAATTAGTTTTAAAATGTATTTTGATGTCTCTGTTTGTCACCTCAATCTTTAAATTAAATAAGGTAGTATGTTTGGAATTATATGAAGGGAATTATTTCAAATTAACTTTTTTTCAATAATGTGAGTGGTATGCTCTAAAGAGTGTCATACCTTTCCAGCATTAGTAATGTTTTTGATGTCCATTTTCTTTAACAACTTTCATTTGATTGGTTCTCAACATGTAGAGATATGTTGCAATTAAGGTGCAAGCTATTGAAGAAAATTACACAAACACAACACTTGATGAAATCAAAATTCTCAAAGAGTTTCAACATAGTGATGTGTTGTCAAGTTGCTTGATTATTCTGGATTCAATGATCTAATGTACAACATTTCTGTCTAGTTTTTTATTTTTTGTGTGATGCATTGGCATATGCACTTTCCTCAAACACCTCATACACCTAGTGTGATAGACATGCTAGAGAAGAGGGAAATAAAATCTAAGAAGAAAAAAAACAATATCCAAAAAATACATATAGATTGTGGTCTGAATATTATTTAGAAACTATGTCCAATCCTATCACTCTATTTTCATACACTACTATTCTATTACTTTCTACTATATTTTTCTTCATCAACATACCTATGCATGATTATTGGGGCTTTCAACTTTCCATTTAATACTTTAAAAAAATTCCAGCTATGGGAAAGTAAATAGTTTGAATTGAGAGAATTCTCTTGATGGTTAGGACCCCACATCTAGCATAATGTCACGTGCATGGATATATAGTGTAGTTTGCAAGAGAAATTCAGAATTCCAAATTTTCAAGAGTAATGGAAAAATATATATGATTTTATTCTAATCCATTTTCTTAGAAGCATGGACAAAGAGAGAAAAATTGAAGAGATCAGGTTAAAGAATCAAGATATGGTGAATCATGAAATTTCCTAGCTCCCAAATGGTAATCCCCTTCACCTATTAAGTGTGCTACTTGGATTATAACATAAAATCTTGCTATTCCATTACTTTATTTTAGAAATAAAGAATTCCCAAATGCAGACCTATGAGAATTTATAGGAGTAAAGAGGATGTAGTCCAAGTGCTAAAACATTTATATCACCTTGCATAAAACATGCAACCACTCAAGAAGACTTGATGCACTAACTTTCTAAATCAAAAGTCCCAATTTCGATGAACCGCATAAACTATGATTCAGATATCCTATTGTACAGAATCATATGAACAAATTTGTTAATAGATAGAAACCTTGAAAATAATAACATCTTAATACAAATTTAAAAAACATAGTTCATAAAGTATAGTTAGCTTGACCAAGCAATACCCATTCATGTTTAACCAAGAACCAGAAAAATAAATTGAAAAAGAAGGCAAAGAAGTTGGCTATGGTTTCTGCTAATAGTTCTAAATATTCAAAATTGGTTAGCTAATGACTAGAGGGGAATAAAGTCAATTTTACTGCCAAAGAAGCTATGTGTGAAGGTGTTGCTGAAAAAAACAATTTTGATAATATTGAACAATTTTGTCAATGAAAATGTACCAAATGTTAGACTTCTTAAAAAAATCAGGCTTTATATGAGGAGGAAGATATTGGTTGGAACATAAATCTCAGATGTAAAATAGCATATTTTGGATGTGTTTGCTAGACATATGAACATTTTAGTAGTGATATACAAACAAAATAGTATACATCTCCTGAGGTTATCATTGGAGATGACTTCTACATTTCTATAGATACAAGGTCATTTGTAGCTATTGCTTTTCAGCTTGCTATTGATGATGAGCTCTTTCATCCATATGTTGGATATAACCATAATAAGGAAGAGGTACCATATTTTCATAGTAGCCCATTATTTCTTATATCATTTGATTTGTTGCAAGCTTGTCACTGCATTTATTTCAGATCAGTTTTGTATTCCATTTATTTGTTCAAGAATTGAATTTTAACTGTCTAAACTATGATGTTTGTTTTCATTCCTTTTTAGGACCATCTTTTTGTAATGAATTTGTTTCTTGGTCGGTTTCCAAAGAAAGTATTTAGTAATATGAGAGTTTTACCTTTCAATTTTATTTTTTCCCTACTCTGTTTCTTGATCTCCAATTCTTTCCTTTGGCATTAATTTATCTTTTTATTGAAAAAGGCTTCAACTATTTTATAGGAATTTGATAGATTTATTAATCATATTAGAAATTCTCTATTCCAGCCTAAGGTTTTCCAATTGACCTTTTTTCTTGAATTTTCTGATATATATTTGAAATGTGACTGGAAGAATTTGAATTGGTTTATAATTATCCTCTATTTGAGGTTTCCTCTGGTGGATTATGTTCTCACAAGTTTTTTAACAAAAATGGAGAATTGAAAAATGTTAGGCCTTTCTTTCGGCCCCTGAGAAGAGTTCTTATGAGGCAAGATAAATTTATTGAACAAGTAGCTAAGGAATTCACTAATTTTTTGGTCTCACTCTTGGATGTCATAACAAAGCGGCCAACAACAACATAATGGTTTCATCATCCATGGTTAAATGGCATATATTCACTAAAGAATAACATCCATATAGATCATGCTTAAACAAGTATCAACTAAGCACCATCCTACCCCAGGTAAAATAGGAAATATAGTGACAAGAGACAAAGATATATAGAATGAATGAGATCACTAACCTGTCTGTGGCATTAAGCCTAGCTTCATTTCTTTGTCCCTTTGCAATGAGACCTTAGGTAGGCAATTAATTGGTTTCAGCACTTTGTTTGTAACTAGGTGTCAGCTTCCATACACTTTGTGTCAGCTCTCACTCACCCAGTCACCATCTGCCCAAATTGAAAGACGACTCACCCTTCAAACAATGAATGCCATGTAGTCTATGAGCTATCTATGTTACCATTTGACACCACAATACTATGAATTTTTTTCTTCCTATGGTTCTAAGGAAAACAAACCTTACCTTTGGCAGAGGAATAGGGTTCACAGCCCTAACCCTAGTATCAAGAACATCCAGTAGCTTCGCAATCATTCTCTAATCTCAGAATATTAATTTTTTAATTTTTTAATATAATTTATTTCTATTATGTTTTAGATTTAAATTTGATCTTTAATTTTATGTTTTCTATTTTATTGTAAATGTACATTCTAATATTTACTTAAAATTGATATTTGACACTTTAATTTTATAGTTCATCTATTTTCAATTGTAAATTATTTTAAAATAATAAATTCTTATTAAAAATATAACCTTGAATCCTTTAGACATTATTTAGTTGTTTGCGATGGATCAGATTATCGCTGACAATTTTTTCCCAATTTACATTTGTATATGAGTAGCTGATCTACCACATTTTGTACAGGGTTTTGTCAAAAACCCTATCTTACACTGCGAAACCAATCTGCTTCATGCATATGAAATCGTAATTTCTTTGTTGAAAATATTTCAATAGATCAACTTCAATCTCCAAATCAAAATCAAATTTCAATCTGGCGATAAGATCAGAAACTAGAATTTTTGTTTAAAGTGTTGCGAACATCTTGCTCGAATCTCCAGCTACAAATCTGATGTTTTCCAATTTTTTGTTTCGTAGTATAAATAGAATGAAGCAGCAGCAACCGTACGTAGATTATTTTTTTGGTTCAGTTGACATTATTCCTTCAAATTTCATCCATCGATATTCATTCTTGTCACTCAATTATTTGAGTTCATTATGTATCTATTGCCTCCACACAATCGAGATAGTAGCTCGAGACTTTGGTCTCTAACCTATAAATTTTGATACAAATTCAAATTATGCAAGATATGATATTACGCTTTGTATTCTGAGCACAATTCATGTTTCTCCAGGGTCTAATGACCACTACTGTTATAGATCCGCTAATTAATTTTAAAAAGTTTCAAAAAATAATAATAATAGTACATGTATTAATAGCAGATTACACATGTACTCTTTCTTTTACTAATTGGTTCAATTAGTGAGCAGCTATTGGAGCGAAAATAATAGGTTCCAAAAAAATGCTTTAAAATGACACTATTAGAACACCTCACACTCTACGATATATGAATTAGGTGTTCTAGATGGACAAAGCTAGTCTAGGTTGGTACTACTGGATTGTCTCCCCTAGTATTAGACAACAATCCATATGCTCATCTATTTCGTATTAAAAACATTAAAACCCAACCTATATCTTTATATATTTTTATTTTAAATTAAAAATATTTCAAAAATATTTTCTAAAACAATGATTTTTTAATAGATAAATAGATAAATTATTGGAACAATAATATAATTTGAACTCAAATCTTCTTGAACTTAACACACAATAATAAATAATAAATCAGTAAGAAGTAATTTAGGATAGAACCCATTATCTATAAAAAATAAAAAATAAAAACTTATTAAAAATATTATTTACATTTGATACTTAAGTTATATATTTATTTTTAAAAATGCATTTTATATTTCATCTCTTTTAAATTATAAATTATTTAAAAATAATAAATACTTATTAAAAATATTATTTTTATTTGATACTTAAGTTTTATATTTATTAAACATCTAAAAAATATATACATTAAGCTATTGTATTATGGAATTTGATACTTCCTTGAATGCTCCAATTCTAGCACAAGGATTAAGGATGGAGCAAAAGGTTATTGAGTTTGTCTTTACACATGCTAATTGCATTTAGAGTGTGTTTGGACAAGATTTTATGGGTTTGGAGGCATTTTTTATTTCTTGCACATATGTTGGGGGGTATTTGATTTTTACATTCATCTATTTAACTAAAATATATTTAATATAGACATTATAATGTAAATGAAGAAAAAAATCAAGTCTTGCTAAGAGCAAGACTCCAACATCATCAGGGATGAGGTCGGGATCATGCCCCAGGTGATTTTGACGGTTTGGATGCCCCTCAATCATTGGCTCTAAGACAAAGAGGTTTTAGGCATGAGTGGGCCCATACCAGGTCCCTAAATCATCTATGTGGTTGCCTTCATTAGTTGGTAGCTGACAAGCTCCATGCTTCATTAGGTTGCCTCGCAGATTTGAACCCTTCATCAAAAAAAAGTATATTAATTAAAATACATGTACTAAGATATATTAAGAACTTTCTTCTTTTTTATTTTCTTTTACTAATATTCAAAATGGCTATTTTTTTGATTAAAAAATATTTGTTTGCTAATAAAAGTTTGACTTAAATGTGCATTAATTTGTTTTCTTAATAATTAAATCAAATGTAAGTGTTGAGGAAATTTCTTGCCTCTAACTATCTTTAACTATCATTAAAAGTGATCTACTAATAACATGTATGTTAAAAAGTAATTTAAAAGAATAAATTTTTTAAAAAATCTTATAATAATTATTTTTTAAAACTTATCTCAAAATAACACAAATAATAATTAAACATCCAACACTTTTCTATTCATTCTGGTTCCCACAATAAAGAAGCCTATTGACACAGTTAAAAATTACTTTATTTCAAGGTTTACTATTTATTAAAGTTAAAGTTAAAATGATCCAATAGATGAATGACTTGCTAGTAGATGAAGGTTTTGTTGTTTCATTGAATGGATGTTGTAGGATGTCGACTCAATGTTTTAGTCTATTCTTCTCTAGTTTGGTATAAGGATGGTTTGTTTTGGTCATATAGTTCCTTCTTAGTTAAATAAATGTAATTTTTATTTTTATTTTATTAAAATGGTTATTACATGATGTTAATGTAAATAATAGCAATTATATGTTGAGATTATAAAATACTTAATTGATAATTCATAATTTCAATATGTAGAGATAGACTTAAAAAATTATTTTGAGTATGGAGGGCTTTTACTTTTATTAGGAATTTATAGATAGATTTTTAGGAAGTTAAGTGTAGATTGGAGTGATTTTAAGTTTATTTCTAGTGTAACGTCAATTAAGAGGATGTCTGAGTTAGTTAATTGATAATAATGTATTAATAGGAAAAAATCTCCATTATTGAGTAATAAAAGTTATAAAGAAGTTAAAGAATGTATTAATATGATAAAAAAATTATCGATTATTCATTTAATCATTTATTTTGGTGACTATTTATTACTGACCAATTATTTAGTCATTTATTTTATCATTTATTTAGTCACTTATCTTTGTCTACCTTTGTGATTTCACATGATGACCAAATTAGTCATTTATTTAATCATTTATACTTATAAATTACAAAACATTACATATATTTGATCACTTTTAGTCACATGACTAAAAGTTTTAGTCTTGTGACTAAATATTTTAGTCACGTAGTCATTTGTTTACCAAAATTCTACTAGTGTTCTTGTCATTACTTCCCTTCTTGTTTGAAGAAGAACCACCTTGTTTAGAGGAGTCATGTTGTGTCTCGGATTGTGTTTTCTGCTTCCACTGCTTCTTCTTCTTCTTGCTTTTTCCCCCTTGACTAGATGTATGATCATCATGAGCTACTAAGGCTTTGGTCTTAGATGACTTGAGAAGGCCAAAATCCACCAAGTGAGATTGTTCAACAATCAACATGTCTACAAATCCATCAAAGGAAGGCTTCTGTTAAGCAGACCCCATGGTCAACTTGTGAGTATTAAAACTTGAAACAAAGTTGGCGTACTCAGAAGGTAGCCGCTTCAGGATGTGATGTATCAACCTATCATCCTTAATGGGATTTCCACAATCTTTAAGAAGTGCCCTATACTCATTGACTTTGATGATATAATCCTGAATTGTGTCATAATTCTTAGGATCTAAGAGAAGTAGATCATCCTCAATCTGAAATACCTTTTCTTCATCCACTTTACCATACAATTGTTCAAGTTTGTCCCAAGCTTCCTTAGACTCTAAACAATTTTTAATGTGGAAGAGAAGATCACTATGTACACAACTTCTGATAACACCTAAAGCTTGATGGTCTTGTCTTTTCAAATCAATGAGTTCTTTAGCATCAGTAGGTTGGGAAATTGTACCATCAACATACAAACTATATCCTTTTTCCATTAATCTACTCCATGCAATATCTTTCCATGTAGAATAGTTGCATGAAGTTAAAGGAGGACATTTAAAACCCATGATGCAGAAATGAAAGAGCACAATAGAGAGACACAAAAAACACAGTACACACCGCCCCCCCCCCCCCCCCCCCCCTTTTCACTCAATCAAAAGACCCCCCCCCCCCCCCCCCCAAAAGAGATTTTGTTGGCACTTTATATGTAGTACGTTTACAATGAGCCATTTGTCAAAAATGAACAAAGTTGACTTTCTGATTTGCCTTTTACAACTACCTTATAAGGCTGAAATCTGTCACTTAAGCATTGTAGCTTAGTTTTACAACAATTCTGAAAGAGAATCAAAGCTTTACAATGCCAAAGAAGGCCTAATTCTAAAAGTGAGAAATTGGTCCACACAACCCTAGAATCTAACTTCAGATCTAGAAAGTAGACAAAAAAATACACACTTTCAAAAAAAACAAAACTTGAAAAAGTGACCAGATGTGCCCGTACGGAGCTTCTGAAGTTGCAAAACATAGGATTATGCAGGTACAGTCACCAAAAAATGCAACTTTTGCAAAATCTGTACACCAAAACCAAAAAACAACACCACCACTAGAAAATTCAAGAAATTCTACCTGATTTCAAAAAAAATTGCACCTAAATCGGAGTCTAGATGTCCAAGTTATGAGCTTGCAAAGCCAGGCTGCCAAACTGAAAAGCAATCTGGAGAGGGGTCTGGAGGAGAAATTGGGAGTCTAAATTTGATGATCAAATGATCGGCAACACAATTATAAAATGACCTAGAATGACATCTAGATGAGCATCAATTTTAACACTTGTGAAAAGATGACATCAGCAAAAAAGGTAGTCCCCCTAGTGACTTGTCAGTTGACTCGACGTACGACCTATGATGTGGCACTGTATGGATTTCACACATGGCTTTTTGTACTGATGATCTATCAAAATTAGCTATCCACTAGGCTTGCATGGCAATACAGGTGGTTATGTGTCACTGTGGGTGACGTGGCATGGGGTGTTGTTTAAAATTGTCATCGAAGAACAAGAAGTCATCGCCAAGAAGTCTGGGTGGGAAAGACTTCGTGGCGGTTGAAACTTCCTAACCGTCAAAATTCTATTTCACTGTCGATGATAAACCACGATGTCGAAACAGGATTAGTGACTGCCGAAAACAACAAAACGGGTGGTAAATGCAAATTGACACTGATTTTCCAAAACAACGGATGTCAAAAACTCAATCGCGCGGGGTGGGCAGAGGCCAAAGAGAATAGTGCCAAAAGGTTTGTGCGGTGGCAAAAATGGCGATCAGAAACCCACAAAAATAGTAGTGGCTGGAGTTCCTTTGTGTAGACAAAAAATGGAAAACAGCGAGCCGGAGAACTCAGATTGCAGGAATTAAAAACACTTTGCAAGAAAAATGAAATAGCGGGTCACCAAAATTCGTGAGATCACCACCGGAGATATGCAAACAAACGTTGCCTATTTTTTGATCTTCATGCCGGGAGTTGTTGCCACCGAACAGCGACCACCGGAAGGTAATGTTATGAGTCGACAATCGAAAATGAGAGTTTAGTCCCACATGTATTGTGGGTGAGGACTCTGCACCACGTAAAAGAAATAGGCCACGGTTGTAACACAAACAAGCTGCAGCTCATGGACCCGCCGATCGGTGAGGTTGGGCTGTCGGCCGGTCTTTATGTGATGACCTCTATTGGAAATTATGTGCGACTGAGGGTTTATAAGGAGACCATTTATAAAATTCCCTGCAATAATTAAAATATACTTCCAAAATGATAGATCCAGGGTGTCACTGCCCAAGTCTGTCAAAAAAAAATTTCTCTGACGTGTGTCCGAAGTCTGTCAAAAAAAAATTTCTCTGACATGTGTCCGAAGGGCAAAAAAATTTTGTGAAATGTGATGAAAATTAAAGTGCAAAGAAATAAAAAATTGCAGATTCAAAATTAATCAAATAAATCTGCAAAAAAGACCATACCCATACCACAAATTGGGGCCTCCGAGTTCCAATTTGCAAAAAAAATAATTTACCTCATACTCGACTATGGGCCAAGGTAGGCATGCTTATAGTCAATTTTCACTGGTTCAGTGTTCTGGATGCAATGGTGAGGTCAGATCCGATGCTGGACACTCCCAATTTCTGCAGCACTCTGGATTTAGGCTGAGGTGATGAAGCAAACAAGAGGTCTCGAACAGCTTGCGATGAGAAAGTCTCCAAGTTGCTCTGATACCATGTAAGAATTTGCCTAAGGGAAAAATTCACCCAAGAACTAAGAACTCAAACACAAGCACAATTGTAGACAAAAAATGGAGAGAGTATGACTAGAACAACAATGTATTCAATAACTTGGTTCATTATAAGAGTACACTAGAAGTGCCTGAATATAAAGGCCTCAGGAGAGCTTCTGGAATGCATAGAAGTTAGCATCATGATGTGTCATACAACCAAACACATGTCCACTAGATATGGATTATCCTCCATTAAGCACAGAAGTAAGTGCGGTGATGAGAGGATAAGTCTACAAGGGTGGGACATGCAAATCAGTGTTGTAGACACCATGTGCTCAAATAGAGTTGCATACTCCTGTGTTGTCAACATGACAACTCAAAAGGTGTGAAAACTCCTAAGTGTCTCATAAATAAAAATAATAAAATAATGCAATATAATTAAATAATGCATTAACCTAAGTAAACTTAAGTAAGTGTAAACAGTAAAGTACGTATTTACACCAACAATTCCATACATGCCCAAAAAATAGTAAAATTACACCAAAAATGAAGTTTGTCAATTAATTCAATGCTTCTGCTCTAAAATACTTCTTCTAATCTATCATAGGACATGATTGCCATCCTATTTTAACATATCTTAGTAGTTATTCTAACCAAAAGGTTGTTTGGAACATTTTTGCACTTAAGGCAACAAAAAAAGCAAAAGTTGCTAATTGGCAACTTTGACAACTTTTTGCAAAAAGTTGCAAAACAACTTGTTGTCATTATTCCTTACATTCTAGAGGCCTAAGAACATATGTAATACTTTATTTTAAGACCTCCTAACATCTAGAATTCTAGACCTAACATAAAATGAATAAAAGTGTCACTTGATCCAAGGTGGATGACAAGATTTATAAATGCATCTTGTGTCCCTTGGCCTTACAATTAGGACTCATTACAAAGATCATAGGAGAGTTTTAAATACATTATTCCCTTGATAAAGATGCATTAGAGTGTGCTCCTACACAATACTCCTGGGGTTGATTAATCTCAAGCCCCTTTGAGATGAGTTCTCAAAAACTTGTGCCATGCTTTTCCATATCAGCTTCATCCATCCAAACAATCTCTTCTTTAGGATAACCCGCCCACTTCACCATATACTTCTTGTAGATATTGTTTCTAGTCTTCTTAATGATCTTGGTGTCCAAGATCATCTCTAGTTCTTTCTTGCATGGGAAGGTAATGATGTAATAGCTTCTTCAAACTCCTCCAAATGTGTTTCCTTTTCTTCATCTACATCACCTTTATAATGTGTGAGATCAGAGATGTTAAAGTTTGGTGAGATGCTAAGGTGTTCTGGAAGTTCAAATTCATATGCATTTGTTCCTAGTTTTCACAAAACCTTGCATGGATCAACCTTTTTCATCAGCAATTTGGTGTGCTTTCCCTTTGGCAATCTTTCCTTTTTCAAGTAGACCCACACCAAATAATCAAAATGCAATTGTATATCTCTCCTACCTTTTTCCTTAGCTTCCTTGTACTTCAATGGACTATTTTCCAATGCCATCTTCACTTGATCATGAACATCCTTCATGTGTTCAACAAATTATTCACCATGAGCACTAATTGGAACATCAGATGGAATATCTCTTAGCTCCAAGACACCCTTTGGGATCTACCCATAAACAACTTGAAAGGGACTCTTTCCCATACTCCTATTTACTAAATCATTGAAAGAAAACTCATCCTAAGGTAGTATCTAATCCCATTTTATGCCATACTTTTTGGTAAGGCATCTTAGCAAATTTCCTAGTGATCTATTGACCACTTCAGACTGTCCATCTGTTTGTGGATGGTAGGAAAAACTAAAACTCATATTTGTGCCCAATCTCCTCCACAGTGTCCTCCAAAAGTACCCAAGGAACATCACATCCCTGTCTGAAATGATGGATTGTGGTAAATCATGCAACCTCACAATCTCATTGAAGAACAAATTGGCAATGGAAAAAGCCAGGAGAGATGTACAACTATAGGTTGATGACTTGGTGTGGGTCTACTTGCAAAAGGAAAGATCACCAAAGGGAAAGCATAGAAAATTGTTGATGAAAAATGTTGGTCCATGCAAGGTGTTGAGAAAATTAAGAACAAATGCATATGAAGTTGAACTTCCAACACACCTTGGCATCTCACCAATCTTTAACATCTCTAATCTCACACCTTATAAAGGTGATGTAGATGAAGGAAAGGAAACACATTTGGAGGAGTTTGAAGAAGATATTGTAGTATTACCTTCCCATGTGGATTCTATCCTGAAATTCAAGTAAACCTTGAATACATATTGTCCTTAGGTTTGGTCCAAGTAGCCAAGTTGAAAGAGAAATTGTGGGTGTGGACTACATTGTGGAGTCCCATTTTATCTTGGTAACAAGATATTTGGAACATTGTGTTCATTCTATACTTATCATAGGAGTTGAAGAATTAGATAACTTGGGGCTCTGCACTAGACTTCCTTCTTCATAAGTATATAGCTAAAGCATCATCCATCATTATAGAGGAAACCAAGTTGGTTTATCATAGGACACTAGATATTCCAAGAATCGCATACATAGCAATATCACTATTAGAAGAAGAATAGGAAGATCTTATTGAGATCGTTTGGGAAAACAATTCCAATTTTTCATAGTCATTGTTGGTTCCTAAAAACACTCTGAGTGGAATAAATAGAAAGAAAATAATTTTAATAAGGTTTCCTCTCTTAACCCTAATTTATAAAAGGAATGGTCCAAATTCATTAAGCACAAGAAAGTGATCAATGTAGAAATGGATCATGTGATGGAGGATTGGGAGAAAACAAGTTTAATGGTCTTTCTATTTTGAGGAGTATGTTCTTAAATCTTGAAATAGATAAAAGACAAATACTAACCTTGAATCTAGAAAGAGTTGTTTTCTGATGTTTGTGTACAGTTTCGAGGATCTCTGTAACCTTTTTCGAACTAGAAATGTCAAGATGGAGAAAACCTAGAAATATTTTTTCTTTTAGAAGGGAGGTCGACCTTGACCCTAATAGCGGGGCACAATCTTACCCCACGGCATAATTGTACCCCTAAAAAGTCAACCTTGACCTATATTGCTCTGACAAAATTTATGTTCACAGATCTTGCAAGTTCGATGAAAAGGGTATCTAAATCTACTCTTTAATTTGTTGTTCCACACCTATATTTGCAAGAAAGCAAGAAAAATGGTTTTTCTTTGGATGGGGGGTTTGCCTTAGTCAACCTTAGTTTGGAATTAACCTTGAAATTGAATTAAAATTGCAATATATATAAATAAAGTAAATGAAACAATTCACCTTACTTATATTGAAATCCTTGTGGAGGATTTGAATCCTTGAATTCACAAGTACAAATGCTCCAAATGTATGTAGGATGTCTCAAATCAATAACATTAAATCTTCAACACCAATCTTGAATGTATCTTTGCATAGAACAAGGCTTGAATGAATGTGGATGGAGAAATCTTCAATAAGAGGGCTCCATAGAGATTGAGTCCTTCGATAGCTAACAATGGACCTCCTTGATGAATTAGATACTTGAATGCTTGATAGATAGTAGATCTTCATTTCATGTATGTGGATGCACTTATGAATTATGGATAACTTGTGTATTGTAGATATGCATGGATAGATTATATATGTCAAAATGAGGGAAGAAGGTTTCCTTATATAGAGATCTAGGGCACTAACTCCTAGAGAAGGCTGACATAGGAGTATTAAATCCCATTTAACCTTAACCTCTAGGAATAAACCTATATTAAATGTAATTTAAGAGTCTACCATTCTAAAACCCGAAACAATTGACCCAAAAGTAGAAAAATAAAAATTTTGAAGCCCGAGATCCCAAAACTTCTAAAAATTAAAAAATGTACATCGGGTTAGGGATGAGGTCGTCCTTAACCTGGGTTTGAGTTGAGGTCGACCTTGACCCACCAAGTCATCCTTGACCCAAAAGTCAAAATCCTCAATTCCATAAAGCAAGTTGTCAAAAATAGGCTGGAGAGAGAGAGAGAGAGAGAGAGAGAGAGAGAGAGAGAGAGAGAGAGAGAGAGAGAGAGAGAGAGAGAGAGAGAGAGAGAGAACAAGGGGAAAACAACTAGATCTATGCAAAGATCCATTCAAAGTGCCTGACATGACCCCATACCACTTGCTCAGAGGGCTAAACACTCTTCACATGGAAGTGCTTCCATTTTAAGATAATACAGGGAATAATACCATTTTTATGGGAAGCTTCAATGAGTCTGGGGCAACATTTCTTTTCATTGGGAAGCATTTGGGATTTGATAAGATGACTCTTGTATGATTGTAAAGGAAAGGGTTAGAGTGTGTAAAAGTAACTTTAGGTGATGCACTAGGGTTTGGATTGAATAAAAAAGATGCATAGGATATCCTAACTAGGATATCAAGCCCAAAACATGAAACCACTTGAGTAATATTTGAGCTTATGATTTTAATCACTATCTATGAACATAAATGGATACCATTCATAAGTGTATAAAATGAGAAGAAAAGATATAGAATAGCATAGTTTGATCAATACATCCACATGAAAAGTAAGACCCCAAAAGGACTCATAGGTGGACCACTAGATGAAATAGGCTCACAAAGAATGTGACATTCGGGTTTTTGTATAGTGTCTTTAGGTTTGAGGAGTAAATTTGTGAATCAATAATCCCCATGATTTTCTCTTGAGTGAGTATCACACCTTCACTTTGAAATTGGGTGGGGGGCATGCTTTATGTGTATGTGATGTGTATTTAATATATTGCTTTCATGTTGTTATCTTTATGATGTGTAAACTTTCATAAAATATGTTTAGTAAAATTAATGACACAACAGGCTTATTTCTCTTGGGTTCTCTTGTGGGGCATTACATTTAGTATTAAATCTTGGGTTTCTATGTTTGGAACCAGTGGAATTCAATTTTCCCTATAGATTACAAGTAATCAAACTTGACTAACAAACTTAGAAGACTTGAACTCTTAACACTTGTGTTTAAAACTTGTATTCATATGTCTATTTATTATGATGTTATAATTTTGGTTGATTTTGTTATATCATTCACTTGTTGGGATGTTGTAGTAAAATGACTGCTGAAATTAGATCTATTGCTAGAGTTCCTAACTTAGGTCATGGCATGGTTCATAGGAGAGGTAGACATCACAACCCTCCTTTTACCCACAAAGATGATATTGTGCAAGAAGAGAAAAGAGAGGAAAATAGTGGTTGGTAGTACGCTGAATCAGAGGGCCTCAACTCTAAGCAGTTGCTACATTCTATTATAAAACACTTGCATGTGCATGACAGATTTAATCATAAGGTATCACACCATTCTAGGAATAGAGAGAGACCTAGGTCAAGGATTCCTAGAAGTGGGCACACAAAGGATAGATGAGAGTCTATCAAAGTTGCAAAGATGAAATACCTCCTATGGATCAAGTGTCCTTCCTTTGGTAGCTTGTGTACTGGATAGCACTAGTAAAATTTTGGTAAATAAATCACCACATGACCAAAATGTTGTCACA